>PVLA01000980.1:104438-422478 GCA_004027455.1 Hydrochoerus hydrochaeris
GTGCCATGCCGCGAGGTGAGTTGCAGCTTGCCAGGGCAGGCCCGGAAAAGTTTGGGACCATGAATTCAGGCCGACCAGCCCTCTTGGGACACTGGATTAGGCTCCAGAGGCTCCACGGGCTTGAGTGGACTGTGCCCAGCGACCTTCATTCAACCAGGGGAGCCAGGCCTGCCAAAAGGGGAGCCAAGCTGGTGCAGTGCCATGAGGGAAAGCTTTGGAAAATCGCTGGAAACACGGAAATATAGGAAAATGACAAAACGGAAGACCAAAATGCAATCTCAAACCTCCAGCCCATCCCAAGAAAACCTAGGAGCCATGTACATAGAAGAAAATACTACACATATACCTGAAATGCATGAAATGATATCAACTGAAATAAAGAAGCAAGTACGGGAAGCTATGAGGGAACTCAAATCAGAAATATTCTCCCAGGTAAAAGAAGAAATGATAAAAGTAGTGAAAGAAATACTGAATGCATCCAACGAAGACACAGCTAAATAATTAGAGGGACAAAGCAAAATGATAGAATCCCTGAATGAACAGTTTAAGAGACAAACAGAATGCATTTAGCAGATTCAAAGAGATATACAGGAAATCAAAAACTCTAATGAAAGATGCAAAAACTGCCTCAATGAAAGTGAAGATAGAATCACAGACCTTGAAGATAAGATTGCAGCCAGTGAACAGGAAAGATTTTCTAACAGTAACAAGAAATCAAGAAATAACAATTCAACACCTGTAAGATGAGGCAAAGAAAAACAATATAAGATTAATAGGGATAAAAGAAAAAGAAGGGGAAAACACAAATGATATCAAGAGGCTATTTACTCAAGTAATAGCTGAAAACTTCCCAAACATGAGTATGGAAACTGACATACAGGTTAGTGAGGCATATAGAACTCCAGATACCCATAACCAAAACAAAACTACACCCAGACGTATAATAATCACCATCCCAGAAATCCAATGTAAGAACAGAATATTAAAAGCTGTTAGAGAGAAAACACAGGTCACCTATAAAGGAAAACCTATCAGAATCACAGCAGACTTCTCAACACAAACAATGAAGTTAAGAAGAGCATGGAGTGAAGTTTTTCAGATCATTAAAGAAAATGACTTCCAACTCAGACTGATGTACCCTGAAAAACTGTCCTTCAAAATGGATGGAGAAATAAGATACTTCCATGACGAAGAACAGCTGAAGAACTTCATGATCACCAAACCAAACCTACAAATACTGAAAGACATTCTAGATACACATAGGAAAAGACCACTAAGCAGGACAGACAATTAAACAGAATGGAAAGTTAAGATACAACATCAGAAAGATAACATGTCAACAATAAACCAATATATGACAGTGATAACAATTAATGTAAATGGCCTCAATTCACCAATTAAAAGAAACAGACTGGCAGAATGGATCAAGAAACAACATCCAACCATATGCTGTCTACAAGAAACCCATCTAACCCAAAAGGAAACTCTTAGACTGAAAGTCAAAGGATGGAAAACAATACTCCATGCAACAGGAACTCAAAAAAGAGCAGGCGTAGCTATTCTGTTTGCAGACCTTGTGAACTTCAAACCAAGAATGGTCTGAAGAGATAAAGAAGGTCACTACATACTAGTTAGGGGAAAACTGCAAGAGGAAGAGATAACAATCTTAAATATATATACAATTGGGCTGGGGATTTAGCTCAGTGGCTTAAGTGCTTGCCTGGCAAGCGTAAGATAATGAGTTTGATCCCCAGTACCAAAAAAAAAAAAAAAAATATATATATATATATATATATATATATATATATATATATGTGTGTGTGTATATATATATATATTTATATGTATGTATATATATATGTGTATATATATATGTATATATATATATTTATATGTATGTATATATATATATGTGTATATATGCACCAAACTTCAGAGCACCCAACTACACAAAGCAAGTATTAACAGAAATAAAAAATCAAATAGGCAATAACACAATTATAACAGGAGACCTTGACATACCATTGACCAAAGGGATAGATGAACTAGACAGAAAATCAGCAAAGAAATAACAGAACTGAATCACACCTGTGAACAAATGGATTTGATAGACATATACAGAGTGTTCCATCCAACAACATCAGAATATACATTCTTATCACCAGTACATGGGACATGCTCTAAAATAGACCATATACTAACCCACAAAACATATTTAAGTAAATGTAAAAGAATTGAAATTATCCAATGCATGTTATCTCGGATCACAGCACCATGAAACTGGAAAGTAATGATAAAAGTAACTGCAAAAACCCAACAAACATGTGGAAATTAAACAATACACTCTTGAACAATCAGTGGGTCACAGAGGAAATTAAACAAGAAATTAAACAATATCTACAAGCAAACAAAAATACAAATACAACTTACTGGAACCTGTGGGCTGCAATGAAAGCATTCCTCAGAGGAAAATTTATTGCACTGAGTTCCCACATTAGGAAAACAGAAAGAACACAAATAAGCAACCTGATATTACATCTGAAACATCTAGAAAAAGAAGAGCAAGCCAGGCCCAAAGCCAAAAGAAGGGAGGAAATTATAAAGATCAGAGCAGAAATTAATGCAATAGAGACTAAGAAAATGATTCAAAGAATCAATGAATCAAAGAGTTGGTTCTTTGAAATAATAAATAAAATTGACAAGCCCCTAGCCAACCTAATTTAAAAAGGGAAAGAAAAGACTCAAATTCATGCAATACAGAATGAAAAAGGAGAAATTACTACTGACCCTGTGGAAATACAGATCATCAACAACTATTTCAAAAACCTCTACTCTCATAGGTTCGATAACACAGAAGAAATGGACAGATTCCTAGAAACATACGAACCACCAAAGCTGGATCAAGAAGATGTAAAACTGCTGAATAATCCAATTTCTATTAATGAAATTGTAAATATAATCAAGTCCCTACCAACAAAGAAGAGCCCAGGCCCAGATGAATTCACTGCGGAATTCTACAAGAAATACAAAGAAGATTTAATGCCGACACTCCTTAAACTCCTCAATGAAATTGAAAGGGGAGCAATTCTCCCTAAGTCATTCCTGGAAGCAAATATCACTCTAGTACCAAAACCCGAGAAAGACCCAACTATAAAAGAGAACTACAAGCCAATCTCCCTAATGAACACAGATGCAAAAATTCTCAATAAAATATTAGCAAACAGGATGCAGCAAATCATCAAGAAGATTATACACTATGATCAAATGGGATTCATCCCAGGCATGCAGGGATGGTTCAACATATGTAAATCAATAAATGTAATCCACCATATCAATACAGCCAAAAGCAAGAATCACATGATCATTTCGATAGAGGCAGAAAAGGCTTTTGATAAGATCCAACACCCATTCATGATAAGAACCTTACAGAGAATTGGAATAGATGGTCTTTACCTCAATATGATAAAGGCCATCTAAGACAAACCAACAGCCAGCATCATATTAAATGGCCAAAACCTGAAAACCTCTACCTTGAAATTAGGTACAAGACAAGGATGTCCCTTATCAACACTCCTATTCAATATAGTACTGGAAATACTAGCCAGAGCAATTAGACAAGAGAGAGAAATAAAAGGAGTAAAGATAGGAAAAGAAGTTAAATTATCATTATTTGCAGATGACATGATACTCTACATAGAAGACTCCCAAACCTCCATTGAAAGTTTCCTAGATATAATAAATTCAGCAATGTAGCTGGATACAAAGTCAATACTCAAAAATCAATAGCATTCTTATACACTAACAACAAAATCACCGAGAAATAAGAGAAGCCACACCCTTCACACTAGCATCCAAAAAAAAAAAATGAAATACTTAGGAATTAATCTAATGAAAGATGTAAAAGAGTTGTACAGGGAAAATTATAGTACCCTGAAAAAAGAAATCAAAGAGGACCTCAGACAATGGAAAGACATCCCTTGTTCATGGATAGGAAGAATATTGTAAAAATGGCCATTCTCCCAAAATTGTTATACACATTCAATGCAATCCCAATGAAAATACCACTAACATACCTCATAGATCTAGAGAAATCACTCCTAAAATTCATCTGGAACCAGAAGAGACCTAGAATAGCAAAGGCAATTCTAAGCAGCAAAGCCAAGGCAGGAGGCATCACAATCCCTGACTTGAAGTTACACTACAAAGCTACTGTAATAAAACCAACATGGTATTGGAATAAAAACAGACCTGAAGATCCATGGAATAGACTAGAAGATACAACTATGAACACACTCAACCACCTTATCTTTGATAAAGGGGCCAAGCATGTTCACTGGAAGAATGATAGTCTCTTTAATAAATGGTGCTGAAAAAACTATCCATATACCGAAAACTAAAATTAGACCCATGCCTATCATCATATACTAAACTAAAATCCAATTGGATTAAAGATCTAAATATTAAAATAGAAACACTAAATCTGTTGGAAGACAAAGTAGGTAAAAATCTTGAAGACATAGGGGTAGGTAGAGAATTCATGAACAAGAACCAAACTGCACGGGAAATACTTCCCAGAATCAATAACTGGGATTACATCTTTTTAAAGAGTTTCTACATGTCCAAAGAAATCTCCAGCAGAGTGAAAAGAAAACCTACAAACTGGGAAAAAATCTTAGTGAACTGTCCCTCAGACAAAGGACTTCTGTCTAGAACCTATAAAGAATTAAAAAAAAAAAAAACAGATTCCCAAAATTCAAAGGCCCAATCCAAAAATGAGCATCTGAGATGAACACACAGTTCACACACAAATGGCAAATACATGAAAAAATGTTCATTATCATTGGTCATTAGAGAAATGCAAATTAAAACCACACTGAGATACCATCTCACTCCAGAAAGAATGGCCAGGATCAACAAAACTACCAACAATAAATGCTGGAGAGGCTGTGGGAAAAAAGGAACTCTTCTGCACTGTTGGTGGGAGTGTAGACTGGTGCAACCACTGTGGAGGTTAATCTGGTGATTCCTCAAAAAGCTGGGGTTGGAGGTTCCATTTGACCCAGCTATTCCACTCTTAGGCATATTCCCAGAAGATGTGAAAACATCTTATCACAGTGATATGTGTGCACCCATGTTCATAGTGGCACAATTTGTAATAGCCAGATCTTGGAAACAACCTAAGTGCCCATTAACTGAGGAATGGATAAAAAAATTGTGGTACTTTTATACAATGGAGTACTACTCAGCTATAAAGAATGATCACATTGAGATATTTTATAAATAAAATGGATGCATCTTGAATCTATACTCATAAGTGAAATAAATCAAACTCACATGTGTAAATACTGTATCGTCTTCCTAGTGTAAGAAATGGTAAGAGTACAGAAAATTTTATGGAAATCATGGTTCACCATTATACTGCTTTGACATCTTATGTTTTCATACATTGTTTGGAATGGTTTTATTCTGTTTTGTTTGATCTTAACATATGTGATCATATGAATAGTTACTTTGAAGACAAGACAATATGGCAGCCATTGTTGATTTAATATCATCTTGCTCTGAAGTCCAACCATGCTCTTGTTTTTCTATTACCATTGATTCTATCACGTTGTGTCTTATTGGATTTTAATATGTATGATGGTAAAAAAAATTTTATGGAAAATGTGATAATATAGCAGCCATTGTTCATCTTTATTTATTTGGTTCAGAATGCCTTGCAATACTTCTATTCTCTTGAGCTGTTTTATTCTACTTTGTTATGTTTGACATTATTGTGTATAAAGCTAAACTCAACTATTTCAAAGAAAAAGACATTATGATAGCTACTGTTAATATCCAATTGTCTTGTTGTGAAGTGCTGTGTTACTTACATTGTTCTGTTCTGATCTGCTTAGATCTGTCCTCTTTTGCTTTATTCTCTTTAAAATAAAAAAAACGCAACTCACTCTAAGTAATGTATATTCAGCAACACTGGAAAACTGCTCTTAAATCTAGAAGTTAAAATGAACCTTTAGCATTCTAGCAATTTTCTCCAATTCAGTCTTTTACAATGATGAAGATGTCAGCTTATCTTTTTTGTTTATAATATGCCATACACTCTAATGCTTAAGTGCCTGAGTTTGTGTACTTTACAACAACCTTCTAATGGTCTCCATTTTACAGATGATTAAATTTAGACTACTGTTAGCTCTGTGACTAAAACTAGATTCTGGTGATTACCACATTTTACTCTCAGATGTATTATCAGGATGTCTGATATCAAGGAGCAGAAAAAAAACCAATACATTAGATTTGAATTATTAGCTTGAGTCACTTGTTTTATTAAGATGTATAATTCTGTAACATCTTTTTATTTCCTGGTAAAATTCAAACTTTTTTGCATGATGTATGTAGTTCTTTCTGATACAATCCCTGCAGGCCTTCATCCTCACAATTCTGGGATATAGCCAAACAGAAGCACTTACTTGCCAAGTCTGCCTTGTGCTATCATATCACATTTACCTGTAGGGAACAGGCTTTTTATCTGCTTTTAATGCTCTTTTTCCCTCTTTCAAGAGTGAGGTCTGGTGTTACCTGTCGGGGAGTCTGCTCTTTCCTGTCCATTATTACACTCTCCTTTATACTGCCATAGGAACTGAACCCCCATCACAGCCAGAATCACACAGCATTCACACACAGGTGTTTTAGGTTATCCTCCTCAGTTGGCTGCCAAGTTGAGAACAAGGACTGTTATTTTTCTTTTCTGTATCTTCACATTGAGAGCTATGTCTGGTAATGGTGAAATTTCAGACATGTTGGCTGAATGAGTTAACACTGTTAGATACATTTTTATTCCTAGAGATGAAGCTAATTTTAGTACTTCAATATTTTAAAAATACATCAATATAAATGCATTTAAACTTTTAGCAAACTTTGTTATTTCTATTATGCAAAACATATGTACACATCTATTGTATTTGCACAGTTATAGCTTTAATAACTGAATCACTGAATACTTATCTTGTGCACATATTGCTTCACTTCTATAACTGACAGTAATGTAAAACTAAAATTTTCTATGAAATTAAGAATTCCGAGTTTCTTCTAAGCTGCAGTTAGACCCAGAAGCAAGGAAGACTATTTTATGGGGCTTCAGTCTGGATTTGTAAAGTGTCTATCTGCCTAACTGACCTTTTCTGGATTTTGTTTTTCTAATCTGTAAAATATCAAAATAATTTCTAGCTCTACACTTCTATTCTGTTCTTGGTGACATACCTTAAAAAAGTACACCATAAGGCAGAACTACAGTGGTGTAGTATTTTTGCCAGGAGAAAATCTAACCACTAGGGAGCAGGCTAAGAAGCCTAAACCGGCCAAGGGTTTAGCTCAGTGGCATAAGTGTCTGCATGGCAAGTGTGAGGTTGTGAGTTTGATCCCCGGTGCAAAAAAAAAAAAAACAAAAAACAAAAAACAACAACAACAACAAAAAAAAACACCAAGATACCTAAATCACCATTCCAGCTAGCAAGACAGTCAATGTAGTAGGTCTGTCCTTGGGAGCTTTACTTTTCTTAGGAAAACATGCATAAGGGGACCATGATTTTCCTATTGTTCACTCCCTACAATGTTTTGGATATGTCCTTTCTATAAAATTTTTTTTCTGCACACAGTTTATAAAGTATGAGACAGTACCAACTTACTATACTCTTTGTAGAAATGAGAAATTTCCACTTTGGAGCACAGAACCTGTTGGGTATGAACATCTAAAATCTTACCAGATTCCTTTTAGCAATGAGTATACTTGACAGACGAGACAGACTAAACATTTTAGGAAATAACAACCAAATGTAATCAAAGCATATTTAAAGTTTTACAAGTTAACAGTCTGAATTCTTTACTATTTGGGAACAAATGGGTATAAAAGAAATATTTTTACCAAATCACAAATGTTAAAGATTTACCAGGAGAATCACACCTATGTGTTTTTGAAACAGGCAAAAACTTTCAGTAAGTGTAAAATATTTTGTACTAGGTTTGTTAAGGTCATGTGGAATGAAAGAAATGTTTCTTGCTTTTAGGAAAAAATGAGCTAATGTGAATGAATTTTGAAAGCAAAGTACGTTTTTTTATATTGCAGAAAATAAATGAGATTAAAATTCAAGTTTTTTTATGGATTACATTTTTCCCAAAGAATATCACAGCTTAAATAATAACCACATAATACTCTAACAATTTTGTAAAGCTAACCTTGTTTTGAAAGGAAACAATTTCAAAGTCTAAATTTTACATTCTTAACCATCACTTTCTCAAATCTAATTTTTTTTTTTTTTTAGTTTCTTGAGACAGGGTCTCACTGTGTAGTCCAAGGCTGGCCTCAAATTTGTGGCAATCCTCCTGCCTCGGTCACATAAGTGCTAGAATGCAAGCCTGTGCCACTACATCCAGCCGTTTCTTAAATCTTTTTTTTTTTTTTTTTTTGTGGTACAGGGGATCAAACTTATGACCTCATGCTTATGTCACTGAGCTAAATCCCTGGCCCAAAATCTTGATTCTTAATGTCTTTAAATTTTCTATGAAGCCTATCTCAGATTCTCCATAGACCTTTCTCACTTATTATCAAGATTGTCAGAATTTAATCATACACTGGAAATGAAGATTTAAAGGAACATTCCTGGAAAAAGAATTAGGGAATTCAGTCATACAAACTCCTTTTTTTTTTTTTTTCCTGGGTATTCAAGCCAGATGGTTTTCCTGGCTCTGTAAGAAGCTCACCATGATTCCTTCCCCTTTGGGGGGACAGAAATAATAATATTCTCTGTATGATTACCACCATCATGGCTAACATTTATTGTCTGTATGTCAAACAACTCATTAATCCATACAAATATTATAAATCACTGTCTCTGCATAAATGAGGGAATAGAGGGACGAGAGGTGTAAGAAATTTTCCTCAGATCACAATGGCAAATGGGGAATTCAGACTGCAGAATGTTCCTAACACTGCTCCACAGTACTGTCCACATTTCCAGGTCATAGGGCCTCTCAGTATTGTCTTTAGAGATCCCTGATTGAGGTTAAGGAGGTGCCCTGCCCCTTGTAAACCTCTTGGAGAGCCAATGTAGTGCATCCATTGGAATGGGATTGATGTAATTCAGATGATTGATGAGTGGAAGCAGTCTGGTGCAGCCTTCTGCATTCCTTTATGTCCTCAGAAAATGAACTGTAAGTCTTTGTGCCTTCCTGTCTCGATTTGGTGTCAGGACTGATTTCTGGAGCCATAGATGAAATTTCGCTTAGGTGAATTTATGGATGTAATGCCTTTGCTCATGGAGGACAATAAGCATTTCCTTGTAGAAATGTCTCCATAATTTCTGACCTATTTTGTTTTTACTTGTAAAGGCGACACTATTTTCACTTCTAATATCCTCACTCAAATACCTCCACTATAATCTGTGTTGTTTGCTTCCTGAATTTATAGAAGATCATTTTCTTTAAAAAAAGTTGGGGGAAAAAAAAAAGCAAAAAATACATTCATGAACAAAGTTGATGAAATTGAGTAAGCTATTCTGAGTACACAAAGGCTTCCAAAAAGTTTATTAAGAAACATTATGATCAACTGACATGAAATGTTTGATTATGTACTTGCTACTTATTTTTTCATTACCTTCATTTTAGGATTTATCAAGATTTATAATAGCATTGTTTCAGCCTACCACAATGGATTTATATTTTAGTAGAAGCTTTCTTGAGTAGGTACTTTGTCATAAATATCTTGAGAATTACATTTCAATTATGTGGGCAGAATTTACTTTCTTCTTTTACTGAGTCATTTAAAAATATATTGCATGAACACGTGGTCTGTTTAATTAAATATTTTGTGGGGAATTATCTAAGAAATAGAGAAATTTTTTTCTCTGGTTTCTTTTTTGACTTCATTGGTCCAGAGGGGTATTATTCAAAGACAATCCTAGCATGGGTTTTGCTGGTTAAATATTTTCCAAACACATTAGGTTAGAAAATAAATTGTTAACACATTACCTAGTAAAATACAGGTTGAGTTACATTTTATATAATAGTCCCTTATTTTTTGTAATCCTGTGAGAAATCTGTATCAGCTGTAACTTTATAACTTAAATGATATTTTGATAACATAAACATGTAATCAGAAAAGCTCTGTAGAATAAGAAATATCACTGAGTCATTTATAAATTCCACAAGGCTGACACACACACACACACAGTCTGTATGAATGTAGGTTAATTTGAAAAACATACATGAAATTATATATCAGCTAAAAAATAAATTCTAGGACAGGGGGCTCCAGAATGTAGATCCATATCTGAATGTTAAATGAAAACAATCTTATAGCAGAATTTGAAGGTCAAATAAATGGCTTAGAAAATGTGAAAAGCAAGGCTAGCTATGAACAGAAATTAAAATGAGCTCTTAGGTGATAGGAGGCTGGGTAGAAACTGGCCAGTGTGATACACCATTTATTAAAGTGTGTTCCATAGAAACCTGTCAAAAAGATCCACCCTCCTGAAATTCTGATTCATTAAGATGAGGAATTTGCATTTTAACAGTTATCCTTCTGCCTTGAAATGACAGGTTTTTAGAATTGATAATTTATGCAACAAGTCATTCTTGATTGCTGAGTGCTGGCTGGGTAGGGAGTTATTACTCACTCCTCTCTCTCTGCTTCCCCAGGAGCATGCATTATAGTAATTGGGACATATTCACCAAGTGCTTTGTGACTGCAAAAAGAGAATGGGAATATTTTGGCCATGGAGGTAGGAGAGGTGGAATCACAGAAGAGATGACTTTTTATTTGTCTTATTAGGGTTGAATGGAAATTTGCCTGTGAGGGAACAGGTTGGAAGGTGACATTCCAAGGTGGAATGGAATGGGAAAAGATGTGTAAAGATATTCCAGAAAGACTGAGTCATCTAATACACTTGAAGGAGAATGGGCATGGATGATGGCACTGGAAAATGCCCAAATGAGCTGACCTATTACTCACCAAGAAACCTTCTCTCTCCTTAAATGTTTCTGGGAAAAGTTACTCATTCTCTCCCAGACAGTATTCCCACTCACCCACCAAAAGTGTTGATACCACTACTATTGGTTTTTTGTAATTTAGTAATATTCATTTAATTTTTGGAGTCAGGCAGACATTATTAAAATTGTGAAAAATTCAGAATGTTCCACCTTCAAAAGAAAATAGCTCATTTAGCTTTACAGTTAGTAAGAAAATAAAAATACACTGTCTTTGCCAAAATTAGAGGCTGCATCTGAATAAAAGCAGCCAGACCAAAACAAGTAATTATAATCTGAATGAAGTTCAACATTTATTATTTTTTAACAAGCATGACAGGGCCAGGGCATGGAAAATATTGTTTGGTGGCTTATGATCATAATTTTAAACTCCAAGAGTATAACTCAGTGGTAGAGTGTAGCCTTAGCTTGTGTGAAATCCTGGATACAATCCCCAGCAACTAAATCAAACGAAAGAAAAAAAAAAAAAAAACCTCTCAGGAAGATGGACAATACGGCAATATAAAATACTGAGATGAAATGTCTTAAATTTTTACACATATTCAAATTCATTAATAGCACTATGTGTTATACTATGTATTCTAAAGTACAGATTCAAAACACACACACACAAACACAAAATATTCCATGAAATATTACAACCATCATTTATGCACAAAAGGATGTGACAAACTCTTTCAGTAAGTTCCCTACCACAGGGAAGGATAAATGACAGTGATGAAAAATTGGTACTCCTATTTGTAGCAGAACATATTTTTAAAAGATGGCTACACTAATATATATTCCATCTCACATACTCTTACAATGGAGATTGAGCCTTCTCTATGGAGAACTGAAGCATCTATCTTCTCTTTCCTAGAACATTAAGAGCCCGCAATGACAGTGGAAATGGTGCAGTGTGACTTTTAAGGCTAGAGAAGAAGAGGTGATAAAGCTTCTGTTGCATGTCTGTCTTGGGAATGCTTATCCTTTGAACACGATTCTGTGAGGAGGCCCAAATTAGCCAGTGCACAGAGGCCACACAAAGAGATTTATATGGCAAGGAACTGAAGTTGAAGTCCCCAGCTAATGGCCAGTGTCAACGGGCTGACAGGTGAGTCAATGAGCCTTCAGATGACTCCAGTTTCTAAGCGTTCCAATTGGGACCTCAAGTATCAGTGTGCTTGGCTTGAGTTCCTGATTACAATCTGTTAACACAATAAAACAATTTGATCCCAGGAGACCTTCAACAGTGGCCAATGGATTATTAGAACTCTAGGCCTAAAACAGGTAGACAATTTTCTAAGGTTCTCTTTGATTGCATACCAGAATGAGCTCTTGTGAAATGAAAGCTTGAGTCAAGGTGATATACTTCAGGGTTTTTATAATTTCTGTCCTTGGCATCATATTTAGAAAATCTCTGCCTATCCCTCGAAATTAGCTGACTATTTATCTATATTTTATTTATACTTTCAGCATATATTTTTGTACCTATAACTTTTTATCCAACTAAAACTGTAATTTTTGGGGGAGAGTACTGGGAATTGAACTTCAGGACCTCACTCTTGCCAGGTAGGCCTTGCACCACCAATTGTAGTTAAGTAAATTTTACTTTTCAAATAATTTTTGAAAATTCTTAGTACTTTCCAAATAATTTAGAAAATTTATATTTAAAATATATGTTTTTCAAAATAATAGGCCAGTCTTAATACACTTTACTGAATAAGATATCTGTTTTTAAGTTGTTTGAAATACCAATATGTACAGCAAATCTCTATTATTTTTAGGGGGCATCTAACAGCTTTATGGAAATATAACGCACATAGCATTCAACTCATGCAATTAAAATATACAATTTAATGGCCTTTAGTAGATTCACAGGGGGTACACAATCATTACCACAATTTTAGAAAATCTTCATCACACCAAAGATACCCTGTATCCTTTAGCTATCATATCTAATTATCCTACACTTTCTAGTTGTAAGCAACCATTTATTTATTTTCAGTGTCTATAGATTTCCATAGTCTGGAAATTTTAGGTAAATATCATATATATTTGTTTGCTTCCTATACTTAGTATACTTTCAAGGTTCATTCATGTAGCATGCATTAACATTTCATTCATTTTTACAGGTGAATAATTTTCCATTGTAGAGATATAATACATTTTATTTAATCATCAGTTAATGCATCCTTCAATTATTACCATGCTTTGTTATTATGAATAGTTCTTTCATGAAGAGTCATGAGCTTTCTGTGGACATATAAATTTGGATATATAACTAGGAATGGAGCTGCTGGGTCATATTTGGGAATCAAACTCAGGACCTTGTGCTTGCCAGCCAGGAGCTTATGCTGCTGAGCTATATCCCTGGTCTGTTGGGTCATATTTCATTTTCAACTTTTTGAGGAACTGCAAACTGCTCTCCAAAGTGGCTATATCTTCAAATTCTTAGCACTGTTTCAGTTTATCCACCGTCCCCCCAATACTTGCTCTTGGCTTCATTAAATAACTACTCTAGTGAAGTCTGAAGTGGCATCTCACTGTAGTTTAGATTTGTACTTCCCTGAAGACTAAGGATGATGAAGATATTTTCACATGCTTTTGGGCCAACTGCATACCTTATATATTAAAGCATACCCTTTGTCCATTTTTCAACTGGGCATATGTCTTGTTGTTCTTGAGTTGTAAGAGTTCTTTCTATGTTATCAGTGTCTTACCAAATGTTTTATTCTATTTTTCAATTTTTGATGGTTTCCTTTGAAGCACAAATGATTGTAGTTGTACTTATTCCCAGTTTATGTATTTGTCCTTAGTTGTTTGTGCTTTTGGCATTATGCCTAATCCAATGCTATAAATATTTATGCCTATGTTTTCTTCTAAGTTTTAATTTTTAGCTTTAAATTTTAGCACATACATTAGGTCTATGATTAACTTCAATTAATTTTTGTATACCGTGTGAGATCAGATCCATAATTTTGCATGCAGATATCACTGGCTGGAGATTTCTTCTTTCCTTGTTGAATGCTTTTGATGTTTTATCAGGAATGAATCTGCCCACAGATGTATGAGTTTATTTCTGGACTCTCAATTCTACTCCATACATTGCTAAGTCTAGCCTTATGCAAATCCATAGTTTTGATCACTTTTGGGAGCTGTCTGAACCTCAGGTATCTAGACAAGGTCATTGCCTCTCATGAGTTTGGCAAGGTCCTGTGGGAAGTGTATGCAGTTCAGACAGCTGATGCTCAAAGTGACTAGGCCTTCCCCTGAGATAATACAGACAAGTGCTCTCTTGTTCCCATGTAATCACCAAGGCAAGATGTTTTGTTGAAGACTTGGTTGTTCTTCCTGTTCTGAATCCACTACCCCCTTAAAATTCTCTGTGAATAGTCTTTTGTGCTGATTATATAAATAAACATACTGCAGTTGTTGGGTACATTTCTTCTAATCAGGAGAGGGACTCCACCTGACCTCTGCTTTATGCATGTTGACTCTTATCTTCATTTCTTCCTCCTCCACTGTCCTTCCTCTGGAGTTTCTAGAGCTGTGCTGGACATGGCAGATCACTATAGTTTTATTGCAAGCATTGAAATAAGGAAATGTGAGTCTTCCCATTATATTTTCTTTTTTCAAGATTGTGCTTTGGCCCTTCTGGGTCTCTTACATTTCCCTAGGAATTTTAAGACCAGCTCATCAATTTATGCAGAAAAAATCTAGTTGGGTTTTTCCAGCTAAACCTGTAACTCAATATAAGGAATACTGATATCTTGCTAATAAGTCAACATAAAGGCTGTCTTTTCATTTAAGTCTTCTTTAATTTCCTTCAACGATGTTTTGTAATTTTCAATGTTTGTCTTATACTTTTGTTAAATTTGTGAAATTCATACTTAGGTATCTTATTTTGATATGATTATGATTCTTAATTTCATTTTTGGACTGTTGCTACTATATGAAAACATGTTTTATATACTGAGCTTATATTCTGCAAACTTGCTGAATTCATTTATTAGCTCTAATGCCCCCTCCCCAGGAGCCATCAATACAAGAGTAGGTGATTTTTTTCTTTAAAATAAAATCACCCAGAAAAATCAAGAAGCAAACAAACAAACAAAAAGAACAAAAGAAAAATGACAACAGCAAAAAACAATAACAGCAAAATAGGGTTTCAAAACAAAATGATAGGAATTTAACTAGGACTGTTATATTGCATATTGTTATCTTCAAAATAGTTGCTTAGGTTATCATATACAGGAATAAAACAATAGAATGGAACAAAATATTGAATTTCAAAAACAAGACAGAAGGAAATGCCCCACAGTTGCTATAATGCATATTGTTATCCTCCAAATAGATGGTCAGACTATCACCTTTAGGGCTGCAAAGTCAATCACACAATATAAGCTATTTATTTATTTATTTATTTATTTATTTATTTATTTATTTAATTTCAGTTGCTATTATCTCAGCTGGAGCTCCTCCAAATCAGCTGGTTGCTTACAAGGGCAAGGGAGCACTGCTTTTCTGGTCTCAGAGCCCATCTGCAGGCTGGCTCATGGAAAGGCACGGGTTGGCTTTCTGGCTTCCCTCTCAGCCCACATGGCTGCTTCTGGTTCATGGGAAGACATGGGATAGCTTCTTGATTCTACTTCCAGCCTGCATGGCTGCCTCTGGCTCACAGGAAGGTACAGCTTGGCTTCCAGGCTTCCTTGCTGGCCCATGTGGCTGCCCTTTGCTCACAGGAAGGTGCCGGTTGGCTTTCTGGCCTGCATACCTGCTGCTGGTCCACAAGAAGGAATAGGTTGGCTTCTTGATTTTCCTCCCAGCCTGCATAGCTTCCTATAGCTCACAGGAAGGAATGGGTTAGCTTCCCAGCTCCCCTTCCAGCCCACATGGCTGCCACTGGCTCACGGGAAAGCAGGAGTTGTCTTCTCGATTCTCCTCCCAGCCTACATGGCTGCTGCTGGCTCACCAAGATTAGGTTATTTTTAAACAGAGTATGTTATTCCTTCTTTTCTAATCTGGTTGCCTAATTGCTCTGTCTAAAAACTTCCCTGCCTTGCTGAGCAAAATTAGGATTATTAGGTAACTTTCTTTTTCCTGATCTAAGGGGAAAAGTTTCTAGTTTCACCACTGAGAATATTAGCTGTTAGTTTTGCACAGGTGCCCTCTATCAGGTGGAGGAAGTCTTTTCTACTACTTATTTAAAAAAATCCTGATTACTATATTCTGTCAATATTTTTCTTTGTATATGGCGATAATTATGCTTTAATATCTTTATTCTGCTACTATGGTTTATTATATTCATTGATTTTAGCATGCTGAACTAACTTTGCATTTCTGTAATAAATCCCACTTGTTCATATTGCATAATCACAGACCACTTCAAAAAACAGGACAAGGAAACACTTCCCAACTCATTACAATGACACCAAAATCAGATAAAAACATCACAAGAAACTTACACACTAATAAGCTATATAAATACAAAAAATTCTCAACAAAATATTTGTAAATAAAACCCAGAAACTTACCAAAAGGATGATACATCATGATCAAACTGAGAGAATGGGGAATGAGTGCTAATATATATATGAAATTTATTTGTGGTTGATTAAAATATTCTGGAATTAGAGTGGTGGACAGTTTAAAAACTGAATTAGTAAATTGTATTCATTAAGAGGACAAATATTACTTATATCTCAATTTCTTTTTTAAAATTAATTTTATTAGCACATTTTTGACATACATAACAATCACATGCATCATTGGGAATTTGTTCCTGTACATATCTTTTTTCCCCAATTGCTCTCCCTTCCTTTCAATCCTTTTCCTCTCCATTTACAAAACCATGTTTCTACTGTTTTCCTTTTATTCCTATTTCCTTCCTGCTCTTCCCTTTCCCATCTCCCTTGTTCATTTTTCCATTTGAACATTTTCTTCCTGCTTCCCAGTATCTATCCTCCATATTGGTCCTTATTTACTCTTTGGGTTTCTTGCACAAGAGAAACAATGTGATATTTAAACATGTGTATAGTTTATTTTGCTTAAAATTATGTTTCTGACATGCATCCATTTACCTAAAAATGTTTCAAGTTCATCTTTCTTTTGGCAGAGTAGTATGCAACTGTATATAAGACCACATTTTCTTTATTCATTCACCCATTGATGAGCATGTAGGCTGTTTCCAAGATTTGGTTACTACAAATTGTGCTGCTATAAACATGGGTGTTCATGTATCATTGTGGTATAATACTTTTAACTCTTTCATGAAGATACCTAGAAGAGGAATAGCTAGGTCAAATGCAATCTCTAGTTTTAGTGTTGTGAGGAATCTCCATACTGATTTTCATAGTGGATGCACCAATTTACACTCCCACCAACAGTGGAGAAGGCCTCTTTTTTCCTCACACCCTTATTACCCTTTTCATTGGTTGATTCTTGATGATAGCCTCCTCTACTTTATCTTTTCCTCCTCCCCACTGCCTGGAAGGCAAACAATACAAGAAAAACATGTTAAGGACTCATAGAGTGAAAAAGAGTGAGGACCAAGGTCTTTTATGACCATCTGGATCACAATGGCACAGTTCCATGCTAGGTATGGTGGTGCATACCTGTAATTCTAGCTGAAGCTGAGGCACAAGGGTCACTGATTTTGAATTCAGCCTAAACTGCACAGTATACGTATACTGTCTCAAACAAAGTACTAAAAGAAAACTATGCTACTATTGATAGGAACAAAAAACCTCTGAAAAGAAACAAGTTTGGGGGAATAATGCTGAATTTTTTCACTATTTTTTTTTACTCTTGAAATATAAAAAATAAAAGGTAATTAAAAGAGTTGAAGATTTATTCTAACTATATAGTATTATTTGGTTTTCAGTTGTTTAGATTTAATTTCAAATGAAATTGTTTTGATGAAAATTTACACATACATGTTGATTACAAAGGGAAAATGGATTAAACTACTTTCTAGAATTGAGTTTTCTACAATGAAATACAGCATTAGTATGTGCTGCTGCAATATAATTAGATAAGAACTAGGGATTAGATAGGGTTTCTAAGTCCATTATGTGTACTACCTCAGTTAGATGAATGAAAAGGAAGAAGCAAGTCTAGCTATTTCTTTGCATGTGGCTCAGCATATGGAGCATCTTCCAAGTGACCTAATCTGCTAGATTCTGTAAAGAAAGTAAAGTGAATTTGTTTACTTTATACACAAAAATAATTTAATAAATGTAATGGTTTGTAATCATAACACTGCTTGTTTTAAACAAGCAAAGGAGGGTATTTTAGTTCAAAAGTAAAAAATTTTACACATTATGTGTCCTAGAGAAAGTTTAAGGCACAGCATGAGAGATGCTTAGAAACATATGCAATAATAGCCAGGCATGGTGGCACATGCCTGTAATCCCAGCACTCAAGAGGCTGAGGCTGGAGGATGGTTGCAAGTTCAAGACCAGCCTGAGCTACAAAGTGAGATCAAGGCCAGCATGAACAGCACAGTGAGCCTCTGTCTCAGAAAGAAAGAAAGAAAGAAAGAAAGAAAGAAAGAAAGAAAGAAAGAAAGAAAGAAAGAAAGAAAGAAAGACAACATTAAAAACCATTCTGTTCAGTATTATACTGTGGGCAATTATAATATAAATGTACTATTGATTTAGGAACTGAACTAATTATTAAATTCTGTTAAAGACAAAGAAAATTTAAGCCCAGGGGAAATAAAACTTGACACATTATTCATAAATGAGTGTCAAAAACATTTTATTTTTTTATTTTATTTTAATTTTTTAATTTTTTTTTTTTTTTGGTACCAGGGATCGAACTCATGACCTTGCACTTGCAAGGCAGGTGCTTATGCCACTGAGCTAAATCCCTAGCCTAAAAACATTTTATTGTAAATAAACAAAATGTGTCAATAACTTATTAAAAACCTCATAATTCTGAAGCAAGTCTGTGATAAAAATGCATTTTTCTCAAACTATTGCTAAAATATATTGCAAAATCACAAATCTCTTTTGATTTTTAGTTTCTAATTAGTTTTCTGATATACAATTTTTGGAGACCTTGCAAATACATTGACATCTTCATACATGACATCCACCAATACAGGTTGGGGTTAGATCATGAAAAGTAACCTCAAATATATGGATTCCTGCAGATTAGACTGTTTCTAAAGAGACATAACATAGATGAACAATTAATATATTCCAACCAAGTCTTTGAATACCTAACCATATCAGTCACCTGCTCAAAATCTTTTTAGCTACTGTATAAGTTCTGCTGCTATAACACAAACTTAGTGACTTAATACAAAACAAATCTATTATCATAATTCTAGAGGTCAGAAGTCCAGAAGCAGTCTCCCTGGGCTAAAATCAAGACTCCAAGTGGGTTGCATTCCTTTCTAGAGGCACAGGGGAAAATCTATTTTCTTGATGTGTCCCCTTTTGGAAAAACAGATTGAGACTGCCTGCATTCCTTGCGTCACACCCCTCTTCATTATTCAAAGCTACTCACTCACAATGGCTGGAGAGTTTTTCCCAAATTACATTACTCTATCTCTTATGCCTCTGTCTTCCCTACTGAAAGATTCTTGTGATTACTCTGGGCTTTTACATACATTATTCAGGATAATCTCCTATTTTAACATCAACTGATTTGCAGCCTTAACTCCATCTGTAACCTCAATTCCCCTTTGCTATGTAACATACAATATTCATAGATTTTAAGGATTACAATGTGTACATCTTGGAAAAAGAATACATTATCTCCCAACCACGATCCCTCAATGTCCATCAAACCCATGCTGGTTGTGAAGGACCTCTGCACTACTGGTACTCTGCCCTACATCTACAACCCTGCCTCCAAAACTTCTCTCTACATGTCCAGTGTTGCAGGCTGCCAGTGTACCTGCTGATCTCTCCCAGTGCACTGCAAACTGACCACTCACAGCTTGGGTCCTGGCACTTATTTTACCTTGCTATTCTTTCTCTTCATCCCTCAGCTCTTTCCTTACAACTAAGATGAAAAGTTTTCTTCTTGAAGACTCATGGCACCTATCTTTTTCTCCATGAAGCTCCACCTCTGAGTGTTCATATTGTATCACCAGAACCTGTAAAACTTGACATTTTTCTATATTTGACAGTTAACTATTATCCTCTGGTAGATAATCTTCTTAAGGCCAGAGAGTTGTGAATTCATCCTCATTTGTATGTCTGACAGGCATATGTAAAACATAATCCTTGATTTTCATCTACATTCCTCCAGTCTTACTTCTCTAGTTTTCCCTGCTTAGTAAAGTCCCAGCTGTGCTAGTCTTGGAGTCATCCTTTACTCCTCTTTCCCACATTTTCCATTCATTAGGGAATTCTCCCAAGCTACCCCCCTGTCAGTGATCTAAGCCATCTCCACTTTCTGTCTATTCTACTGGACTCTTGTTTCCAAACTTGCCTCTATACCTATCACCCTATACATGTATGCACACTCAGGCACACACATGTGCACACACACACAAACTATATTTTCAACTCAGCAGCCAGTGGAATCACAGTCTTTAAAATCTAAATCTGATTATATCTCAACCTTTCTCCATGTCAGGTGCTTACCATCATGAGTAGAATAAAATCTGAAGTCTTCAGGAGCCTAAACGTATGTCCCACTCTTCTATGCTTGTTCCCTGCTTCCTATACAGACCTTGCAGTCACTGGTCTCATAACCTTTGGATTTGCTCTTTGCTCAGCCTGTGGAACTTTCTTCCTCTAGAAAGCCCAAGATTCACTGCTTTATGTTCTTATAGCCCCTACCTATCCCCTCACCTTTTTTGGGTCACTATGCAAATGTCATTGTATCAGGCCTATGTCATTTGAGAATCCTTTACAAAAGAACATCTTTTGCTTCTCCCACCACTATCTATACTTTCACCCTGCCTGAACTGTCTTTATCCATGTATTATTACATGACATTATATTCATTGTCTGTTATCCTCCATCAAAATGTGAGCTCTATGAATACAAGGTCTCTGTTTTGATCTCTTTTCTAGTCTCAGAAACAAGAAGTCCATACAGCATATAGTACTTACTAAACATTTGTCAATCACTATGGAAATCAATATGGAGATTGCTCAAAAATCTAAAAATAGAACTTCCATTTGACCCAGCTAATGTCTTCCAGGCATTGTCCTGAAAGAGAGAAAGTCATCCTGTAAAGCGATACCTGCATTCCCATGTTTATAGCAGCACAATTCATAACAGAGGCAGCCTATATGCACATCAACTGATGAACAGATACAGAAGAATTTATACACTGGAGTATTACTTGGCCATAAAGAAAGATAAATTTGAGTCATTTGTAGGAAAACAGATGGATCTTGAGACCATAATACTAATGGAATAAATCAAACTGAGAAAGCTAAATATTGCATGATTTCTCTAAGAAACCCAATATATAAGTAATTTAAAGAGCAAAATAAGATGGTAGAAAACAGGGAGGAAGACTTTGTAGAGATGGGAAGGAGATAAGGGGAAGAGAGGAGAGGGAAACGTAGGGGGGGAAGAAAGGGGAGTAAAAATGTTCAAGATATGATACATATATGTACCAATTCCTCAAGAAGTGTGTTAAATTATGCATTAAAACATACACTACTGCCAGGGATTTAGCTCAGTGGTGTAAGCACCAACCTGGCAAGCGTGAGGTCCTGAGTTCAATCCCCAGTACCAAAACAAAAAACAAAAAAAAAAAACATATACTACTAAAAAAAAAAACCTGTGTAATAAAGAAAAAAATATTTGTCAAATGAAGAACGATGTCGCCCGGTTTTGTGTTTTTTTCTTTTTTCTTTTTTTTTTTTTTTGAGACAGGGTCTCACTGTACTTGAGGCTGGCCCTGAACTCACTAAGTAGCCTAGGCTGTCTCAAACTCATTGTGATCCTCCTGCCTCAGTCTCCTGAGTTTTAGCATTACAGGTATGAACCACCAAAGCACTTTGATCATCATGGATCCTCAAAAAGCACTTGCTCAACTGAATTTTATACACATTTCAAATACTATTTAATATAATCACTGAGGAAAAAATGAGGCAAGCCACTTCATGGTGATATAATTACTGTACAGTAGTTGTCACAACTTAGCCTTTTATTACATACTTTGATAAGATGGACTTTCCTGAACCACAAAGTACTTTTAATTGAAAATATGTTTCAAAGAAAGAGCTCACAAATTATCCCAGCAGGCCATGCTTTCTACACAGTGTGCTGAGATGGAGTGTATCACTGTAAATCTCAAGAATGTCAAGAAGGTGATTCTACATCACAATGCCTCAAAGTACGGGCCATCCAGCTATATAGGGAATTCGCTTGAAGCCCACAGATTTTTTTTTTCCTGTCTTTTTGAGACAGGGGCTCGCTAATGCAGTACAGGCTGGTCTTGAATTTACTTATTTAGCCCAGGCTAGCCTCGAACTCACAGTGATCCTTCTGCCTCGGCCCCCAAGCGCTGGGATTACAGGTGTGTGTCACCATGCCTGGCTAAAACCTACAGTTCTTTCTAGTCTTACCTAAATTCTTCTCTTTAATATATTTCTTTTGCTTTGAGATCTTAGAAAACCCTTATCCTTTATTTCTAGGTTTTTATTACCAAAAGAACAAATAAACTCAAACATTAAATATATAGCTTCTAATCATCCACTCTTTCTTGTCCCACATACTAGAGAGTGGTTTTAAACATTCATCCTTCCTGCGAAAGCAAATATCTGGAATTGCATACCTTGATTTCATTTAAACTAAACAATGTTAAATAATCATTTCCAATGTTAAATAATCATTTCCATAATTTTAAATAGTTGTCTTTCTTCAAAATTTCCTTCGTATTTTTTATCAACCTCCTAATATTGACTAGCATGAACAACTTTAAATCTGAAAACACAAATGTTAATCAGTTCTTTTTGGTTCTTGTCATGGTTTATGTCAGTGGCTCCAAATCTTCATGCAATTAAGCATTTGTGATTGGTTCATTGTCTGGCGCTCGGATTGGTGGTGTGAGTGCTGTACTCACATAGGGGTAGAACCAGAATATGAGGTAACAGCAGGAAGGTGTGTGTGTGTGTGTGTGTGTGTGTGTGTCTTGCAGTTCCAGCCTTGTTGTTTGCAGTGGCCAGGAATGGCTGCCCCGCTATGCCACGCTACCTCAGAGCCAACTGAGTATGGACTGAAACCTCCAAAATTGTAAGAAATAAACCTTTCCTTCCTTCATTTTGAACGTCAGGTTTTTTGTTTCAGCAAGGAGAGTGAAAAGTAGCTAAGACAGCTCTAATGCTGTTTTTTTTGCACAGTAGATGATGATATTTTTGTAGACAGTGGTTTTCACCTCTTTCCCACATAGTAGAATCACTTGCAGAACTCTGAAAAAAAAAAAACAAAACAAAACGAAACACCCCACCACTTCAGGACCAAATCAGAATCTCTCTAAGAGTTAGACCCAAGAACAAGAATGTCCTTTTAAAGTTTCCAGATAATCCCACTGTGCAACCACAGCTGTGAATGCAAGCTCTTCATGCACAAAATTGTGAGTCTAATGATGGGCACAGTAGCTGACCAAAAATTAAGGTTCTGCTATGGTTAATCCACACACCAAATCATCTCTCTGTAGATAGTTAGTTATTATATAATTGGATATACTTACTGCTCCAGACAATAAGGATTTGATACAAAACATAAATAACCTGAATAGCACTTAAAGACATTTTAAAGAAATAAGCAAAGATTGGTAACTTCTTTAGCAGTCTGCGGCTTAACAAGATATGTATCTGTAATATTCTTTCCCTCCCCTACATTTTACTGCAATTAATGCAGTAACCTGGAGGGAAAGAAAACCTATTCTTTGGAGGAAGTGATCGCCTAAGTGGATTCTTATAATGGTGGGTCTTGAAAAAGAAGGTGGAAGATGGGTAGGATCCACAAAACAAAAGAACTGGCAGGAAACCAGGCCTTCGACAAATAGATGAGTAAGATAAAGCAAAGATCTGGGTGGCCAAGATGTGTCAGGGATGGGTCAAGGGCACTATCTAATTGCAAGGGCATACTGCAAACAATCAGCTTAGGCACTTGACTTTGCCACAGTATTTTGATTGCACTAAATTTTTCCATCACTAATTGATAACAGAAATTCTAAAATCAAGCATTTAACTGATCAAAAATAGCTGATGCTAAAGAAAAAATTTATATTCTATACACGCTACAACACATCACAAAGAGGATACTATTGATTAAGAGGCATCAGTTTGGCTGAGGAAGTGCCCAGAATTGTAGGAAATATTATTTATCACTTTCCGTAATATGAATACATTACTTTCCAGTTCTGTCATTTTCTGAATACTTCACTTTATAAAATATGGTGCTGTTCAGGTACTTCACCAAAAACCTGTTGCCAACTGGCAATTGCACTGGGAAAGAAAAAAAAAAGTAAACCAATTTGCAAGTGAGAAAGAGAGAAAGAATCTTAGTATTACATAAAACATTGTGATTGCTTCCAACCAATTTAAAAATCCTGTCTTGATTTCAATTTGCTAATTCTGCCATGTCCTGCAAAACTGCCTGGAAATTGTAAAGTCTTTGTGTAGTAAATTCTAATTTGCCAATGTCATGATTAGATATTAACTATTTACTAGTGTATAGTTATTAGTGACCGAACTACTATCTTAAAATTATTAGTGATGTGTCACCAAAAGAAACAACTCCCAAATGATGAACTAACATAATTTCTCAATCATTACTATCATTTGACACCCGTCTTATTGTTTTAATACTGAAAAAAGTTTCTATGACTCTGAAACTTCTTTTTAAATTCCTAAGCATCAAACTGATTAATTTACAACATCTGTTCTTGAGACAGTATCACCTCTACAGCCTAAGTATTATACTCTGTATTCTAAATTCTTACTACTGTACTTACTGCCTCTGTTTTATTTTCGTATTGAAGACACATTAATATTCATTTATTAACAGAAGGACTTTTCTTAAAAGTCCTAATTTCAAAGAGCTTATTGCTATTTTTCAAGATTCAATTTACTGTTTAGGAGACAAGATCAAGACTTTTACTGTAGATAGTAAGCTTGTGTTAAGTACTTTAAAAATAGATTTGTATTTTTTTTAGACTAATATAAATGTATCTTGTCATACTTAATAGAAAGTTTTCCTTTTCTTTTGCACTAGTTTCCTGCTTGGTCTTCAAGGGTTGTCCTCACCAAGAAAAAAAGCTTCTGGAACTTTAAAAACAGACACCCACAGTTAAGCAACAGTGATAGAACCAAAGATGAAGGCAGCAACCCCTCAGACAGACACAGGTGCACGACAAAGCTCAATTAGTTCACAGGCAGAGGACACTGCCTTGCTCTCCACTGGGAACAGTTTTCTGAGTTGGCTCTGCTCTCCAGCGCCTGAGTCCTAACCAGGTGGGTCCCTCTGCCCCCGCATCTGGCTTAAGACAGGGGGAAAAAAAATCAATAAAGGATATTTGGTGTATTTCACTGAAGACTTTCTGCTTTCAGTAAGTTTTAACTTTGGCAGGCCGCACTGGTGACAGTCTACTAGGAGACCTTTAGATACCCTCTCCTCAAATGGGCCCCCACGAAATTTCGCATTTGATGACACGTTGGTTGTCGACCCTCCAAAACTCATCTTTAGACACCAAGTTAATTTAAAATGCCTGTTGAGAGCTAAAAGGCAAACACTCTCATAGAACTTTGGAAGCGCTAAGGGACCCCTGGACGTCCCGTCGAGGGTCCTTCCATCTGAATTCTTAAGGTCAGTCCAAGCTCTGACCGCCACCGGCCCTGCGAGGAAGCAATGGGATGCCCGCTGCCCTACAGCTTTAACCGAAGGAAAAAGTTAACTTTCTTTGCTCCGTGCATTTCTCCAAACCCCGGACCTGAGCTGGGTCGGACTTCAAAATCTGAGACCCAGACAAGAGAGGAGTGCAGACCGGGAGGCTATTGGGCACTCTCGCTCGCAGGGAAAAGCCACGGAGGCCGGGCGTGTGCTCCGACCCATCCCGCGGGCTCTAACCCCGCGGCTGCCGCGGACTCGGCGCTGCCGGAGAGCGAGACGCCCTCCGCCCGAGCTGTCGGCGCGTCCTTACCTTGGGGTTGGTGAGGAGCTGGTGCTCGTCGCTGTGCAGCAGCGCCCTGGAGTTGGACTCCGAGTTGTTCACGTAGACTTGCACGCAGGGGTACTGCGAGGTGCCCCTGCAGTCGGCGCCACAGGTGAAGGTGCACTCGAACACCTCGCCGATCTGCTGCACCGACAGCACCGTGCAGTTGGCCGCCGTGGCTTGCAGATCCTGCAGCGCGGGACTGAGCCAGCAGAAGCCAAAGATGAAGAGCGACACGACGCCGGAGATGATGAGGAACAAGCCAAGCCGGATGCTCTTGTCCTCGGCTTCCGTGTACTCGTAAGCCACCCGGAGCTTCGCCATCGCCCCCCACTCGGCGGCGGGCTGCTCCTCCGCCCCCTCCCGCCCCCGGCGCCCAGCCCGACCGCCTCGGGCGGGAGCAGCCGCCGCCGCCGCGCGGCAGCAGGGGAGTGGGCGGTGAGGGGGCGCGCGCGAGAACAAAGGGGCCGCGGCCGGCGACGCCCCCGGGCTCGGCGCGCTGCTCCCACAGCCCAGCCGCCGCCCGGGCCCCCGCTGCGGCCGGCGCTTCAGAGCCTCGGGCTCCCTCGGGCGGGGAGCGCGCGCCGACCGCTCCCGCCTCCAGCGCCCCCTGCCAGCCTCCGCCTCCGCGCGCTCCGCGCCTCCCCGACCCCGCCTCCTCTCGCCCCGAGTCTCCCGGTCGCCATAGCCAGCCGCCAGCGAGTCTCGGCGGACTCGCCGGGCACCGGCCCCGAGGCCGGCAGCGGCGGGGGTGGGGCCAGGCCGGGGCTCCCCCGTGCGGGAGGCGGCTGCGCCCCGCCGCGCCGCGCCCCGCCCCGCTGGGGGCGTCTCCGGCTCCCGGCTCTCGGCTAAATCCCGGGCGGCGACCGCTGAGAGCAGCGCTGTGCGCGGAGCTTAGCCGGAGGGAAAGTTAGAAAACCGTCGAGGACAGGGTGAGGCTATCGAGAACGGAGCGGCGGAATCTCTAAGTCCTGGCGGGGAACGGGCGCGGGCGGGCAGGGCGACCCTGGAGCTGCCCCGGACGCACCGACAGACAGACGGACAGAGGCGACCGAGAGCGGAAGGCGCGGGCTGGGCTGCGCCCGGCAGGTGCCCACACCGCCGCCGCCCAGCACAGCCCAGTTCCCAGCCCCGCTACCAGCGAGTGCTCCGGAGTCCGGCGGAGTTTACCGCGGAGGCTACACGCGGCGAGGCAGGACCCCGCAACTATAGAAACCTTAGGAAGACGTGGCTGCCTGGGTCCTTGGTGGACGTCGCGAGGACAAGGGCAGCTGGGTTGACCCCAGCTTGATTTGCCCCCAGCTTGATTTGCCCCCAGGCCTGGCGCTGAGTAGAGACGGAAAGATAAAGGTGGAGACTTAGAGCTTGGAAAAAGGAAAAGACCACCGTTTTCTCCATCAGGACCGTCCCAGCGCTTGAGAACTTACTCCTTTGTGTTGCTATTTAGGAGCTTGCCAGCCCCTACCCTGCGCGCCCTGGGGTTTGGTAGGTGAGCTTTCCTGAGGCGCTATGTTGGCGACAGTGGCGTGCAGACCCACTTTGGGAGAGGTACTGTTTCTGGAGAGGCGCTCTGGTCTGTTCCTTCGGTTGCTCCTTTCACCTCTGCCTGCCCATGCATTACCTCTAAGCCCCCCTTTGTGACCTGTGATAAGTTATGGTTATCTTTCCCCAAACCACATTTTTGCCATAAAACAAAACTTTTAAGTATTTTGAGCTACGTTTTGAAGAATAAAGCCACAACATTCATCTCTTTTCAGATACCACACTAGATCTTAGCCAAAAAGCCAAGAAGCGATTCACCTCTCTTCAGAATATACATAGCTTTCTGTTGGTTTGCAAATCCCCAAAGAATAAACTCTCAAACTGATGAATGTCAAACACAGAATCATGGAATTGTTCTCTTTCCTGAACTTCAGATGTTACTTAATTGGTACTGAGTACCTTTCCACTGCCTTTTTTTTTTTTTTTTTTTTTGTACCAGGAATTGAACTCAGAATTTTGAGATTGCCAGGCAGGCTATGATATGCCTCTGAGCTTCACTGAAGTTTTGATAAAATTATTTTGAAGTACGACATTTCTTGTGTGAAAGGTTAATATTTCTAACAAATGGACAAATCAAGATTAAATACAGGAAGACCCTAAGTGTTTTTCGGAATAAGAAGATACAGGGTTGGGAAAACTTCCAAATAGGAAGGTACTATGTTCTTTAATATCTGTCAAGTTTGAGATTTCATTTTTTTTTAAACTTTAGAACTGTATTATTTTCTTCCTTTTCTGGTGTAACAAAGACAATTAAGATTACATTACCTGAAAGGAAAATTGAGTGTAATAGTTGAAACAAGTTAACCTGAGATCAGTCTTCACTTTGAAATATTCCTATTGCAAATTTTAAGTGTTCTTTTTAAGGCTTAAGCCTCACCTAAGGTGGGAAATAGTGCTGGGCAAGTAAGAAACCCCAATTATGCAGAGGAATTGATTCATAAGGCAGAAATGATTTGGATTAATGCTCAACACAAGGATGGGGAGACTAAGACTAATGAATGATTCACTTTTCAATGATTCTAGAGCTCTGACTAGGGCACGAAATATCTCAAAATTGAAGATGTTCTTCAAACAGTATCAAATAATATTAAGTACATTATCAAAAAAATTCTATCAAGAGCTTGTCAGGTGTGACTCCACAATGAGACCAAGTCTCAAAAACCAAACCAAAACTCAAGAGCTTTTCTAGTTCTGCATTTAGGCTTTTTTTTCCCCTTAATTATTCTCAAAGTAGGTGAATGAATCGTTGCCATCTTGCCTGGCTAAACGTTTTCCAGTTTCCTATTTTAAAATTAGCTTGTGTTGTTTTATTATTTCATTTTTTTGAGGCAGGTTCTCTATACTTCAGGTTGTCCTGGAACCCACTACTGTATGTAGTCCAAGCTGGCCTTGAACTCTCAGCAATCTTGCCTCTACCTCTGGAATTCTGGGATTACAGGCATGTACCACCATGCTGGCTTTCTTATTGCAAATTAAACATATCAAAATACTTCACAAGTCAATTTGTTTTTATTCTTAAATGTTACAAATGCTTGTCTGTTATTATACCTCCTTTACATAAGGTCGGCTGCCTTATGATACTCCCACGGAAGGCTGAATATATGGGCTCCTCAGTTTTAGAAATCAAGCAATGACTCTCAAAATCAGAAAGCCATGGACCTCAGAAATGCAAATCTGAGGTCATTTAGCATCGTCCATTCCCTGTAAAAAGGCAGAGGCATCACCTAAGCAGCAGCTAGTATTTTCTCTGAACAGTGTTACACCACGTGAAAGATACTAGTCAAAACCAGACTCACTTTTTGTGTATTATTGTCTGCAGCAGTTTGATTTCAGAAGAATCATTCCCATAAACTTTAAGAGAAAAATAAAACCTAAACAAGTTATAATATTTTATCTTAAGTACAGATTTTTATTAAAAGATTAAAGAACAATTAACAGAAAGCTTGTGTGTCCCAGAAGTAGAAATTTAAAGAGCAATTAGGAAAGTGTGCATAAACTTTCAAAAAATTGACACCTTGTGAAGTATTTCAATAATTGTTACTAAATGCTTAGTTAAAATACACAAGCAAGGAAATTTATAGCATCATCACTTTTTTCATTAAAATTCACATTAGACGGCCACAACTAGGATTAGCTGAAGTATGTGATCCCACAAAGGAAACTATGTAGAAACATTGTTTCTTTTTGATCCAGCAGATACACCTGTGGAAAACTTGTTTCTTTTTTATGTGGTCCTTAAAATGTTTACAATTGTACTAAATGATTTCTGGCTTGTAGTTAACAAGAAATTAACTTTCTTTACATGCCCCATTGTGAATGTGAAACATTAGAATTTTAAATGCAAAGTAAATTTCCTTTGTGGCACTATTTTTTATTTTGACTGGACATAAACGATACCTGTACTGAATGATTACTGGTGAGAACACTATTTCTAGATACTTAAGAGTACATTACAGCAGAAGAGGATCTTAAGTATCTAGTTCAACATTAACATAGAAGCTCCTGAAGACTTGTATTTTGTTTGAAAGAGTAATTAAAATGTTTTTTTAAAGTTTAAATTTAGATTTCCTTTATGTTTACAATAGAGGGAAAAAACCCCAGATAATCATTTCATGTTAGTAAATTCTTAATATCATACTGGTAATTCTAGTTACCAGCTCCTAAATCCTCACTCACTGTTAAATCTTTCAAGTTAAGCAAATTTCTATGGGAGATATATCTATTTTTATATATCTATGTCGTAAAAGGGACATCATCTTTGGAATTAGAAGCCAAGAGGAAGCCAGGCTTATATCTAGTCAACAACATAAACTAGGTTGTTTTAAAATGCCCTAACTTAATAGTCTTGTGAGGGAGAACAAAATTTAGAGCAATTAAGTAATTTTATCAAGGCTCCACACATCAGGGCCAGGAGATTGCAAGATACATTGTTTTTCTACTATGCTGCTTGTAAGAAATTCTGATTTTAGTAATAAAGGGCAGACAATGTAAAAAGCATTTGCAAATGGATTTTAAACGTATGCATATACTTGTTTTCAAGGATAGGGGGCCTGGGACATAGCTCAGTGGCACAGCACCTGCCTGAGTCATGAGTTCTGTTCCCTGAACACACACACACACGGTTAATCAAAATCTCTGTTGAACCTAATAATGAAGGAGAAAGTAGAGGGTTATGCAGCCAATGCTAAATCTGGTACTGTTTAATCACAGTTGCATTGAAAATAACTTTTTCAGATGCATAGCACTTAATACTGTCTTCTATGAGACAGATTAAGTGAAGAATTTAGGTTAACTTGTGGCTTGATAGGACTAAAGCTAGATTTAAAATAAGGTATATTCAGGGAATACCTAGATGTTACTAAATCATGTCATTACATGACTCAAGGGTCAGACAAAACGTTATCCTCCTAATACAGAAAATCATATAGTAAGTTTTTCTTGCCTTTTGTTGCACTTTCAGTGATGAAAAAACCATTAACTTTTGGGGGGGCTTTATTGTACAGTGAAATCTACTTTTGTCATAATATCCAAGTGATGGTCCTTATTCTTCCCTTTGGTTTTCTATAGGATATGAAATACTTAAGTATAAAGGAATGGTGGTGAACTTATGCACATGTGCTGCAGCAGGCTGTTGGTATTGTTGAAACTTTAAAAGGTTCACCATCATTGTATAAATCCTTACATCTGACTCCACTTTAGATGCAGAAAGACAGCATTATCTTTCCTAGGCCTTTTACTAATCTTCCAGTTTCTTTAGTATTCTTCTTCCACAGAGTTTAGAAATGAAGGTTTTGTTCTTACTCGAAAGGGCTAAGAAAAATAAGTAATTCAGAAACAGAAAGAATATCCACTTTAACGTTCTCTAAAACACTGAACCTTTTCCACATTAATCTGCAAACACTTCTGAACAATGAATTTTATTTGCCCACCAACATCACACAAATGTAGAAAGCCAGTGAAATGATTTTGCTTTATCTTTGAGAAAACCTGTGTCCCAAATAGTGTTTTGCAGGTCAACTAATATTCAGAATTTAGAATGAACTGGAAAATCCTCAACTTCACATAAAAAGACAGAAATGAGGTTTTTTTGGGTTTTTTTTGCAAAGTAGCATGATTTGCATTTTAAAAAGCAGATATAACTTTTATGTAATTATTTTTAGGTGTAATAATTTGGAGACATTACTTAAAACAGTAAAGTCTTCAGAAGGGAAATACTTAACAACTCAGGCAGCCCATCTTTTCATGCATCCTTACATACAGTAATTAACACTATTCAAATAAATGTTCAGTATATAACAGATTTAAGAGTTAGCTTCTAAACATTCTGGATGCCCACAATCCTTATTTTTATATGCAAGATGCAACTATTTGTCATCCTCTCATGTAATGGTTTCTTCAGATAGGTATAATTTTGAAGAATGTTTAAGTTTTTATATTGTAAATGACCATCAAGAGGCCTGAGTATGAAGCATACTCATACATTTGTGGACACAGCATCCTTGAAATTTGAGGCATTTCTTCTAAAATGTCTCAAGAACTCCTGTTTTATACTAGAGAATAGGTTGACCTGGAAGTCCTCTATTTTGAGTTTTAAAAATCCAATTATGGGGCCAATGATTTAGCTCAGTGGCTCAAAGTCTGCCTGGTAAGCACAAAGTTGTGAGTTTGATCCCTGGTACCCCCCCAAAAAAGAATTAATTATGTGGTCAAAGTGTCAGGACAAAAGCAAACAGAAATTACAAAAACATTACATTTCATGAAATACTTCTGCTAACTGACCAGCTCTGTTTTGTAACGAAAAGTTGTTTTCTCCTGTTAGTAGCCTCAACTGCTTGAAGAAACTTAACATTTCAAGCATAAATACAGCCAGTCTTATTTTACTGTATTTGTGATGTGGCAGGTGCCTATTGTAGGCCTTGGAAATGAAAACTAAATATTACGAAAATAAAAAACTGGTTTTGCCTTATAAAAAGTTTATTAGCTAAAGTATTTTAGCATCTATCAACTGGTAAGCATGTGCTATTATTTCTGCACTGATTTGTGGCATGAAAGAAACAATGACAATTATAATGTTTTATGATTTCTGGAGTAATTTAAATGACAAAACTGTATGTTATAAACATACAGAAATGATTAGCTTTCTACAGAAACTAATATTGACTTCTGATAAGGAAATACACCATAAAACCTTGTCATAATACCTACAAAACTGGATAAATGGATTCTTAAACTTTCAACTAATGAACATATTGATAATACATAGTTGCTAATAATAGTTTATGCATACAAACTAGAGTGAAAATCAAAGATCCAGAAAAAACATTCCCAGATAACCAAGGTAAAGCAGCTTTGTTGTTTTATACTTAGGAATGCACTTAGCTTTCTTGATCTAATACTATTGTAATGAATAATATGACCTCTGCATTAGAAAACTGCATCTTGTCAAAAAAATAATGAATGCCTCTGATGGACAGGAACTATGCGAGGTTACCTTACAGCATTTCACCAAAACTTGAGTTTATCCTAGTTAGTACCTGTACAGTAGGCAGTGTGACTGGTAGTTCAGTAACTTCGGAAACAAGTTTTGGTATTTTCTAAACTACCTGTTCCTTCTCTTTTCCTAGACATTGAAAATCACAATATTTGAAGTTGGGTCCTAAAATGGAAACTGTCAAATATTCCCCAGGCATATATATTAGTTTCAGAATTTATCTATCTAGAAGATAACTTTGATTTTGGTGAGTCCCCTATGGAAGTTGTAGCGAACCTATAGCATATGTGCTACACCTGGCCATTTATCACTGAAATCTCAAAAAAGGTCACCACCATTCCCCTATAGTTATGTCAGTATGAACTGAGTCTTTTAAACACCAAATGACTGGTTTTTAAAAACAGGAAATAGTACTTAATTTATGTGATTGCTCCTATAGCAAAGAATGCACACTAATGCAGCACGATATTCATTTCAAGCTAACTACTGTGATTTAAAAGTTTCATTTGAATGCAGAGCTAAAAATACATGCATATATGGTGAATATACAAAATATACTTTTGTTGTTTTATTAATGTTTCCTTTTCCTGCTAATATCAGGTAGGGGGGAAGCTAGGTAAGCTGAATAAAGTTGCCTTTTTAAACTTAGATTTAAATTTCTTTTCAAACATCGTACGCTTTAAGTACATACTTTTTATCCCTGATGACATCAGTCCCCAGCTTCAGATCAAGAAAAAGATACGTATCGAAGCCTGGAAGTTATCAAATCCAACTTTTAATTTAAAAAGTTACTCCTGTCAATGGCAATTCTGCCATCCAGTTTCTGCTGTACTTTTTTACAGACAGAATCCTTACTTGATGAAGCAGCCAGTACCTTGGGACAATTAACAAACCAGTTATAACCTGTCTCATTCAACTTCCATCTTTAACACATCTTCTTCTAAGTATTCCTGGCATTTAAAAACAACTGCCCCATCTCCCCTTAGTTGTCCTTTGAATCTCCTTCTAGGTTCGCATTTCATTAATTCTAAAATACACACTTTACTCATCTAACACTGACACATCTTGTAATCAGTGGTTTGTCACATTTTAACTGTACTTTTTTCCTTAGTAGCACATAAAATGGTGTACAACTTTGGGCAATTAGGTTTGCTAAACTGATTTTCCCACCCCCATACTTTTTCAATTAAAATCATCAAAGCTATTCAATCCAACTCCTTACCTTATGCACAGGAAACGGTCCAGCCAGTCTTCTTCGTTATGTTCTATGAGGTTGAATCCAATGCCTTAAAAGCTAATTTCAAAATCTTAATTACCAGGACAGATTTGTAGCTCAGTGATGCAGTTTTTACTTATCATATGTAAGGCCTAGGATTCAACTCTCAGCACCACAACAAAACACACACAAAAAAAGTATATTACTTTTTAATATTGTACTAACATCTTTCTACTGGTCCTTGTTCTACTCTTCTATAAGACAAGTGAACCCTGTCATTCACTGACAGCTCGTGGATTTGATACTTGAAGATGAATACTAAAGCTTTCAAAGTTTATTCTATGTTAAGCATTTCTACTTCCTTTTTTGGTAACATTTTAAATTTACTGAAAAATGAACACTAAAAGCAACCTCATAATGCTGACAGTATATAATAATGTATGTAAAAACAGTATTTCTTGGCAGGTAAAAGGCCTGCCCAGTTACTTCTCTGTTCTTCACCAGAAATGCAGCTCTTAAATACAGCATGCTAACTGGACCTGACATTTTGAATGTGTGGTGACTATCAAAGACAGTGGAATTCCTGTTTTGTTTGAAGCACTGCACTTCTTTTAATGTAGCTTAAGATTACATTAGTATTGTTGGCAATGGAATCAGAATTCATGATCTACTTCCACTTCTACTGTCCTTTATTCTTTAACCATACAAACTGTAAAAATAAGTAACAGCCTGCTTCGATGTATTTTACTTGATTCAACTGACACACTACACTATAGGGTTAGATTTAGATACCAATTTTGGCTTTCAGTGTGTTTATGTGCTTTATCTTCTAAGTCTAACATCTATTTGTGATGTAATCTGATCCAATGGTAATGCCAACGGCAAAGAGAGCCTGTGACATACCATTAGGATCTAGTCTCTAGAAAGTAAAAGATTTCAATGTATGGCTTATCTTATTCTCCAGAAACATTTTTCTTTCAGTGGCAGGGATCGAACCCAGGGAAAGCATCCTACCACTAAGCTGTACGTACCGCAGGCCACAGAGACTATCCATTAGTGGATCTCTGCTCTTTATAAACTACATAGAAAAACCTTGGTCGACAGAATACTTATTACAGACACTGTCTTTGTTTCCATAGTTCATTTATGTTTTTAAGAGCTCTTTTTGCAAAATGTATGCTATTATTAATGCAAATCTAAGTGAATCCTTCAAAGTCATGCTCAGATACTTATTTTATGAGCAGTAGTCAGAATGGAAGACCTATGCTTTGTGAAAGAGGATTCAGAGAAAGGATCAATTTTAAGGTAGAGAGGAAATTTGAAAATTAACTAGAAATGCTTAGATTGTTATGAAAATGAAATTACAGCAAGGTAGTAAATTATTTCAAAGCCCAATGTTTTAATTTGTAAATTTTATTTTCAAATAGAAATATAAATCGTACCATTCAATCAACAAGTATTCATCGAGCACCTTCTATGTCCCAATTTCAGTGGCAAAAAAGCAAAAGACGAGTTAAGTGGTTGGCTTTATATATATATATATATATATATATATATATAGATAGATAGATAGATAGATATATATTTTATATATATACATTATATATATATAAAATAATTCAAACAAAATTTCAGTTAAATTGATTAAATCTAAGGAAGTGTTTTACAGTGAAAAACCCCTGAAAATGGAGTTTTAATATATAAATTATGATACCAGCTGAAGAACAACAAATGTTTTTCATCAAACAGATTAAAGGACCTCCTTTTACAACCAAACAGCTTTGGTTTCCAAAGAGCCAATTATAGTTTAATCTCATAATTGATGTAACATAGAGAATGTATCTACTTTACTAGCTATACAGGGGAAAACTAACCAAATTAAGTATCAGGGGAGAAAAAAAGCAAAATATAATCAGCTTAAATCAACTTGTGTATATGCATTACCACAAATTATAAAATCAAGAATGGTAAGTTTAATAGGTTAACGTTGTATTTTAAAGATTTTAAATAGGAATCATTTAAAAATTGTGTTCAAGTCCACTTGCTGATAAGAACTGGTTAATAGGCAAGAGTTTCCTAATTTTGATGATACATGATAAAAAGAACTAAAAAAAACTGGAAAATGTGCACTAAAAATTCTCACCTATGGCAGTTAAGAAAAATTAAAGCCAACACAATAAACCACTAAATATGACCTGTCTTGGTTTTCTGAGCCATCCATGTATTTCCAGTCATGGCCATGCTTTGGATGAGACTTTAATATTGTTTTCATAAGAATAAAAATTCCTTATCATCATGTTTTTTCTTCCTACCTTTTTCTTATAGTTATGTAGGAAAAGTTATATTTTACAAGATAAATTACTATGAAGATGTAATCTTTATTTTTTTAAACAAACTGATTTCTAGGATTTGACTCTGGTCAAATGTAACAGTGTGTCATTTTTAAACTGTAACTATACAAGTGTCATCTTTGATACTGAGGAGATACTTTGGTTTAATTCTGAATAAAAAATATCCTAATTTTCATGTTTCTAGTATATCTCAAAATACATAGAAAATGTAAATTTTAAAGCCATTTTACATTACTGATACAGTGATGTCATAAATGTTTAATTTTCAAACATGATTTTGGTAAATGTTAATGAATTTTGAGTCATAGAAAAATAGGGTAGAAATGAAACTTTTAAAAGTCAAAATTCACTTTTTTCTAATTTTCTAACTGTAGTTCTGCTTTGGTAGCCTCAGTCTTCAGATGTTTTTATATATAGTATTTTTATTTATATGAGAAAAGAATCCATCCATTTTTGAATCTGGACTATCCCCCCTCACTTTTTGGCTTACCTTAACTTGCACATTACTTCATAAAGATAAATTTCAAAGGTCTAGCAAGAAATTCCTCACAAAAGTATTCTGATTGGGTCCCAAGAATGTTCAGGATGTTTTACTTCTAATGTTGTCATAATCCATTTAAAATTTTTCTGTTAATCTTTAAGAATCTCTACATTATTTAACCTACAAGTGAAATGAGTCACTGTGGTTCCATTAAATTACTTGCTGAAAGCTGAAAAAAAAAGACATTTTAAATTTAACCATTTAACTATTCAGTTTGATATTTATAAAATTTCAGGTTATTTCCTCTATTTTTCATGTTGAAGAAATAATTTCACAATTTCAAATCAAAGTCAACACTGCAATGAGGAGAGCTTTTCTACTTTATTACAAAGAGAAGAAGCCTTTATGTGGTCAGAAAATACAAGATTGATCTTTTTCTCTTCCTATGAAACGCTGCTGTTCAAACAGCCAGAGTGAATTGTCTCAGTTCACTTCTTTAAGTCCCATCACATTCACTTGGGTATGGATGTCCTTGGCTGCTGAAAATCTGGCCCTTTAGTGCACAGGGCGACAAAGTCCCCTGACCAGCAGTTCCAGAATGTCCCATTTTCATATATTGCATCCATGCACACCTCCTAAAAATGAGGTACAGCAGGGCAAACATTTTCCAAAATAGATGTCATATATATAATATATACACATTCGTACATACATACCTTTATTCATGTGATGTCCAAAAATTTAAAAAAAATGTACACATTTATTACAAAATCGTAACAAAGACTGGACAGTGTTTTGCTCATTCTGGAAAGATGAAGCTCAGTAATAGCACAACCCTGGAGACCATCCAGAGATTGTGGCAATATCTTTCTTCTCAACAGTCAGATATTCTTGCATTTAAGATTGGCGCAACTGCCTTTTCAAAAACAGAACGGGAAGTAAAATGAAGGAAGCAGACCTTGCTCATCTTTCCAAATGAAATACGAGAAGGATCTTCACATAAAAATGCACAAACATTTGTTATTTTATTACCAATAGTGCTACAATGAACAATGCGAATTTTGTGGTCTAATTTTGTAGAGTCTTTTGTGGGTTTTTTTTGGTTTTTTTGTTTTGTTTTGTTTTTACATTTAAGAAACTAAATGGTAAACTTCTGTCAGTGTACTTGCTTGTCTTTACAGACTTAAGTCTGTCTGCTGGCAAAAAAGAAAATAAAGGAAAAAATTCAGACCCTGCTCAAACTAGAAAAAAAAATTACAAATTTAGTTGTTGGGCAGCACATAATTAGTAAGGCAGGACCTTAAATGGTGACCCTTTGCGTAAGCCAATTGCCAGATCCTCAAGGAATTAAAACCAGGGTGCCTGAGCCACATCAGTTCTGCAGTTAGGTTGAGTATTGTGCTGAGACAGCCATACCCCAAGAAAAGGGAAGTCATTTTAGAAGGCTTGCTGAGCAGGGTTGTAGTTGAAGGTGGATGGCAAGTGAGGCCGTTCTTCTAATTTGTCATATTCCAGATGGAACTCCTAAAAAAAAAAAAAAAAAGAAAATAAGAAATTCAAATAATTCCATCTCTTTTTAGTATCAAATTTCTGTCAAAATACATTTTACTATATGAACAATTAAAATACCTACATATAACAATGATTAGAGACATACAAACTGTTGGCTAAGTAAAATATACCTTAAAGAAAAACGTGTAGTTGTTGCTAAGTAAAAAGAGGCTACTCATAAAGATTTACTTACTGAGATTCTGTGCCCTTTTAAACTTAAAATTACTATCACTGTAAAGTACAGAAAATTACACTACATTTAAAATAAAGCCCCCAATAATAAAGTATAAAAACCTAAAACTTTCCATGAAAAAAGTTTAAAAGATTTTTTTCCAATTTATTACACTTAAATTATTCTAACCTCATTAAATTTGAGGAAAACAATGAACTTAAAACTCACATGTTGAGAACTTCCTATTTTATAAACTCAAAACCCTGAATTAAAGATAATTCAACTGGCACAGTAGCCAGATGGTGTTACATGGCTGTAATTCCCTAGTCACCTAGGAAACTGAGGCAGGAGGAGTGCTAAATTTGAAGGTAGCCTGGGTAATGCAGTGAAACATTACCAAAACAAAAGAAAAAGGGTAAAAGATGTAACTCAGGGGTAGAGTATTTGCCTAGCATGTACCAGACCCTGGCTTCAATCTCCAGCACTGAAGGGTTGGGGGCATACTAGACAGTGATTTTAGTGGATGCATACCCGAAGACTAAGTAGATTTCTCATTTTAATCAAATCTTCAAAATATTACACTGACTTCATGGATTTTTGATTTAGGAATAGCAGCTTTTTATGATATGATATTTTACCCTTAAGTTTAAGAATAGAGATGTAATTTTTTTTCCCCTCTCCTTTCTTCTTTTTCGGACAGGGTTACACTGTGCAGTTCATGCTATCCTTGAATTCATTTTGTAGCCCAAACCAGCCTCAAACTCACAGTGACCCTCCTGCCTCAGCCTCCCAAGTGCTGGGATTACAGGTGTGCACCACCACGCCTGGTGAGATGTTCATATATTTTAAAAAAGAAAGCCAACACAAATTCATCTGTAACTCCAAAAATGAGACGTTCTAAAATTACTATTATCTATAATTAGCACAAGCTATTACTATAAAACCCCATTTAAAGAACTATGAACCTTTATATGTAGCATGTATTAAAAATTAAACCTACAAGTAACATTAGTAATCATGGTTAACATATTTTGCCTTCTGTGTCTGGTTTCAAATGGAATCCATAGTGGATGTTTCCATTATTAAACTAAAATGAAAACTTAGATAATAATAAATTTTCTGATGAAGAACCAAGTATTTAAAATTAAAGAACATTATATTAACAATTACAGATGTTATCAGATATAATTTACCAAAAGCCTAGTAGTACCTATACTGGAAATACAGCTAAGAGTATTCTAATCTTTATATGAACTCTGTAAGGTAGAAAATGGTTATTTTCACTTCATACTAGAGGAAATGAAGTTCACAGTAAATTACCAAAGTTAAACAATAAACAGCATTTCTAGGATTAGGACTGTGACACCAAAGTGTGCATCTTTTCAAGGATTTATGATACACTAATTAAAGCAGAGGTTATCTGCTTACCAGTAAAAACTAGTGAACACCAGAATCACCATCATGACCATGTATTTCCTGTACTGCACTATTACTTTCACTTCCCACCCCTGTCTAACAATTAAAAGAATTTTATTGTTTGGCTGAAGGTGAACATACAAATCAGTAAAGAAAATATTTTTTGAAATTAAAACTGACATCTTAATTTTCAAAGTGTATACTGGGTGAAAAGACTTTGTAATTTTGACAAATGATAAGCTTAACTATGTAAGTTACATATATTAAAATTTTATTCATATTGATGAACTAAAATGTATTAGAATTTAACCGAGATTATTCTATCAATAAATGTACATATTTAGCCTACATACTATGGAAAAGAAAAGTTTAAACCTAGAGAACATAAATAATTATAAAAATCTTAAGAGATTTTTAAAATAGAGATGATTTAGGTCAAATTATATCTGACCAATTACGGTACATAGGTCAAATTTTGTCACTTGACTTTACTTTTTTGGCCTTCCATGTATTTTTATTTTTAAAATATATAAAACTTACAAATTTCTGTTCTCTAACTTTATGTAACTTGATTATACTACATACAAGCATATCCTTGAACATTCTATTCTGTAGAATTGAGAAATACATTTGTTTGGTACTCTACTATTTAATAATGATTGGGCCAGTACTAGGCCTCTAGCAAAAGTATCATTAATAGCTGATAAATTAATAAAAACAAGCTTTCACATAATATTTTAACTTTTTTTTATTTTTTGATACTGGGGATTGAACTTACAACCTTGTGCTTGCCAAGCAGGTGGCTTACACTGCTAAGGCCTCAGCCTTTCAGATAATACTTCAAAATTATGTATCACAGGGCTTATTTGTATATTTACTTTTAATAGAAAAATAACTTTTAGGTTACAGTACAATGACTTAAAAGACAAGAAACTTTTTAAGATTTTTTTTTTTTTTTTGTACTGGTAATAGAACTAATGACCTTGTGTTTACCAGGCAAGCATCTGAGTTGTGAGCTAAATTCCTGGTCCAACTTTTTAAAGACTTGAGTTTCCTCTATTAATAAAATTAGGGTATATGTTTTCAAAAAGTTATTTGCTTAGTTCAAGAAGAACTTGAACATATTAAATTTGCTGGATTCAGATGATGAAATTATTACAAAAATGTCACTAATCTAAAATAAAGACACAATGAAGGAATTATTTAAATTCTAAAAAAACTGATTTTTTATTTATAAATCTGTATGAATTTAAATTTTAGTAGTACAAAACTACCTTAAATGTACTTAATAGAAAGGCTTTGAAGAAAAGCACACATTACCAAACTATAAAGATACAGATCAGTAAAGTTAATGAAAAAAAAAATCCTCCAGATTTAAACTGAGCTATAATATAAAAATTCCTAAGCATTAGAAATCTTGCTGGGCCAGGGATACAGCTCAGCAGCACAGCACCTGCCTGGCAAGTTCGAGGTCCTGAGTTCGATATCTGGTCCCCCCTCCCAATTCACTGTGAAAGAAATTACTTTAAAAGTCTTAATTCACTAAAGAAGCAACACTCTAGACAAGAGGAAGGGAACTGGGGAAGAACACAGGAAAAATAAAAAGGAGGATAGCAAGCAGAATGGATTATGATCAAAATGATACATCGAATACCTGCATTTTGTAAAATTAGTAAGTACTGATATATATTGCAAAGTAAAAATAAAACTCATTGAGATTATATTTACTATTTAAACTATCACAAATCTCTAATGGAATATGAGTCTTTTTTTGTTTTTTTTTTTTGGTAGTATTGGGGATTGACCTTTGTACATAACTACATACTCAACCCTATTAAATTTTTAAATTTTGAGAGAGGGTCTTGTTGAATTGCCCAGGTTCAAACACGAGATCCTCCTGATTTAGATTCCCAGACTGCTGGGATTATAGGTATGTGCCACCACAAGTGGCCAATTTTAACAGAATGATATGGATTAACAGATTTAACTGCTTTTTAGAAAGATAAGGTTATCAGAAAGAATAAGCAAAAAACAATGTCAAATTTTTATGTACACAGGCAATCATTTTCTAGGCAATTCTGTAAATAAATAATAGATCTGACCCTAGATTGCAGGGCCACAAAAATTTTAGGGATAAATACATCTGATTTAATTCATTTAATGCTTTAGTTACTATGATGTTTCTGAAAACATTAAGTGATTTTTTAAAAAAACAAACAAGAGGGCCTGGGATTTAGCTCAGTGGCATAAGCGCCTGCCTGGGAAGCATGAGGTCACAAGCTCGATCCCAGGTAGAAGGAAAGGAAAGAAAGAAAGGAAAGAAAGAAAGACCAAGATACAGACTTAAGATTATAGTCTAGATTTGTTCAATATCTTACAATGAAAATATAACTATAATACCAATTCATACTGCAGGTTCCATCTGAGTTGACACTACTCAATGAATTTTTTATGAATAAACCTACCCATTTTACAGATGGTGACTCTCAAGTTGACACAATACATGTCATATTCATGAATTTTCTGTAATTATATGAAGTCTGTTAATAAATATACTATGAATAATACCCAAATTTCTTAATTGCTAAGCAAATTTTCTGTGAAAGCACTGAACACATCCTTAAAATCCCACTGTCAAAATTTTTAAAAATACATAAGTTCATGAATTTTATTTCAATATAGCCAACAGGTCAGCTGCTTAATAATAGTCAGAAACCAATAATTATTGTTTTTCATCACTATGAAAACAATCTGGAAACTCTTAATGCAAGTGGCCAGCAAAATTTAAGCTAGATTTCTTAGGATATAATTTAATGATACCATTTATGAAATGTAATTTTCCCATTTCACAGGTAAACTTTTAAAGTAAAGGTGCTCAGCTATATAGGAAATATCAGATCAAAACAAAAAATTATTTTACATGTATTATGTATAATATAAATTAAGGTATATTTTAGAAAAGTAGATATAATTTTCTTTTTTTTTATTGGTACCGGGGATCGAACTCACGACCACATGCTTGCAAGGCAAGCGCTTATGCTGCTGAGCTAAATCCCCAGCCCCCAGATATAATTTTCTTTAAAATAACAATTTTCCTATTCAGGGAACTGTCAACTAACTGACTTACTTTTTTGTAAAAAAGTAAAAATGACCCATATTAATGCTCTGTTTCTGAATACTTAATTTTTTGGGAAAACTTACATCTGGAAAACTGATTTTCTCACCTAAATTGATTTCCTCATACATATCTATCATTATACAAGGAGTGATCAAAATATAAAGTGAATGCTTAAAATAGCAAAAGATGCATTTCTATTAATGCTCCTCAAAATACTTGTGATGGTCAATACATTGTGTCAACTTGAGAAGTTTAGAAATTTAACCAAGAGACTCAGCAGGGAGCTAGGATTCTTACTTTGTAAACATCCTCAACCTGTGTAAGAGGAGGGCACAGAGGTGGTGTGAGTGTTACACCTGCCCTGGAGGTGGGTGTGCGTAGCTTATGATATAAGAGAGGATAAGAGGCTTGTTCTCCCTCCTTTTGCTCTGGCTGCTTTTGCTGGCTGCTGCCTTGAAGTGTTGCCCCTATCATGCTACCGTGCCTTGGAGCCAGCTGATTATAGACCGAAACCTCCACAAAAAAGTGAGCTGAATAAACTTTTCCTTCCTTCATTATGGGTGTCAAATATTTTGTCCCAGCAACAAAAGAAAAGTAACCAAGATAATAACTTATTCCCCTGAACTTTAAACACTCAAGTCCATAGTTCTTTCCACTTTTTAAAAGTAGTTCAAGAAGTCCTCTTTCACAAGCCAGTAAAAACATGGTGAATCTTCATCCACCTGTTCACCAAATCGAGCATATGCTACTTCTGGCTCTTCCCCAAAGGAAAAATAACATGAAAAGCAAACATTCTGAATCAGTATAGGACAATGAAGGTACCCTGACAGTGCAACTAAAGATACTCATAAAAGGGGACTTCCAGAATTGCTTCAAAAAGTGATAAAAGTGAGCTAGACTAAATGGGTTAGAGGGGGCAGTTTGAGAGCGATTAATTGCAATGTATCTTATACTTTAACAAAATTTTAAAAATGTAAACATTCCCTATATTTTTAAATACACTGTGTAAGGCTATCTACTGCAAGTATATATTCTTTATTTACATATGAGAGTTTGGAACTTACAGTACTAATGAGCAAAAAGCTTCAAAGTGAATAAAGAAAACTTCAGTTATTTGCTAATGACTTTTCCCTTCAAAGATTATTTTTCTGTTTTATATATCCTCTAATTCAAAAGTGACTAAGGCCCTGGACCAGGTCAGAATTACCTGGGATAACCTGAAAGCTCATTAGAAAAGTAAAATCTCAGGCCCCAGACTCACAAACTTACTACCTAAGACAGAGTGGATTTATGGTTCAACAATTTGTACTTAACATGTCTTCCATGTGATTCTGGCACAAGTTAAAAGCTTGAGAAGCCATGAGTCAAGCAAGCAACAATTAGTTACAATTTTTTCCATATTTGAAAGATTAATAGTAAGTTGTATCAATGATGATAAAAACAGCAACAACACAACCACTATCACCTACCACCACCACCATAGATCAAATACCCAAAATATGTCAAGCAAGCACTGTATTTAGAGTATGTGTGCATGTGTGTTAAAATCTCAGTCTTCATAATAACCTAGGAGAAATTACCATCTTCATTTTACAAAAAAGAAAAGGGAAGAAAACTTGAGCAACATCAAAGCAGAAATAGCAGAAACAGGAGTTAAATTCAAATCTAAGCTGTAACAGCTATAAGCCGTTACCAAGAAACCTAAAAATAATAACAAAAAATTTTTAACCTCTGGTACGTTTATCATTTTTGTGGTTATTTGCTTGGTTTATCTTTTTCTTCATACAAATTTTATACAACATCTTCCTGGGATGTCAAACATTTGAGGTATGTAACTGGTAAACATTTTACATTGCCTTTTGGAAGTATTAGTATCTTATCAGCTTAAGAGAACCGATTCAAAATACAAACCTACATACACATAAACCAATAAATTAAATATTCCAAAAAACTATTAGATATATTTTTTCTTCTGTTTACATTTACCAAAACCCAATAAAACTAATTCAGCTTACAATCACGATTTACTGATGGAAGAAAAGTCATTCAGTGAAATACGACTGGTTCTGTGATATCAGTAATGGGGCTACATTCTCCACATTAAGTGTGAGATATGCATTGACACGGATGGAAATTTTGCACATGGAACAGTTAGAATTTTTGTGAGGCACAACTGGAAAGTGTAAGAATCAACCCTTCCCCACCATCCATTTTTCTTCAATATTTAGCACAATGGTCACAGGGAATAGTAATGGCTAACACTTTCGATTTTCTTTATTTAAACAATTTGCAAATAAAAATTGAGGTATCTTTTCTGCAATGAATGTAGGTTTAAAATGCCTTTTACATCCTTCTTTCAGGAAAATTTCACCTTTGCTTATAACAATATATGAAAATACATATTTGGGATCTTCATTTTAAATTCAATAGACACAGAAGTATTTCACATGGTGCCAATTCAGGTGACATAAATTATTACAAATGTTACCAAGTCTTGTATAATATTACAAAATCTTTTACCAAGTTTAATAATTTTCTCATATTAGTGAAATGAATTATTTTTGGACATTCATTTGGACATAAAAGACTTGGTAAAGTTGTAGCACACTATTAGAACACAAGTACTGCTATAAATAAACAAAAAGGACAATTGTTTTTAAAAGTCTGAATTAATATACTTGCACATGGGAAAAAATATACCTTAGCTACTTTCCTCCAGTTAAGACAGTCAAAGAAGTAATATGTTCCCCTCTCGTATGTATTGGTTTTCATTGTTGGCTCCATGCCTGGTGCCCTGGTTATCCATACTCGTTCTTCTTTGTGGTATCTCCAATCACGGTTAAAACTTCAATTTTTAAAAGAAAAATATTATTAATTTTTGGTTTACATCAAATATTTTGTACATTCTATAAAACGGTCTCAGAAAAATTACATGTAACATACATAAATATGGGTGCTTCTCAATCCTATTTTAAATAAATCTATACTGAAAAACTATTTATCAAGGAAGTACATTCTTTATTGAATGACAAATGCTAGTCATATAAATAAAATAAAAATTTAAAAATCCTATGATTAATAGGATAAAAAGGCAGACCAAATAAAGATGTGTTACAGAAACCTGATTCCAATTGAAAAAAAAAAGAAACCTGATTCCTTTCTTGGTTATCTGAACACTCAGCAGTAACTGAAATGTTATTAAACTAAGCAAAAACCCTTCCTCCTTTTTTCTGTTTCGGTTTTCTGCAATTTTGGGACAGGGTCTTGTCATGTAGTTCAGGCTGGTCTTGAACTCACTATGGAACTCAGGCTGCCCTTGAACACACAGCAATCCTGTCTCTGCCTCTTGAGTGCTGGGATTATATCTGTGCCACCAGGCCTGGCTAAAAAGTCAACTATTTGGATTATTTGGTATGAAACTACTATACAAAATCTATTTAAATTGTTTAAATTTATCTAATTTTCTAGCTGTTGAAAAGAGTATCAATTTTGAAAAATTTTGTGTATTACTTTTTATACGAATTTTGAGTCTAACTTCTAAAAATCAAAGAGGGTATTATTAGAATTTATCCAAGAACAAATGAAAATCTATCATTTGTAAACCACACAAGTAACAACCAAAGGGGATAAATGTAAACACAAATAAGTGTTTCTTACCAACACAAGGAGGTAGCTTTTAGAAATAAATTAGATATTTAGAGAAAACTGCCAATTACAGATAAGTGACACATTTATTACCCAAATATTCAATTTTACAATATAAAGTATCTGGTCAAGACCATTTATAAAAATACTATCAGTAAATCTATAATACTGAATGTGGACTTTATTTCATAAGCAATTCAAAACACTTAACGAATGTACAGAAAACCTTGCTGATAATCAACAGATGTTTATTAAATGATGAACTCTGTGTAATCAATATGTATGGTATCACAGGAACCACGATCATGACAATTCATACAAAAGTTCAATTAATCAAGTCCATGAGTGAAGTCAATCCTGTCAAATTTAGTATGAAGATTCTTTTATGTACAGAGATTATAAAGACATGGTGAAATATAGTTTAGATCTAAATTAGATTTATTTTACCTAGTATAAACTATTTAAATTTCTTGAACAAAGATTTTCATTTAAAAAAAGTATAACTATCATCATTGAAAAAATTTTCAGAACAGTCAAGATCCACTACAATGAAAAAGTGATTAAAATATTTTGAACATACAGCTCTACTGCAGCTAAAAGTTGTAATACATCTCCTCCATTCATGTAATACAGATAGAAAAGAAGGTCTTCTCCATATCGGCCAAGTTTTATTGCAGCCAGCTGTAAAAGAAAAATTTTTATGAAATGCAAAACAAACTTTAAAATTCTAATATATAACTGCTACTACTAAAGTAAAAAATGGAAAGATAAACAGAAATTCTTTATAGCAGACAACTGTTATCACATGTTTGCAGATAAGTAATTATACTTTTAAGAGCTTCTTCATTTAAATAATTAGGCATTTAGATGTACTAGCAGAAGGAAAAAGGCTAAATAAAAAGTTTCAAGGAAAATCAAACGTAGATTATCATCTAGTGGCAACACTAAAATATTATGTTCAGAGACCTAGGACTGTAATCAAGTCTTAATTCTATTATTAATATGACCACGTTCAAGTTATTAGTTATCTTTGAGCTTTGGTTCTAAAATATGGACAATGGTAAAAGGGTTACTAAAAACGTAAATGAAATTAAGTGAAAGTATATGAAACCATCTTGCAGGCCACATACAGATTATAAGAAGTGTTAATCTACATCTGATAAGGGATTCAAAAACTACTTATATGCTTTCAGCAAATCACAGATGAGTACAAAACTATACAGATGACTTTATTGTGGTTAAGTGGATGACTGAAAGATGACTACATTTCCCTATATGAAGTAGAAAACAAGTACATACCAAACTATAAACCATGGGTGAATTTAAATCTCAAATTCTTACATTACAATAAAACTTAACAGTGCTCCAAAACAAAAATCTATCTGTATTGTTAACTTATGCTCTAAATGTTTACTTAGCTGTTACAGCTTTTCTGAGTGTAATTTTTACCAATTCATGTGGCAACTGTCAATGCACCAAATTCTTTTTCATATTGGCATAAACAAAGGTTGTGGAACTGTAGCAAAAGAGCCCTTTTGAGGTGGCAGCAAATTGCATAATCCACAAATGTAAAGATATAATAAGCATTCCCTTTATTGTAATTCTTGCTTTCCAACTACTTAATTATTAAAAGACATACTGAAATATATATATATTGTTGTATTTGCCTGTCTATAATATCAACATTCATTTGGCTGTGCAATTGTATGGATCATACTCACAACGTATTCATTTAACTAAATATGATTGTTTGTATATATGTGCATAACAGAAATGTATTTTTACTAAATTATATTAACATACAAGACTAAGATTTAGATTCCATTATGTATTTTTTCCTAGCAGAAAGGAATATTTTTTAGCTCTTTCCTCTAAAAACAATGTACTGTTTTCTTTCTTAGATCAAAAAAGATTAAGGTTATTATGTAAATAATTACTTTATAACTAAAATTATAAGTAATTAAATCAATGGGGAAAAAATGGAGAAGGGAGGAAAGTCATAGTAAATCATTTTAAAAGATGTGTGTTATTTCATTGAAATCACTATCTACATAGTACTTGTAAAGAGAAACTTTTCTTATGGGTAAAGGCATAAAATGAGACTATCACAAGAAAGTTTGTCTAATATTTTAAATTAGGTTACTCCCATCAGTTGTAGTTAAAGCTGTACCTTTTTATTAATTATAATAAATATTTTGCCAGTCTTAATATTGGTTTGTTTTAAAAATATAACACAGAATATCATTAAGACATTAAGATTATAAGCAAAAATAGAATGAAACTGCTATATATAAATTGAATGGACATACAAAAGCATACCCCTAAAACATTGCTAATTAAAAAATACGGTGTCTGAACTGAAAACAGCACCTGAAAAAGTTAAAATTCATGCTGACTGAGTAGAATAATAAACTACACTCACCTTATCCCTAATGTGAATGTTCGTTAAGTACTCAGATGGAACATGGAAGTCTGGATAATAAAATAAAAAAAGCCTTATTAACTGATTCTCAGTTATAAATATTTTCTTAAAAGTTCTGAACACAAACAGATTTTCCTACCTATGTCTTGAGGTCGACAAGGTGAAGATGCCCAGGGTGATGCAAATTTGGGGTAGAGATTTCTGAATAAGGGGGGGAAAAAAAAACCACTTTGAAGTCCAAAGTAGAAAAATAGATTTCTAACTTAATTTCAGGAAAACTAGGAAAAGTAGACTTCAAATTTAATGAGCATCTTTACTTTTAAGACCCTTTTTTGGGTTTACTGTGGCTTATACAGCAAAAAACTGCAACAATTATCTACCTATAAAATGAAAAATACAATAGGATTGCTACCATTAGTATTCCTGCAATACAATATAAATGACATAGTGTATCATAATATATAAAACATAGGATTTAAATTTTCTTCTAGTAGACTTCAACTAAGAATGCTTTAAGCTCAACAATACCATATTTTGCAAGTAAAATTACTTTTCTACTTATATGCACCTCCATCCCCCCCCAAAAATCAGTAATTATTATGAGAAAAATTTCCAATTCATGAAATAGATAGAGTGACTATTATATATGCCTGGCATTATTTTAGGTACTTCAGATACACAATGAAAAAAAACAAAGACTGCAGCCAGGCATGGGAGTGCATGCCTCTAATCCCAGCACTTAGGAGGCAGAGGTAGGAGAATCACAGTGAGTTTGAGACCAGGCTGAGCTACATAGTGCATTCAAGGTCAGCCTGAACTTCATAGTGAGACCTTGGCTCAAAACAAAACAAAACAAAACAAAACAAAACAAAACAAAACAAAACGCTCAAGATGAAGACCAGTGACAACATGAAACTTACTTCTAGTTTCATATTGTAGATTGTATGAAGGCAGACAATTAGTGGAACAGATAAATAATAATCCATTTTAGGGGAAGTTCTGGGAGAAAAGATTGGCTGCTCAAGAGAATGGTCAGTGTAGGTGTCATTGAGAAGATCAGATTTGAACAAGCACAAAAGAATATGAGGTAACTAATCATATTACTTATCTGGCAAGACTCTTCTCCTTAGAATCAAGCAAATAAAGTAGATACATGATTGATATGTGAGGTACACCAAGAAGGCCAGCTAAAGTGGAACACTGAATAAAGGGAAAAGATGTTGAGTGGGGACTGTGGAGAAATTTATAAGGCTGTAAAAATCTGAGTTTACAATTAAATTCTTACTGGGTAGTAAGCAAAGGAGTAACTTATCCAAAATGGATTGTCCTGGTTGTTACATGAAGAATGTGAATGGGAGAGGGCAAAGAGAGAACCAGAGATACCTGATGTTTGGTAGTGGACTATCCATGTAAGAGGATGATCAACCAAATCAGAGTGGTATTAGTTTTACGAAGTGAGAGAATGTAGTCAGATTTTGTATGTATTTTGTGAAAAGATGGAATGTTGTATAAATAAGGAAGCAAGGAGTTAAGGATAAAGTATGCCAAAGTGTTAACTGAGACTGGGAAGGCTATAACTAGAGTATATATGCGTAAGATCATTCAAGAGATGTTCAATTGCAAGTGGATCCAGAAATCTCAAGTTGAAGACAGAAATCAGGAATGGAAATAAAGGCGAGATTTCTCAATACATAAGCGTATATAAAATTATGAGGCTGGAAAGTTATCTAGAGGAAGTACAAATCTAGCACAAAGAGTTCAAGAAGACAAGGAAATATCAGCAAAGGAAACTGCAAAGAATGAACCAGTGAAATCAGGCAAAAATGGCATATTCAAATTCAAGGAGAAAGGGATCGATCATTAAGCGCTCACATAAGCTGAATTTGACTCACAGACATCGCTTGGTGACCTTTCATAAGTATGGCTTTAATGGAATGGCAGAAGAAACATCCCACTAAAATGGGCTTAACAAAGAGAAACGGAGAAAACAAACTGCAGAAATCTAGATGATTCTTTTGAGATTTGCCTCAACAGGAAATAGAGAAGTGGGATTTTAACTCAAAGAGAGGCTAGATCAAGAGAAGTCATTTTTTATAAGATGCGAAAAATAAAAATGTACCTATGGCTGATGGAGATGATTCAATAAAGTATAAAAATGATTATGGTCATGTCTTTTGAGTTTTTGAGAGGTGTTAGGCAAAAAGCATGGATCAACTACAGTAAAGCAGTGGTAGAAGATAAGAACAAGGTAGATGCAAACCATAACAGGCAACTTTGGTGGCAGGACTATGCTCATGCTCTCTCTTTCAATTGCTTTCACCTTCTTTAGTAAAGTAGAAATTAAAAAAAAAAAAAAAAAAAAAGCAAGGTTATTCCTCTGTAGGGACAGAAAGACAAGGTGTTAAGGCTTGTAAAATTGTTGCACAGCAAAAGAGCTAATGGACTAGCATGCAAGGTATGATTATAAATGGCAAAATTACAGATACATTTTTTGAGGTTACCAGCCATGAATATAAAGAGGAGACCGGACAGTGAAGTTGGACATACTTCTCTAGCGAAGTACAATATAGTACAGGTTAGGAAAGGAATTGGTAGAGAAATAAGCACAACTGTAGTTGTCTGGGTAACATGCAAGTATGATGAAGTGGGAGAAGGGTGAAGTAGTCAAGAATATGAACAATTATGACTTAATAGTGATTTAACAACAGCTAAGAAAATAAGTTCTCCAAGGGAATAGAGACAGGCTATTGAGTAACAGTGAAAAGGCAGAAGAATCAAATGAAAGGTCTCACGGAGTCAAATGATTGTAGGAGTTAGCAAAAGCAGGAAAGAAATGCAAAATAGGGTAGTTAGAAAGCCTGATAGCATGAACTTAAAATTATGGAGAAACTATAGTAATAAGTATGTATTGTTAGCAAACTATCAATGAGTATGGTTCAGGCAAAATGAATGACATAATTTTAGAGAAAAGAGATTTAAGAAACCAAGATTTTAGGATTTTGGAAAGATCACATACATGTATATTAAATGCACCAAATTGTAAGAGAACTAATACTGCAGAGTAACAGTGATTCAGGGGTTAATCTGAGAGGGAATTACCCAGAAAGCAAGGAGGTAACAGCAACAATGAGGGGACAACAGGTGATGTAATTTGATAACATTAAGATTAAAAATTAGAAATCTGAAATTAAATGCTATAAATATTATATAAAATGAGAAAGGGGAAAAAAAAAAGAAAGAAAACTTACTCAGGAGAGTTCAGATTGAGGCCTAATGTTGTTAAGTCACTTCCTAAAGCAAGATGTACCATTCCTGGGTCTGTCTCTGCTGCCCTGATAAATGTTAACAGGCCAATCATTCCAAATTGGTCCGTCACCATCCCTTGAGGAATGTTAGTAACCCGACCTGGATAAGAAAAACAGTCATTTTACTTTTAAGGAAAAATAAAGAAAATATATTTTATAATACTTTTGACATTTATTGAGTCCCACCATCAGGTAACACCTGGATCCCTTTTTTCTGCTGATTATTATTTTGTGTTGTTGAACTTTTATCGCCAGGAAATTTGGGTCCATCTGTACTTGAAGTTGTCTTGCCAGATGTATTCAAATTCTAGAATGAAAAAAATTAAGCATGAATTAAAATGTGGTGAGATATATAAATTCAAGTTTATACCTTGACATTCATTTATGGTATTTACCTGGTTTTCAAGTTCTAAATGAACATTTTGTTTCCATAACTGTTTAATGATATACAAATAAATCCTATATATCCTTCACAATTGAGCATTACACGGACAAGGAAAATAATTCTTATTTACCTCAGATTTTAAGTCACAGAAAAAATATCTTTTGCTTAGGGCTTTAAATTATTATTTTTCAAAGTTTTCCTTTACAAGAGAAATTACACATAGTATACTACCTAAAGTATCAGCAAAGCAACCTCCATGACAAACTAGGAACACATGAATTTTAAAAATTCACACTCAATGTGAATCCATAGCCAACAATCCTCTTTATTATTTATTTTAATATACAAACTCCCATCACACACACAAAAAAGCTATTTTCAGTTTAGTGTGGAAGAAATAAACACATTTGTTAAGTCGAAAGAAGCTGAGTTGGCTGAATCAACACAGGTATAAAAATGTGTATAAAGATTCTTCAAGGAGAAAACTTACTCAAGAAAAACACAGCTCCTTAGAAGGCTATATTATCAAACTTCATGGGATCCAGCTGACAGGGACTACAATAAAAGTCTAAATTAACTCTGAGAAGTTCAACAGAAATTTGCAAACCTATATGAAATAGGAAAAAAATAGGCTATCTTCTAAGTTACAAAGTTTTTCCACATTCTTCAGAAATTAGATTATTACAGATAGTCAAGATAAACAGTTTTGTAATAGTATTTAGTAAGTAACTGTTAATACAAGAGAAATCTGAAAGGAAGAAAACTACATTACTCACACAAGTTTCAGTTACTTACAGATTTACTGTCATCATTACTTGATGTTGGATCTTTATAGCTGGAACCAGGTAATGCTGGAAAATCTTCATTGTGTATTGAAAAGTCTTGGGATTGCTCATTTGCTGGTTTTGTTACCATTCCAACTATGTAATAAAAATAATTCAGAGAACTGCAATTGATATCTATGCTATATTGCTACATATTATAAAGTTAACTTTCCTCATAATAATGTACCCACAAGATTTAACAATATGAAAGCACATCTCAAATAATTAGTATTGAAAACAAGAGTAAAGAACTACATTTTATGTACTGATTTATATAAGTAACTCAATACAGAAAGTAATATAAGGGGAAAATGTGATAATTTTGTCATTCTAATCTAATGTCATACATAGGTGTTTAAAATTATGATTTAATATTGGTAATGATTATTAAAAATTTTGGTTTAAAGGCTTGCTTTAAATATCTGACTAGATATAAACATCAGTACACTGTCAAATAAAATGAACAAAAAAATGTTAAAAGAACATGTCAGTATTCTACTTGAAAGTGACTTACAGAGTGAGCAAATTGCAATCAATTATAAAACAACTCCATATTATTTCAGATTTTCTTGGACTCCATGTTATAGATGTAAAACATGCAAGAACTGGGAAATAATCCTCCCACTATACTTGGCATTAGTCAGGCCCTCATTGGAGAACAATATCCAATTTGGGGCTCCACAATTCAAGAACGATATGGAGAAACTAGAGATGGTCCAAGGAGAGCAACGGGAATGATTAAAGGGATGAAAAAATGGACCTATGAGGAAAGGTTAAAAACATTAGAGTCTGAACTGAGAATCAAGTAGCTAGGCACTCAACTTCCAGGGCAGATCACTTTGTTATTTTTTGAGAGATTATTTGTAAGCTTTAAAATATAAATAGTAAAGTTTTCCCTTCTTCACATATTATTTGTATTCACATTCTAAAAGTTCAGTAATCTTTTATTAACAATGGGAAAAATATTAGTTTTATATTAAAATAAATTGAGTCCTCTAAGTGAAATGCTTTGCTATTGGTCCTCTCAGACCTTTCCAAAAGGAAACAGCTATAGAGTATAGCTACAATGCCATCACAGAACTTTCAAGTCTAAATTGTTCTGTTGTTACTGTGTATCTCTCTCTATTTTTATTTAGCTTCTATTACCAATTCTCTTTTCCAGTAGAGACTGTGAAAGTGGAGAATGAAGGATACTAATGATGACTAACAATCTATATAAATTATACATAATCCACCAGCAGTGGTTCTCAAAGTGGGCAATTTTTCTCCCAGGGAACATTTTCTAATATCTGAAAACATCTGTGTCACAATGGTGTGTGGCGTGTGCTGGCAGCTGCAAGGTTGAAACCAGGAATGTTGTTAAACATTCTATATAAACTGGAGTGTCACCCTTCTCATCCCCTCTACAAAGAACCACCTAGCCCAAATATCAACAGTGTGGCCTTACTTAACTCAGAAACTTCTTTAATCCATATACATTCATTATTAAGCACCAGGAACATATGAAAAATATGAGACCAATTAAGAAAAGGTAGAGCACAAAATAAGCTACTTAAGATGAACTAATACAGAGATGCAGAAGAAAATAACTTCTGAGTATGAATAAAGACTTCTTCATTTGGCTTTTTATACAAAGTTTTACCATTAAACTCTGTTGTCATGGAATTCTGGGAAGGAAAATCAGATTTCTAATATCAACTCTGACAAAAAAATTACACTAACCTGATTAGAAAACAAATATGTACCAACTGTGTACCTACACAATCTGTGCATATGTACATGTATATCTGCATGTGCACATTTGTGTACATGCTGCACAAAGTTTCCACTGGCCATCATTAAAAAGTTTAATTACCATAAGGAGCTCTGCCAGCCAAGGGGTTTATTAATGGAGTTGGATTACTGCTTCCTTCCCTTCTGTTTCGGTCTGCCAATGCTGGAAAATCTGAAAGGTCCAATCCTGTCACATTTTCACTTCCATCTAAATAATATGAAACAGTACTAGTTATTGATTTCATAAACATTTTAAGATGAGATTATAAAATCCAAACACAATATAATATGAAATGACAATGCCTTCTCCCTAAATATAGAGCACAAATTGAGGATTGAACTCATGTCAAAGAATTTCATGAACATTTGAAGAAAGCAATACATAATCAGCATATTAAAAATCCAAAACTCTACAGAGACTTATTGGGTACTATTTCCACCATGGAGGATTGCAACTTAAAAATATAGTTAACTAACATAGAACAACAGAGAGATGATATAACTGTTTTTCACTATATCCATATATAAGTTGTTAGCTGGAATGCTCGAAGCTTCAGTCACACACAGGAGTGACAAAGACATTACCTCCTACAAATAGCCAGAAAGATACAGGTGCAGAAAGTGGAAAGAGAAGCCTCGAGGACTTCTGCCTTGTAGTCTACTGGTTTCCTATACGTGTGTGTGTGCTTTGAGGACTGAGGAGTAAGTAGGATGGGAGCACAGCTCCCTTATCTGAAGAGTGGGTAAAAACACTGTATAAGAATATGCTATAAAACCAGAAGTTTATATTACCTATTACACAGTAGGCGCTCAATAAATACACACTAGATAAATAAAATTTAATTCTTTTAAAAATTAAATTTAACCCAACTTCTCTATTTTGCCTAGTCATACTCCGATTCTTTCCCCCTCAGCTTTCAGTATTCTTATAATCCTGCATTTAATTTTTGAAAAACCTAATTTTCTATCACCACTTCAACCCATGCTAAATAGTTTTTCTTTAATCATTGATCTTGTGTTTTATTTCAATTCTGTGTTGATATTCAATTAATTTTTATTTCTCCTCAAATTTTTAAATTAAAAGAATCTCAATTATTATTTCAAGATTATTTTCTGATAGAAAAACAAGAGACTCCATTCTTGCTCCAAGGCAGGTGATAATTTAAAAATTACAAGAGTTAAGATATATCATTAAACTCGTTTAAAAAAAAAGGCTTACTAAATTTTCAATTAATACTATCACCTGAACAAGATAATAGAAATTGAAATGTTACATACTCTTTTAATTTATAAAATAACCTCTCAAATTAACCTTTGGATATATACTGACATTTAATACTCATCTTTAGATAGATAGAATTTAAAATGGCCATTTATTATTAGAGAGTATTTTTAACAAAAAAAAATGTAATAAATCCTCAAATTTGTATTTTAGGAAAAGACCTGAAAATTATTCTCCTCATATAAATATACCTAGTGGAAATAGAATTTTATTTTAATTTATTTAGTCTTTTTGCGACAGGGTCTCATTGTGCAGTGTAGGCTGGCCTTGAGCTCACTTTGTAGCCCAGGCTGGTCTTGAACTCACAAAGATCCATCTGCCTCAGCCTCCCGATTGCTGACATTACAGGCGTGCACCACCATGCCTGGCTGGAAATGGAATTTTAAAAACAATTCTAAAATTGTATAGCAGTATGTAAAACCAGACTCAGAATCTTAAGATGGCACTGTTTGACACAATGAATGTCCCACTTAAAAACAAAACCAAAAAACCTCTTCCAATTGAACTATGGAATGCAGCCTGATTTCATAGTTATTTAAATATGTAAAATGTACATTTTAGAAACAATACTCTGTAGTACTACTTTTAATATCCTGAATACAAAATTCCCACATATGAATTGTAAAATCTAGAATTTTTTTCAAACACTTTGATATATTGTTTGATCAATCTATGCTGCGAAGCAAGTATTAGCATCCAAAAATTCAGAGCCCATAGCTACAAATAATATCTGCTCATTAAATCTTCTGTGGAGCTTCTGAAATATGGCTAATCTTACTAATTCTTTTTCACCTACCCTTACTTTACATGTATTTCTTTCCCAACAATCCTCAATTTTGAACCTATAGTCATAATAACATTCTTTGATTTCCTTTCTCAGGAAAGTCTGGAAGTGATGGTGAAAGAAACTTGAAGCAAAATACTAACATTAATTTCCATTCTCTTCTGTCTGGAATAGCTGATAAAAAAAAAGTGTGGGAACGTTCTATCAAAATTAGAAATGGTTTTCCAGGTAACTAAATTTTAAATTTTATATATAAAACTGGATTAAAAATTCTAATAGTTAAGTGCCACAATTAGTATTAACAAAACTACAATATGTAAAGGTTCTCCAATCTAAGTCTCAAGTCTCTCTATAATCAGATTATCATCCTACTTAACCTAATCCACATGGTTATTTACACAGTGATAGGTCCAAGGACAGGAAAAGTTTTGAAGCAAGAGACTGTGAAGAATAAGTATAGCTTAAGTAAATGTTTGGGCTTTGTCTTGCTGTTAAGGAAATAATCATGATGTTGTCACACAAATCACTATGGTAACAACATGCCAAATGAAAAACACTGTTTATTGAATTAAATCCTATTTCTGAGGTGACAATTTCTCACAAAATTCAGTTTTATCACATAACACAATTAAAAAAAAAAGTCTACAATATATAAAGACCAGTATGTTGCATTGTTTTATATTTTAGAAATCTACTATATTTTTAGTAGGGTGCTAGCTCCAAAATAAGCTTACCTGTTCCATTAAAAATGTTACTTGATAAGGAGTTATTCATTCCAAATGCCTGATTCCTGTTCATTCCAAATCCAGACATACTGGGTACATAGAAAATAATTTTAGATATACATAAGAACACTAACTTTGAAATGAAAAACAGAAGTGTACACTTTTGGTTTCATATAAAACAACAGTATGTTTCAAAATGAATACTAATTTTATTTTTCTGAGTTTCATCTTATTTTTATTTTAAATAAAATCCCTGAAGTCCTTTCACAAATAATTTAAAACCAAGACAGCTCACAAATATTAACTGAAAAGCAAAGAATTTACATATGAACCTTGAAGGAAACTAAAATTAGGGGTGCCATTTTATGTTTTTGGCAAACCAGGTGACTAAATACTATAAGCATGTAATCTCAAAAATATTCAGATAGGTTACAAGACTCTCCTTCCTGAATACTTGTTTTCCTTGCCTTCTTTGCAAAGCTTGCTGTTTTTCATAATGTATCTTCTTTCATATAGTATCTATCTTTCCCAACTAAAATACAAGCTTCTCATGGACAGAGACCATGTGATATTATTCATCCTTGGATCTTCTGCCTTTTAGCATTTATTAAAATAAAACAGGCATTCAGTGACTGTTTAGTTGACCTGAATTAAATGGTGCTTTTCTTTTAACTGAATTCAGTGTTCCATATGTAGTTTACCCTACATCTACTTAAAAAAAAAAAAACAAAAACCCTTTAGAGTACCCCTCCATTTCTGAATTAATACACAACTACTATTCTGTAAATAATCACCTTCCCCACCCCCAGAAACCTAAACATGACAAGGAAAAGAAAAATAGGCTAAACTAGAGCAAAGTCAAATAACTAAGAATGTTAAGAATTACTAGTGCAGAGTCTATAATGAAACATATATCCTTAGTCTCAAGTAATCATCTGATAAAAGACAGTTTAGCAGTGTTACAACAGAGCTAACCCATTGGAAGATAGCAATTTTTTGCCTCAATTTCTAAAAAGAACTCTGGATGAGTGACTTTTTGGTAAAAATGTAACTGATGAAACAACACTCTAGAATAGGTAAGACAATGCAAATATTTGTTTAATATCAAGTCAGAATTGCCAATGATATAGATGTTCTCATATACAGTAAGTGTTCAAAGATGAAAAGATTTTATAATCAATATAAGTACCAATACTAGAAATAACCAAGGCTTTAAATTTTTTGTGGCATTCACAATCTATAAAGAAAGTATTTTTTAAAAATGTGAAAAATATGGAAAGGCCAAAACTAAAATATATTCAATGAGTGATACAAGAATTCAGAAAGATGCAATAAAGTACAAGAAATACACTGTTAGGAAACTCTTAAGATGGTAACTTTGACAGCCCCTCATAAATAATAACTCATTTAAAATTTAAACAAGAAATAAAATCATAGCTGAAATAACTAAAAGTCTACATAAAAGAATCAGAATGATAGGATGACGATTTAGCAGAAAATGAGCTAATAACCTATTTTAATCCAGATTTTACAAGTGCTAGACAGAAGTAAACAAGTGTGGTAACAACTAAACAAAGGTCTTCACTACTTCCATAGTCCTCAACTTATAAAAACACTGTTTTTGCAAAGAAGTCTATTTTAAATGTAACTCCCACATAAATTACCAAACATCTTGAAAATACTAAAAAAATGGGTAGTTTTTACTGCTATTTGTATAGCATATGCAATAGACAGTATAAGAAGTAGTGAAAAAGCACAGTATCCTGTCTTTTTGTTTTGAAGCCCAAGATATAATAGTACTGTTTTTAAGTACTCTAAATATGATTTTAAAAAGGCTTTGGTAAGTGTCTCAAAAATACAAAACTGAATCACATTTCATAATGTATTTAATCAAATACAAGGCAGAAATAAACATATCTTCAGCCTTATTCATGAACCTGAAGCTCTTACCACATATATGACTAACCTAATAAAGCAATTATCAACAAAAATTTGCCTAGTGACAACCCAAAAGTAATTCTTCTCTAAAAACAAAACAAAAAAAAGATTTAATGTGCTTTCTAAAATCAAACGTATTTTCTAAAAGAATGTATCTTTAGTTTTGGGGGAGTTAAAGTTGTGATTGTATCACAGCCACTGTTCCTAAATGTATGATGAAATACACTTGATACAGAAGCCAAGACTCAAGAACAAAGCATTGAATATGAAAAAGCAAATCTAAAGATATCCAAGAGACAATTATACACAGTATCAATAAATATCTTACCTGTTCACAGTAAAAGGCTGTCGAGAAGGCTGCTGCTTTGGCATACATATTATGCTTGGCGAGCTTCTGTTGGGGCTACCTAACCCTGAACTGCTCATGCTATTTGTCCTGCTAGGAATTCCAATTCCCTGACCAACCTGGGAGTGGTTCATCATATTCCTAGGATTCATAGGCAAAATACCCCTGCAAAAGAAGTCCATTATACTATATAAGCTCTCTATAGTTACTCATTAATATTCTATATAAATAATCAATTGCTCTAAGCCTAGAATCTCAAAAAATAGTTTCAAACTGTATTTCTATTTTTTATTAAATTTTTATGCTTAGTCTATTCTAGCTCCTTGAAAAACCAAAGAAAACAAACAAAAAGTGGGGGGGGGGTGATTCAAATGAAACTAAATTAAGGTGATAGCTAAGATGATGAACTATCAGTGTGACTATGATACAAATTACAAATGTATTTTACATATTTGGAATAATTTCACTCAAAATTCATGTCTCTGTATCTTCTTGTATAATCTATGTCATAATCTATGTCATGTTTTATTTTACTCACACTTAAAGCTATGGATGTGAGGCCAGGAAGCAAGGATTACAATTATATGGGAGTCACTTGCACATTTCAGGAATTTAACTAGGTTGGTAATTAACCCTTAATATTCACCCACTTAACTAGTAGGCTAGTTGGAAGATAAAAACATTCTGTACTATATCAATTTGTAAAAAAATAAAATGAGCATAGGTTTCCCCCACTATGCACTGAACCAGAAAAATTATGTAATTAGTTATCTTATTAAAAAATTAAAAGCTTGCTTACTACACAGACACAGTTTGAGAAATATTCTGGCCCATCAATAAATACCTGCTTGGAGATGGAGGCGTGTGAAGTGACATTGTTGGTACCCCTGTTGTTGGCGTGACGTGGCTCGGTAACTGAGTGCCTTGTGATAAGCTGCGATTTAACTGAGGGGTATTGTTGCTCATCCCCCTCATTGGAAGGCCTAGTGCACCTAATAGAAAGATTCAGAAGAAGGAAATTCATTGCCATCAGGAATGAAATTGTTATCCATCTTCTGGAGCTGGCAATTTAAAGTTTAAAACTTTGAATATAATTTTCATATTTCTATTTCACAATCAACAGTGTTTGTCAATGGTTACAATAATTAAGATGTATTACTATGAACCAATAGTTTTCAAATTTATTAAAGGTATATTTGCAAAGTACATAGAAATACACCTTTAAAACATTTTACAGTCATGTGGTTTGAATTCACAGGTGATATACACAGAAAGGCATTATCCCCACTTTGCTGAAGTATCTTTAATTTTTATATACTTTTAAAAATGCATTTTGAACAAGCATATAAATTTATACAAATTTATCAATATTGTGTATTTTATAGATCCAACATAAAATGCCAGCAACTGTTAAAAAGCTTAACCTGATATAGATACGAAAGGAAAAAAAAGGTAAGACTTTAAAAAGATTTCAAGGCATTATATAGCACTCTTGTGACTAGGTGTAGGGATAGACATGTCCCACAGATACTGTTTTTAATACTTCTAAGGGTTTACCGTTCAGATATAAAACATAAAAAAATCCCATTTGGATAATTTTTAAGATGTATGATACTATTTACTTTTATTTAGATAACATGAAATAAACACTTCTTAATGATTCTTAATTTTCACACAGATAGTTCACTTTGTATGTTTATTTTTTCCCTTTATCCCTTAAAGTAAGAATATACAGCTGTCATTTATGTTGTCAACCTTTCTTCCATCCTTCTAATCTGTATGTTTAGTGCTTTCTCTTTTTAGTCTGGCTAAAGAATAGTATACCAGTCAATGAAACACTGTGAATGAAGTCAGAAAGAGCTAATCAATAAATAGATGTCTTTCATGCTGTGGACTTAAGGAAATTCTTCTTTTTCCTTTTTGATCAAATTTTGTGTCAAATAATTTCACAAACTTGAAGATTTTAAAAACTATGATCTCTAAGTAAATGGGAGTTCTATATACACCAAGCAGATTTTCTTTCAAATATTTTTGTAAACTTTATCTTTCGATATACCATAATAATGCGTCAATTTCTAAGAAATCACAAGGATTTTACCTTTAAGTATCTGGAATTTGGCAACCTCATTTCTTTAACAGGCCTAAAGGGAACTGGTTTAGATTATATTAGTCATTACTGAATATGTATGTTTAGTCACTTTAAATTTTGTGAACATGAAAATGGCACTAGTGGCCAGCAGTTTCTCTGACTCTTTGATAAAATAAGGGATAGCAAGAGATTAGAAATTTGCTCACTAAAAATTTCTTCCTAAGAAATCAGTCTTTCCTCTCGCCCAAGCATATCAGTTTCCTTCTAGGCTTTCTACATGCTCTCATAATGAACCACCAAAATCACACTCACATTACTCAGTCGAACAATCACTGGGCACCTATTGTTTGATATGCACTATACTAGTTTCTAGAGACATAGCAGTGAACAAGATAGAAAAGGCTCCTAGCCTCAAACAGCTTAAATCCTACTTCCTAAACAAGATGCTCTTAAGTTAGTTATATGCAAATTTCCCAAAAGAATGTGCTTCTCACAGGTACTGATTACACATACACACCACACACCCAAAACCCCAAAACAATATTTTAGATCTTAAAGATTATTTAGTTCAATGTTTGCATTTTATAAAAAAAGTAAATCTGAGTTAACTGACTTTTCTATTCATTACCACAAATACATGCTTACCAAAAATCTAGTGCTTTTTGGCCTCCTTTCAAGCATTGGTAAAACACTCTCAGAGGTCTATTCACTGTATCTCTCTAGACATATTATTTTGTGCTATGCAGTGAAAATCTGTAATATCAGAACTATTTTAGACAGTGGAGATTATCAAATATTAGCAAAGAAATGTGGGAAAGCAAACAAGAATGGACGAGTGGCAAATTAAAGACTGGCATACTTCAATTATTAATTTATGATACTAAAAGAGGAAAAAGACTATGGAATAAAAAATATTACTGTTTAGTCTACAAAATTTATCTTTTTCATAAAAAGATCTAATAAATTCAAAATGTCTGAGTGGCATTTTGTGGAACTATGAAGAGATCATAAAGTAAAAACCCCACTACAAAGCTAGGTGTGATGGTGCATCCCTGTAATGCCAGCACTTGTGAGGCTGAAGTAGGAGGATCACTGTGAGTTTGAGGCCAGCCTGGGCTACAAAGTGAGCTAAAGGCCAGACTGAACTGCATGGTGAAACCTTATTTCAAAAAAACCACACCACACCACATCATACCACACCACATCACATCATTATAAACTGAATCATCAATTTCTGAATACTTAATGGGGTTATTTTAACTTTAAAAATTTAAGTTCTTTAAAAGAAATAGCAATCAAAAGGAACATGAACATATAAAGATTTATCTTAAGGAAATAAAATATACAAAATCACATTTATTTAAGTCAAACCATTAGAACTAGAAAAGTTCAGGGAAGGAGAAAATTTAAACTTATCTCCAAAATATTCAGTTAAGAATAGGCTATACAAGTCAAAAAAAAAAAAAAAGTAAGAAATTCCCCTTCCTCAGAGGGGGCATAAAAGAACTGTAAGAAAAAAAAATATACATATGCACAGATGAGCTTGTGCATGAGTTAGTGATTAGAAAGACAGCAGAATAAAATTTTCTGACTACCTAACTACCAAACATTATGCTACTATTCAATTGCATTTAGTTCTTTTTAACAATCCTATAGAGAAAATATCTAAGCCTCGCTTCACAGGCAAGGAAAAACAAACAAACAAATAAACCAGTTTAAAAGGTTATAACAAACATACTCTAAAGTCTCATTTACCAGGGTGCTACACAATTAATGAACTGAATTTTTATTGATCATTTTTCAGAAACCCTAAAGAATAAGATCTAAGAAATAATTCCAGGAGTTATTCCAGGTCCATAAACTATGGTACAACTCTTAAATACTTAAGGCAAGATGTGCCATTATAGTTGTTGCTAACTTTTGCATTTTCCAGAGAACTTCAGTATATGGGTCCTATCTCCAAAAATTGTGATTTAGTCTGAGTATAGGTAATTCATGGGCAGTAGAATTTTTAAAATTCAAGTGTGCTGGAAATAGAGGCAAGATTGAGAACCACTATTACAGAGTATTGAGTCCAATCACAATAGTATGGAATCCAAACAGTTTAGTCTTTAAAATTTTGTCAGGACCCAAACGATTTTCTCTAACCCTGCTTAACATTTTTGTATTCATGTATCACAATACTTAATTTATAATCTTCTTCCTTCCTTCCCTATTCCCCTTTTCAAATCTGTCCCTGTACCTTTATTACTCATATCATTCTTTTACTAAGAATACTTTTCCTTCTCTTGTTCTACAGAGATACCAAAGACTATTTAAAAGTAAATACAAAAATACTATGGTTCAGGTGTCTTTACACAGTCTACACAATGTTTCTGAATGCATGTAGGAGGACCACTAATTTAGACTTAGGAATAGATGTGTGTGTGTCTTCAAGAAAAGGTTTCTTGAAGGAAACATTACATGAACTAAGTAATAAAAGAGCTTTAATCAGGCATTTGGTGGTAGCGGTAGTGGTGGGAAGTCAGATGAGTGTAGACAGATGTTACAACAGTTCAATCTGAGAAAATGACAAGATATATGAAAATGAGACAAAAAAGCTGGGTAAAATAGCTGTGGCCACTCAGCATGTGGAAGCAAGGTCATCACCTGCACACAAGAGTTCAGGCAACAAATTAGGGACCTACCTCCAAAAAAAGGGAAAAGAAAGAGAAAGAGAAAGAAGGGAAGGTAGGAGGAGGAAGAAGGGAAAGAAAAGGAAAACAAGTCACACACCTGGAGGAATGAACTTACCCTCTAGGTGCTAAGAATGTATGAAACAAGAAACATATGGATAATGCCAACCAACATTTAGTTGGCTCTTCATAGAAGTTCCACAGGATCTTTACCTGTGGAAGAGCTGTGTGCATCTTTCAAATATACTCTGTACTTTTCCTCAGCCTAAATAACCATTATAGATTATTTATACTCATTCAGGTCTCAAACCTTAGAAATTATCCTTGATCCCTCTCTGCTACATCCCACAACATCAAGTCAAACCAGTTCTATCTCCCAAATGTTCCAAATCTGACCACTTTCCAGTAACTCCACTTCTAATCCAAGTTACCCTATTCTCATGCAGCCTACTACAGAAGTAGCCTTGTCCTTTGTTCCTTCTCATTCAGTTCATTTTTTTATATAAGTGGATTATTAAAATTGTACATTCAAAATTATCTGACAACTGCTGCTTCATTAGCCTTGTCTATTCATTCATTACTCTGGGCCTCTTATTCCTCCTGTAACTCACTGAAGTTTATTCTTATATTTTTGAAAATTACAACTGTGATGCCTGGTGTTGGCTGTATTTGAAAAACTCTCCTTTACATCATCCCAAGGACTTTGTCTCCATAATATTTAGTTTTGCATTCAAACAGGACCTCCTTAGGGACACTTTGCCTGTTCCATCTAAAATATTAATCCTATCCACTCATCCCATTAACCTGACTTAATTTGTGTAGCATTCGTTACAAGAGTTTAATTATTTACTTATTTGCCAGTATGTTTATTGTCTTTATTAAAACTAAACACCATGAAAACAGAAACTGTTATCTGCATATTCTTATTAGTTCTTATTATTCATTTAGTTCTTGGAATAATAACCACATTCAGAGTGGGCACTCAAGTACATGATGTATGAATAAATCCTATCGTAATGTCTTCAGTAGAGTATTCCACAAACTCCCGGCATCTATGGATTGAACATAAGTAAGTTCTACTGCGTGAAAATGGCCCTGTAGGGTCATGACATTCAGTGAGTAGTATTTAGCTTATGAGTTTTAAAGAATCAGAAGTTCTCAACTCATACATACAATTATTCTTGTTAATGCAATTCTGGATCTACAGTTTACTATTTACATAACCTTGGGCAAGTCCCTTAACTGCTTATGAAATTGTGAAAATTAAATAATTTATACCATATGCTTAAAATAACATCAGACACACAGTAAACAATAAATATTTGTTGTTTAATTTTTATGTAAAACATGTCTATAGAAAGAAAGTCCACGGGTAGTCTTATGGTGAAGATAAAATAAGATTACCACATGAAATGATTGTTTTCATCACAGAATAGCTCTTAAATTTGGAATGATCTTGAGATATATCTCATAGAAAAGTGAAGACTATAGTTCTTGGCTGAAATTAATTTGACAACCTAAGTTTTCCCAGCCTTGATGAAGTGGACTACTCTCAAAGCTATCCCATGATATAACTATTGTTTTCAGGACTAAAACAACTTTACTTGGTTTCTTGAAAGTCAATTTCAAACATGATCTCATCTGTGAATCCTTTCCTTGATCATTCTTTAAGACAGTGATGATTCCTGCCTTTGAAATATCCAGAAAACTCTCAACTTCTTACTCTACAGTTAATGTACTTAGTGTTAAATTATGTACTAGAACTGTATTTTGCTCATCACATATTCAACAAATGTTTACTTAGTGCTTCTTATGTACAGAGTACTGAGGCATAAAGGCAATACAAACATGCAAAAAATAAAACTAGTAACATCACAGGAGTATATATACTGTACAAAGATGTCATAAAGGGAATAAATGGTCATTTCTAAATAGAGCTGCAGTGCCTAGCATGAAACTATATATATATATATATATATATATATATATATATAGTTGGCATTTAGCTAATCTGTCAAATTGAATTACTACCTCCTTTTGAAGCTTTCCTATAACCACAATAACTCACTGTGCTTTTCTCCCTAAACCCTAAAACACTGTTCTTACCATTCCATACCTGATACCCATATATTAGTACCATGGGCTGATAAGTAATAATTTATGTATATTTTAACTTCCTCAACTATAGCATGTATTTGAAAGTGAGACTTCCCAGTGTTCAGTAAATGACTAAACTTAAATGTCATTAAATGGCTGTCTTAAAGCGACCAGTATGTATCTTCCATCGAACCACCTCATTTATGCTCTGGTTTTCTACAAACCAAAGAGCCTTTGCATAGGACTTCTTAAAATGGAAGGTCAAAGCCTGATAGAAGCCTGACACTATGCCTGCCACTACTCTAAAGCTAATAGTCCAAACTATAGGAAGAACTATTTCCTATCCCAACTAGGGGCTGGAACCATGAGAATTCAAATACAAATGTATATAACAGATTCATATGGAGAGTTATTTGCCTATAAAACAGTACCATAAACTGGGAAGCACTCAATAAAAGTACTTTCCTTTTCCTCCAATTTTATAAGGTTCTCAATCCTATTGGTAAATAAGAAAGCACTCCAAATATATCATCTCTTAATTTCAGAGCACTGACTATCCAGTAGAAATTCATTCCTGAATTCCTGTTCATTACAATCTAGCAATTTCAGCAAGTTCAAAAATCTTTAAATCTATAAGACATATCTCAAATCTTATGAATACACAAAGATAAATAGAGAACACCATGGAATTTGAATATAACAGTATGCTTACTGATTTCTATAGCAATCAACTGATACACATTATTTGAATATCTGGATGAAAAGTTAACTTTTAAGATATAATCATAATATATCAGAATCTGAGATCATATAAACCCCTAGTCCAGAATTTTCAGGTTATCTCAAGCAATACATGATATTCTACTCAAATCTAGGAAACCATCGACTTAAGTAGTTCTATATCCATTTCATGAAAAACACTCTTATTTATTTCGGCAAGTCTTAGTTCTAAAGAGGCTATTCTTCCTTCTTCATGTTTCCAAACTTTTCTAACCAGTAGAACCCACATACAAATACCACAAAATCCTACTGAACTTTTCCAGTATGAATACAAAGTTAATGGTGGTACCTCAATCAATGCACATGGAAGAACTTTGAGTTATATCAATCTCGATGTGTCGTTACAGTAAATTGTCACTACAAATGGCACTCCCCTCTAATCCCTGCTCCCCACAATTAAAGTCAGTTCCTCAGATATAACATTCTGACTTAAAACTATTAAAACCCTGACTCTCACTCAAGGACCACATGAAAACTTGAAACACAGGCCAAACAGAACATTCGTAGTTAATAATATTCTTTCAACAGGATAAGCATTTGTTGATAAATAAGCATTTGTTGATAAATAAGCAATATATTTTCTGGGCAATAAAAAGTTTCTACATGCTTTTAATTAAAGGAAGAAGACAGGAAGGAAGGAAGGAAGGAAGGAAGGAAGGAAGGAAGGATGGATTTGTATGTATTCTATTTACTAATTCTGTTTTAGCAAAACTGTTTCATAGATAGAAACAATGCTTATATACAAAATTAATTTTATTGCCCACTAAACTTTAAAACCTGTATGTAGGATAAAGTGGCATGACATGGTATTCTGATATCTATCAAAATTTTATTTCTCATTATACAGGAAAGATTCCAAATCAATAAGTGATTTTTGTTTGAAGCTGGTTAATACTGTCAGTACTCAATTTCTCCTTCAGTTATTCAAATATGATAAATAATTGACTGGAAATTATAATACTTGTAATACCCCATTCCATTAACAGAAATAAGAAATCAATAGATTGTTAACACTAATGGAGACAGTAAATCTTTTTAATAGGTAGTACCAATTTTTGAAATTTGGAAAAATATGAAGATATTTTGTAATTGAGAATTTTAAATAGCTAATATTTATTGAGCGCTTACTATGCGCCAGGCACTATGCTAAGCGCTTTAAAAATATTGTACTTAAAATCTTACATAATGAAAAAAGAACTGAACTGTAAGCCAAAAATTTAGATTCTATAATAAGACAGAGCTAAAGCAGAAGAGAAAGTATTTGCTAACCAAAACATAAAACATCTACCAAACTAATAAAAAACAGTAACAAACCCCTCCAAATACCAGACTTTAAGTTTCTTTACTTCAAAACAAAGAGAATATCTGCTTTTGTTTACCAATTAAAAAAAATACTAAGAAGGAATATACAACACAAAAGATGTCAAAATACTTTTGAATTTACTCTACATCCAATTTAGAATTAGTGGGGGCTAAAATAATGAAGTTTCACTATGCAAAAATTTACTAAAATTCTGAAAAGTATCTTTTCTGTTAAATCCTACAAACCAAAAGGGCAGCTGGTTGTGCTTTAACAGTTACTTTTCTGTTTAAATAAGTATCCCAGAATAAATACAAAATTCTTACTTTGTTGCCCGTATAAACTTGCCCCAAACTGAGACAGCTGACCTGATGTAGATGGTGATGCCAGCATCTAGAAACAAATTAATTACATTAGAGCATAAAGAACATAAAGCATTTTATTTACATTTTATAAATCTGTACTTCATATCACAAATGTTAGTCTCTAATCCACATTCTTATTCTTTCTAAAAATAAACATTATGTAACAAACCCTATTTCTTATGAGAATATCACCAGTAAATAAAACCAAATTGTGCAAATGGAAACAAGTTTTAATAGTTTTGAAGTTTTTATAACATCACACTAAACTAAATTATATCATCACTATTCACATGAAGAAAAAATCCAGGCTAAGCTAAAAAAAACATACACGCAACATCTCAAAAGTAATCTCTGTAAATCTATAAGTAAAATTTCTTATTCTCAGATAATATTAAATTGTAAATTCAATTTAATACTTAGAAGTTTTGTTTTTTCTAAGAATATTTCCTGACTTTTATATACAAATAAATGATTTATAGCAAAAGAAAAAAATCTATAAATATCCATGTTACCATAAAAGTGGAGAGGTGCAATAGTAGAAGAAAAAAATGCTTACAAAAATGTAGACATGATAATGATTGATAAGGTTAATGAATGACAGAAATTTCAAGATACTTGTTGAACAATGCCTTTCAACTATGGCACTAATGTCTTTTTTTCATAGTAGGATATAAATTATTTGAAGGTATGTTACATTCATGTAGCATGCTATATTCACTTTTAGATTTCATAGATAGATGTATAGTGAGCATACACACACACATATATATATGTATATGTATGTGTGTATGTATGTATGCATGCATGTATGTAAATATGTTAAATATTTAAGATGAGTAAATGAAAATGTGTATGTTGTATATTGTTTATTAGACAACCATCAAATGCTTAAATTAAATAAAACATGAACCATGTCATCAAGAGGCTTATAATTTAATGGAGCAAGAGAATACAATTACATTTGAATAGTGTGAAAAATGTTATGAAGAAATTATAAAGCATCACTGGAGGAAGATAACTGTGATACCTATAACTAGGGTGAGGTATAAGTGAAATGTTGTAGGTATTAACATCTGATGAAGGGTCTTTCAGGCCAAAAATATGTAATAAGGTTAATGACACAACAAGAAAACAAATTAAGACATAGTGGTGACTGTACAACAGACTAAGTAGGAAAGTAAATAAAATTCACCCATAAATGTAAATATAAGAATAAGAAATAGAACTTAAAGGCCTCATTGCAAATGGCCTTCTTAAATATCATATAACTGGCAAGCAACTATGACAATAAGGAAAACAATAGTAAGCAAGGAAACGACATGATCAAAATGGGCTTTGGAAAGAAAATTCTAAGAGTAGAAATGAACACAAATGGTACAATATCAAACTAGAACAGCACAAGTGAGACTACAAACAAGATACCCCGATAGTACAAGTAAAAGCACTTCATGTCTTCCAGAACTAGTTGTGACATAGTGAAAAGTGAGTGAGTAGGGAAAAAAAAAAAATCACAAAGCAGAGAATTATCAAAGGCAGTTTGCTGGGAAGGAAAATCATGCCAACACTAGGCATAGTTAAGAAGAATCTGTATACAGATTCAATGCAATCCCAGTCAAAATACCAACAGCATATTCTATACAATTAGAGAAAACAATCCTGAAATTCATATGGAACCAAGAGATAAATGCAGGAAGTCTTGCAATATCTGACATCAAGCCATATAATAAAGCAATACAGTAGTGATAAAGGCATGGTACTAGAAAAACAGATATGCTGATCAATGTAACAGAAGAGATACAGAAACTTCCCCAGACACATTCTGCTGTTTGATCTTTGACAAAGGGGCAAAAAGCACATGTGGCAGGAAAGATAGCCTATTTCACAAGTAGTCCTGGGAAACCCATTAACTGTTTGCAGCAGACTGAAACTGGACCTCTTATCATATACCAAATTAAAATAAAAATTGATCAAATATCTAAACATTGAAAGGGAAACATTAAGACAACTGGAAGATAGGACAGGTAAAATGTATAAAGACATAGGTGTACGGAATTATTTTCTAAACAGGACCTCAAATGCGCAAGAAATAACATCAAGAAGCAGAGAAGAGAAAGGAACAGACACTTCAAAGAGAAAGAAATACAAATAGGCAACAAATATACATGAAAAGATGTTCACCATCTGGCAAATTAGAGAAATGCAAATTAAAACAATGCTAAGATTCCATCTTACTCCAGAAGAATGACAATCATCAGGAAATCAAACAATAACAAATGCTTCTTGGCTGTGATTAAAAATGAACCTACATCGCTGGTGGGAATGCAAATTATTTACAAACATTATGAAAATTCATATAGAGATTTCTCAAAGAACTGAAATTAGAAATTCTATATGACCTAGTTACCCACCTTCTAGCAATCTTCCCAAAGAGCTTAAGTCATCATATTACAGCAATACATGCATACCAATGTTTAATACCTAAATCCTGGAAGCACCTGTAAAACTGTTAATGGATGACTGGATAAAGAAAATGTGGTATCTATATATAATGGAATACCACTCAGCTATAAAGAATGACACATTTGACACATCTGTAGGAAAATGGATGCATCTAGAAAATAGAATGTTGAATGAAATAAACCAGACATGTAAGTTTAAGTACTGTAAACCCGAGTGAGGCAAAGTACAAACAAAGAAAATGGTAAAGGATGCATAGAAGGGGATAAGGGAATGGATTTCTTACAACAGTGAAGGGGTCTAAGGGAACAAGGCTGAGAAGTGAGGAGGAGGGAAGGGGAAATATGTAGAACAAAGATGTATCATGTACAGGAATCTAAGAGCCTCAAGGAATATAAACACTTTATGCCATAACATAAGCCAAGGTTAATATCAACAAGAACGAAAATCAGGATGGGGAGAATTAGAGGAGGAAGGGAGGGGGAAAGGAAGAGAAAAGGAATTTAAAAAAAGAAACAAGATGTGGTAAGTACATGAACCCACTCACCAAGATGACTATAAACTACATGTACTGTAAGCACCTACTAACAAAATTTTTAAAAAGAAAAGGAAAGAAAAACCCTAAGGGGAAAACATTTTAACAATGACAGTGTACAACATACATTTCATGGTTTTTATGTCAAAATTCTTGTTTTAATTATTCTAAAGTTTGTACAACTTTTTAGCTACCACTCTAACATCATTACTTATAGCAATAAATTTTTTAATAAAACATCAAACTTTATATTCTTTCTTAAATTCAGATTGTGCAATGTTGACAATTATTCTAACACTCAAACTATATGCTCTTGAATTTTTCAACCCAAGAGATCAAAAGATGTCTGCTCAAATTCTTTTCACTGGTATTATAGTCATAACGTACCACATTAACTACAAGTATTTTACAAACATACTAAACATTCACTTCCAAATTGCAAAGAGAAAATAAAAGACGTATAGTATATAGTGAAGCTTTAGCTGCAAACTAAAGGTAAAGAGGTCTATATAAAATGCTGAAAAAAATGATGACTTCATTATCATTATCAGCTATAAATGAAAGAATATAGTTGTTTCTAAAAGTTCCAAATACTGTATAAAATATTGGCTAATAAGATTCCTTGATTTAGAATGCTCCATGAGTATTTTCAAATGGACAATTTAAAAAATGTTACTCTTCTCAAAAATTGATGCCTAGTATAGAATCCAAAGAACAAACACTTTAGTATACTTTTTCACAAAAGTTATACATGTACAAATATATTACAAGTGTGACAGACATCAGTACTCTCAGCATGGGAGCAAGTAATAAGAAAGGAGAGAGGTACAATAACGCAGGTAGAGACACCATGATTTCCAAAGCCTATTATTTGATACTAACAGCAGGAAGGTCATCAGTTCACCATCATGTGTACATTAAATATCATTTTCTCTATTTTAAATGTGTAAAAGTTAGTAAACAGAGTGCTCTGAAATATGAAAGGAGTTTAATGTTACATTTAGGGGTTTATAATCTTTAATATATTCATGTATGATTAAAACTGCCTTAAAATGTGTCTAAAGTGCAAATAATTTCTTATATAATCTACACCTAGTGATATGTATTTTTTATATTCTGAAACAGTGCTAAAATGGAATTTAACATAATCAAGAAATGTGTATAAGAATGTATTTATGAGAACAACATATATATACATACACACACACACACACACACACATACACACACATACACATACATACATACATACCCTGGCAGAGTAATAATGAGTGTTGATAGACAGCAGAAAACTTAACCATGTCTTAAATGATAAAGGATGAATTTCTTAGAAAAATATAACTTTCAGATGAAGAGACATATTACAGGAAGGATTGTGGTATAAGCAGAAAGAGTTCAACTATAAAAAAAAATTTCAAATTTGAATCTTGGTTCTTTCTGCCACTTACCTATGGAGCCTTTGTTTCTTCCTGTAAGAGGAAATAATACTACCTACCTCACAGAGCTCAAGTGAAGATTAAGTAAGAAATGGAACACGGTGCACAACAAATCATAGCAGTGGCTGCTAAATTAGAATTTAATCTTTCTCTCAATGTAAAATAGCAGACAGAGGAATGTTCAGCCTCTGAAAATTCACTAGGTAATATCCTAAATTTATGCAACATTTTGCACAAGGAGCTAAGGAAGTTTGTCTTGAGAAATCATAGGTAAAATAAAGCATAGAACTTGGTTCACAGGAGAAACAAAAAGTAAAAAAGACTAAATGTCACATAATCACTAGAATTATGAGACCAAAAAGTAGGCGATCATGTTTTCAGTCTAAAACGATCATAATAATTATACATTTTCCATATCTCAAAAAATATACAATATACACTGCAATCAAACCACGTGATAGTAAAAGTCTGGAAGCTACTTGAGGAAAAAGTAATGTGATTCTAGTTATTTACTTTTTTGACTTAGAGAACCCTTTGTCCTTTAATACAGAAAATCAACTACTCAGAACTATTTAAAAAATAATTTCCACTGTTAATAGATCTAACTCTGTAATCCACTCAAAATTTTGTTTAAAAATGTATATTTGAGGCAAGGTGCAGTGGCTCGTGCCTGTAATCTCAGGACTTGGAAGGCTGAGGCGGGAGAACTGCTGTGAGTTCAAGGTCAGCCTGAACAGCATAGCGAGACTCTGTCTCAAAACAAAACAAAACAAAACAAAACAAACCCAAAATCAAAAAACAGATAACTTCAAAACTGAATCTGGCTCCTTTTAGATCTTCATGACCAGAATTAAGTACTAAATCTTCCATCTCTCTTATGCTTCCTAACAGTGATTACTTAAGTTACTTCATCCAAAAAATACATCCCAATCATGAAAATATTTATAAGAAACATTAAAATCAGCTTGGTTAACAAATTACTTTCATAAGGCTTCAAAATACACAACTTTATTAAATAAAAATTCTCTGACAATAAAATTGAAATAATCTGTTTCAAAATGTTCTAAAAATTCATTGAATAATATAAAGGTATGCTGATAATACAATTTCAAGAAAAAATTATTTCTGACTATATCTTAGCTATACAAATAAAGAGATAAACAGAAAGGAAAAAAGTATGTCCAGACACATAATGATTTAAGAAAGAAAGAAACCAAGAAAGAAAGAAACCAAGAAAGCAGAACAAAATCTAGCAAACTGGCACAGAAAGAGACTCTGAGATGATAATACAGTAAAAGAAACAGAAAAGAAGAATCAGGCCGAGGTTACCAAAACATAAAGCAGTCATTAAGTCGCAAAACCCGATAGCTGGGCTGGGGATTTAGCTCAGTGGTGTAAGCACATGTCTGGCTAGCACGAGGTTGTGAGTTCAATCCCTGGTACCGCAAAAAAAACAAAAAAAACAAAAAAAAACCTGATAGCTTATGAATCATATACAATAAAATTACAAGTTTACTATATAGTCTAAGTAATTTTCACTGAAACCACAGGATTATATATAGAATATTTTTCAAACAGTAAAATATTTAATGTAATCAATCCCCTGTATTGAGTCAATTTTTCACTATTAAGAGTCAAGTTTGTACTAAAAATATGTTAATAAACATCTTTATAAGCCACTGAAGTTTTGTTTTGTTTTTTGGTGCTGGTTTATCAAACTCACAACCTCACACTTGCCAGGCAAGCACTTAGGTCACTGAACTAAATCCCCAATAAACATCTTTAGATTACACTGAATTACAAGTTAGATCCAAAGTACAAATTTACAGAAAGACATATGACTTAATTCTACATTTTTCTAAAAGGCTATATTACTTTTACACAACAGTCAACTCAATGTTCTCTCAAAAAAAAAAAAAAAAGCTAGAAAGCCTTCCACTTTACTAAAACACACACACACACACACACACACACACACACACACACACACACACACACACATATGCTTTGTAGCAGTACAGGTTGAGCAACCCTAATTTAAAAATCTGAAATCCAAAGAACTCCAAAATCTAAAAATTTCTGACTGCCAGCATGATGCTGAAAAAGTATCAGATTTTGGAACATTTTGAATTACAGATATTTAGACACAGGATGCTCAACCAAAGTCTATGCAAATATTCCAACATCGGAAACATTTCAGATCTAAAGCACTTTGGGTAAAGGATACTCAGTCTGTACGGTAGGAATACTTCCCTGTTGTTTAGATGATGATACTAAACATTTATAAACACACTCATAATAGATATATTTTGTAGATAAATCATTCATTTTATGCCCTTTTTACTACTAAGCTTGTATTTTTAAAATTGAGTTTGAAGTTTATGTGAATGTCAATGGGTTTAAGAGGTTTTTAGAAAGTTCCTTTCAAATAACTTAAGATTTTAATTTCTTTAGAAAATACTCTTGATTTATTTACATTTAACTTTTATGACTTTGTCATATAAATATCACTGACATTTATGTAATTGATATTCTTTTAAAAGCTTATAAAATGATTTTTTAGATATTTTGATAGCCCTAACTGCAAATACTTTTATTTTTCAAGATTATACATTCCCTCCCTGTTTTTAACATTCACTGACAGTCTATGTCTTATTATAGATTCTAAGATCATGGCAGTATATTAGAAAAAGTCCCTGTCCCATTAACCTTACATTCTAGTGGAATAAAGAGGACAACAACTAATAAACATGTATTCTGATCAGATGCTATGATCAAATAGCTAGATGTTCAGCCAGATGAACCCTTGTATATAGTTCAATACCAATCAGAGGGATGACAACCGTGGTAACAGAGGTAACTTTATTTTATATTAGAGTCTAACAAAATGTTATTACTGGCATGAGAGAAATCTAAAATTATCACCAACTGCTGTACAGTAACACTATATGAAATGAGTATGAACTAAAAGATGGATATTGAAAACTTAATGTTGGCAGAGCAGAGAAAGTGAAGTAGTTGCATACAATTGATTCCATAACACTAGAAGTGTTCTAGAAAAAGGTTTCAGAAGGGTTATGATCTGGAGTTACTACATTTCATTAAAAAAGATTTCAGACTGGAAAAAAAAAACTAGGCATGAGTTCAAAATGATTTGTCAAAGTAAGTACTCTTATTAGTGTTAAGATTTTTTAAAAAGCAGATGTCACATCTCATGTCAAAACAGCATACACTTAAACAAACAAACAAAAAAAGAGAGATCCCCACAAGTTTGATTCTCAAATGATTGTGCTTAAGAACTGTCAAAATGAGTACAAAAAGACAAAACTTTCAGTAAATTACATTACTGAGCAATTAAAATCCAAATCCATATCTGAAAATTACATGCTAGTTAGGTTTTTCAGGTTTTGTAAAGTCATAAGACAACAAGCTGGTTTCTGCCTATGAATTTATTTAAAAAGGTAAAAATATCTAAGGAACGTATGTCTCTATTACATGGAACACCACTTTAGTAAAAAAGCAAGTATGTATTTCTGTAGAAAGTCCCATATATAACTACAAAAGCAAAGGCAAATGTGTATTCTGTAGAAAGTCATATATATGCTACAAAAGCATCTTTAAAATTTAGGAATACTTCTGAAGAATTACTTAGCCATTTAACTAGCACACAATTTCAAATAGAATGTTTTCTGAAATGCATATACAGTCATGCAGATGAAATCTGCTCTATGGATAAGGGAGTCAGCAGATCTGGATTTTTTCATTTAAGCATATAGTTCAGTTACATTTTGTATACTGATTTAAAAGACATTAGTTTATTCACTTTTCGGATACCATCAAAAGATATTAAGTTAATTCCACCTAAGAATTACTTCAAAACTCTACTGCTTCCTCTCAAAAATAAATAAATGAAAAATTTAATACACAAAATCTATTCTTAAGATACCACCATTAAGCTCACTTCAACCAATAGCTTTCCTTTATCACGAATTACAACTGGAAATTATTTTCAGGGAAAAAATTACAATTATTCCAGTCATTTATTTAATATACTAGAATTTTTTACCTTAAAGATTTTTACAAAGAACAAAATATTTACAGAAAACACATAAAATTAGAAAAAAGAATCAAATTGCTATCAATAATTAATAGAAGAACATTTACTGAACATCAGTTTATCTAAAAGTTTTATTCTGGTCATTCAATCAATCCTTGCTATTGTTCCTATACAGGCAAGAAAACTAGGATACATAGAAACTGAATAACTTGCTTGGGGACACATGCAGATTTCATGTTGCTGAGATATATATACTCATAATAGTAGATTTCCAAAGCCCACATCCTAGTCACAAAACACTAATAAAAGTGGTTTGCAAGGCAGATGGCTATAAAATAAACACACACAAGAGTATTCTACAGATCAGTGAAAATATGAAAAATGTAATGAAAATGGCAACTATAAAACTCAACTCATTAAAAAGTATAAAGAGCAACAGAGTAAAGACAGAGATTTTCTTCCAAATGGAGGTCAAGACTGTACTGATATGCAATAGTCAGAAACATCTTTATGCAAAAAAAGATGTGGAAGACTTTACCGAACATGTTTATTCTATAAAGTTAAAATTAACAGCAATTCAAACTGCTGTTGTTTAGACATAGAATCAGTGCAATAAATCTGTTAAGTTTAAAATCATACCCAAAACAGTATCGTATATTAAGAGGAATATTTCAATTATCCATAAATGAATTGCCTAACTCAGAATAGGCACTAACTACCTGCAGACTGAACTCAGCATACTCCCTATTTTTTGTAGGGATGTGAACTAAGAGTGATTTATCCTCAGTTTTGCTTCTTAATCCACAAAGCCTATTTATTATCTGATCCTTTAAGGGAATGTCTTCTGATCCATGATCTAATTAAAGCATAAATAGTAGTGGGACAAATGGTTAACTTCACAAAGGCAAAAATATTTGTCACCTCATAATTCACACTTTACAACAAAATATATTTGTGATGGATTTAAGTTTAAGCAAGGAATAAAACATAAAAGAATTTTTTGGAAAAGGTTTTTCCAATTATGATTTCAAAAACTGAAAACAGTAAAAAAATCTTCACCAAGAAATGATAAATGTTTGAGATATCTATGTTTAATCTGATTTGACATATAATGTATACACATACCAAAATGTCAGTTTATACAATACATATGATTTTTATGTTTCTATGAATCAGCTTAAAATAAACACAATTAAAATTTTACAAACTAAAAGATTGAAAGGTCACATTTAATAAGAATGATAAATATTTGTATATTATTATACTATTAATGCCATAAACTAAATTCAAGGTGAAAAACTAGTTTTAACAAATGACAAGTGGTTATATAATCTTAATGCGTGGAGAATATGAACAAATAAGACTACTGATGTTATAGAAACATGAAGTGGCATAAAAAAACAGGTAATCAGGGGATTTAGCTTAGTGGCATAAGCGCCTACCTGGCAAGCACAAGGTTATGAGTTTGAAAAAACAACAAAATGGGTAGTCAACCATGGGAAAAAAATACAAATGGCCAATAACTACATGGAAAAGACACAACACTTTGTGTGCATGTGAAATTAGCATTTTTAATATATACAATAAGCTTTTGTCTAGTGCTGATACTATTTTTGAAGGTGCAGAGAGTAAAAACTGTTGTCAGCATGTTTCAGAAATTAAAACCGTAACATTTTTAAAATAAAAGTATGTAATAAAAATAAAAAATTTAGTAGTCAATTATTTCTGAAAAGATTAATTTTTCTTCTTTTCTCCAACTATATTTTCTAAAATTTACAATTTCCATGTGGTATTTTATTTTAGAAGTAATAGCAACTGCAGTAATTAAAATATAATTACTATTTTATCACCATTTTAAGGGTAAAGACACTAATGGTTGAAGTTGTTTTTGCAAAGTAGACCCAAATACCTAAGTGTATTGCTTTGAGGCCCAAGTCCTTAAGTTGTATGTCATATTACACCTTAATTTTTAAAAAGAGCTTTAGGAAGTAAATCATTCTGTCAGTTCTGTGACAACTAGATTGGAAAGATAACCAAGACACATGAATATGGGTTGAATATATATACCAACTAAGTTAAAAACTCAAAATGTATATATGTATGTATGTATGTACAGCATTTCTGCTTTTCTAGAAGACAGATGTTGGTCATTCATTTCCTACACATGCAATATTTCAGAACTCAGTTTTAAATATCTTCCTATTTAAAATAAAATGCTTTTAATTTATCAAACCACGGTATTTCACTATCACTTCTGTATCAAATTTCACTTCCACAATACAATTACAGTAATAGATACTTTATTTTATAATTTTGACAATGATACTACCTAAAATATATCCTCAATTATTTATCTATAAAATCAACACTTAAAGACAGAAATGAGTAAATAATTCAAATAAATTTACATTAAATAGCAAACAGCTAGAAAGGCAAGTAAGATAACAGAAAATTAAATGACATTAATGTATACTATAACTTATTAAGGCTCACATTTAAAGCCTCACACATACTTTAAAAGTAGCCCTAATAATAAAACAATTAATAGTTTGTTTCCAAAATGATATAATACCCATATAAAAATAGATGAAAGAAAAATAGAAAAATGAGAAAACAAAAAACTAAAATTCTAACAAACATTGGTCATTGCGAAATTCTAAAAAGGCAATGGAAATGATTTACTAATAATTAACTTTCAAGAAAAATGAGGGCATCTGTTACATACCTTAGAACATTATGATTTCTTTAGTATGAATCTCATTAGATTAAAACAGCTAGAGGAAATTGTTATGTAGATAGGACAATTAGGAATAGCAAAATTTGTAAAGTTTGAAAGTAGGTAAAAAGATGGACAGGTACAACATAGGAGAATATGCAATTGGTTTAACCCCAGGGTATAAAATATAATTTATAGGAGCTTAATAAAATTTGAAGTAAATTAATTTTAAAATATTTTACAAATATTCTAATTATAACTTGGCTATATTCTAAACTCTTTTATGCCAAATCAGTTATTAAACATACAATTTATTCTTCTACCATGTTTTAAATATAGTTTCTCAACTTTTTTTTAACTGTCTTACAACAGCTGGAGAGAAAAACACTCTCCACCTAAGGTCTACAATTACAGCCAGATTATGCAATAAGAAGAAAACTGTACTGAAACTTGCCATTGTATCTTTAAGTTTGTACAAATCTGCTCTTTATGTTACAAATACATTTAATATAAAACTTACTACTCATGTTAAATAAACAAAAAAACAGATAACTCATGACTTTGCTTACTTCTTAGCACAGTATTAACCCAATTTAAAATTTCCAGGACATTACATTTCTCATTAGAACATAAGTTCTTTGTCTTTGTATCCTTAAGACCAACTGCTGTGTCTAACACACAGTCATGAGCAACAGACATTATGCTGTGGTTTATATACTACTTTTCAGGAAGGAGAAACAGATTTTACTGAGTAAATGCCAATGTAATTGATTAACTTACATCTTTTTCTGACCGATGTGGAAACATAGAAGACTGGCTGTAGTACATATTTTCATCATGGTAGTCACTGTCGACCCCCTCTACAAACTTCTTTCTTGAAGCACCAAACATGCTGTTTGTCACCTAAACAAAAACATTACTTTATCAAGAATAATATTTTGAAAAATGTTCAGCTGTACCTTACTGCAATATGAAGACAGAAAAAAGGAAGCACTACTAAGAGTCAGAACTAGATCAACTAAGGGGTAAAAGTCATGAATCTACAGTGATACAGGATTAGCTGTTTATTTCTGAGTCCTAAAAGTAAGAAGCGAATTTTAAAGCCTATTTTATGCAACAATCTTGCTTACTTCTAAGGAACTAAGTATAATTTAGTCTTGAAAATGATAACCCCACATACAATTTTTCAATGCAGATTTAAAAAATAGCTTACATTCAATCATTAAACATCTTGACATGTATCATCAACATCAAGATCTCTGTCATCACTGTACCTACTTTTAAAATTATGTTTTTCATGAAATTTTATTAAATTTATGGAGATTCCAAATTTGGTATGTTTTGTATAACCATTATGATTAAGGATATTTTCTTCTATTGTAAGTACAAATGCTCAGTTTCCTTCATGTCTCATTTCAAAAAAGGACACTATAAGCACCAGTATTTACAATGGACAAATGTTATAGACCATAATGGCCAAATTCTATGTGCCAACTTTGCTAAAAGCACCCATGCTATTTAAAAATTGCTTTATGTCATAAATTTCCTGTTAAATTTGTAGGAAATTAATTTATGCTTCTTAATGAGATATGAGATAGTTACTCAAGCAGATAATAAGGACAGTATAAAGATAAGTTAACCATTATTATGCTATATGTTTATAGTCTTTGGGCAGTGGACTCCATGATGCATTTCATACGATCTACTGTCTAATATTGAATGTGAGTTCATACTAGGATAGTATGTGGCTATTCACCAACCTCCTGTGCACTTCCTAGCAGTGGGGATGGGGTGGTTGTGATGGTATTGGGTCTTTAGAGGATTCAATTTCAGTAGGAAAAAAAATCACTTTAAAATTTACAAATTAAAACAAGATCTATGAGATTATAAAAATCTGTTTTGCAAACATTAAGAACACATTTAATTCTCTTTATAGCACCTTAGAATTTATAGCTTTAAGTGCTAACAAATAAGAAAGTTTAAAAATGACATAAAAATTACATAATTCAATAAACTTTCAGGTGAATATCTGGGCATCTCACACCATCAGATTTTTACATGTATAAATTAACTCAAATGGATGTAAACTCTTCTATTAACAATGTTTGTAAAACATTCATCATTGAAACTAATTACAGATTCCTAGAATTCCAAACCTAAAAAATTCATAGAATAAATAATTTCTTGCTTAAATACCACACAAGATAAAATGAATCCAACAAATGCAAGTTCCTCTTCTACTTATCCCAGACTTTTTCTTAAGAGTATGGCAGGGAAATGGGAAGAGAGAGAAACAGAGAGAAAATGCAGGAATTCACATTGGTTCATGTACTCTGATACGTGAATACTTTATCAATGAGAATTCTTACATAACTTCAGCAAAAAAGAACAGTAAAAAGAGAATATTCTGCTCATCAAATATGAGATATGTCCAGGGTGGTGCTGGAATGAGAAAAAGAATTCTGATCCTCAGAGGGAAGAGGGAGATGGAGGAGAACAATTTTTCATAAAGTTAGATTTGTTTTTTATTCTACATAGAACAATGGAACAGGGTAGGAAGATATTTTAGAATAGCCAGGGATGGTGAAATTGGAAAGAAAAGAAGCACAAAAATAAATGAACCAACCAGGCAAATACCTGTAGGAAGAGCATTCTCTTCAGAGGGAGACAGCAAGATACTCCGTGGTGAAATTCAAATAGCATGAATTAAGCATCGAATGTTAGAAATTTAAGTCAGAGATATAATACATGAACATGCAGTACCTTGCAACCCTGAAGGACTATTGGCTATATTCTGTGTAAGATAGGAAATCAAGACAGGCATTTGGGGGAAATTTAAAAATGACATAATTTGGGATATAGTTTTAAAAACCAATTCTAGTTCATCACAAGAAATGAACTAAGGAGATAATTACAATGAAAGCAGAAAAATGGGTAAAGAGGATGGTGACAGATGTAACATAGCTTGGAATAGAGGCCACAGAAGAGGCAGTGAAAGTGGTTGCATACAGGTCATACTTTGAAGGGTTGATAAGATAGAATAAATCAGTGCATAATGGTGGTAGTACATAAAAGTATTCACATTTTCCTTCTGGCAGAGAATAAAGCTAGAGTAACTCAAAATCAATTTCTATCAATTTCAAAGAGGATATATCAATACTATTTGAAATGAGTGGCTTTGCCATGTATATTAAACTCAATTTGAATCCACGGAAATTTTTAAAACTAGATAAAATTAAATTATACTTCCTCACATTTTGGTGCTATCATCTGTTTCCTTTTTGTCTAAGTAACTATTTTGAAGATAATGAAGCAGAGTATATTAACTATTTTTCTTAGTTTATGAGATTTTATCATAAAATAAAAAGGCTTAAAAATTTTTGCTGTTCTGGTACGTATAATTTGTTGGCTTTTTCAAGCAAACATCTTATCAAAGGCTTACAAATACTTTGTTACCTAACCACCTCTTAACTCTCACACCTGATTATAAGAACAAACAGAGATTAGGATTTCTGCAAAAAAGAATGACAAATATATATACTCAAAGCAGTGCCTCTTAAGGTTTTTTTGAACACAAATCTAAAATATCTGATCAAAAAATGTATCTACAAGAACCAAGCAGCATCTTCTGAAAAGTAATCAGACAAGTGAGCTTACATTAATCTTATCAACCCTATTCCAGAAGGAGTGGCCACAAAAATAGTAAAGAGAGAATTAGGCTGGGAAGCATTAAACTGACTGATATTCCCCAGTTTACTCTTTTTTCATTATTTAGTTTGGACTAGCAATAAATTCCCATGACACAATGTTCTCAACATTTAAATAAAATATTTCAGTGCCAAATGCAGTAAGTCAGAATAACTACAGAAAAAGAATCTGCAAAAATTCTAAACAAGATAATCTAATCAACTTCAGAGATAGTGAAGTAGCCCTTGATACAGAAACATGAAGGTAGGACCTGCAGCTTTTTAAATGGTCAAGGAAATAAAAGTAGGATATTTTTTAAATGTAACTTGAAAATACATGTATGTATAAGTATCAACATGAAAGAGTGAAAAATACACATAGATTTTGTCCAAGGCAGACAATATTTAATCAAACACAAATATACTTCAGAGAACTATAGAAAACTTTTGCTGAAAATTTTTATTATCTAGAACCCTATCAAATGTTATGCTAGGAATCCTAGATATGGAATGCTAGACATGGAATTCTACTCTCTACAAACACATCCCATGGCAGAGTGGTGTTGTCCTGATAGCATATACAGACTAACTTCAAAAGCTTTCTCCATATTGTTAAAAGTTGCCTAACATTTCTTCTTGGAAAATACAACATAACAAACTAAAATTTGATATTAATTTGCTAAGTTATTTTCCTCCGCAAATCCATCAAGTTTTATCCTTTTTTTCATAATGGCTTTTACGTTTGTCTTTTTTTTTTGTTATTCTTCCTATCTTAACCTTAGTTTAAACTATGGACCAGGTGTTTTTTGTTTTAAGCTGAATAACTAATCTCCTCTTACATTTCCGTGAACACTGCTGAAGGTTTATTACATGAGTTATGCAAAAAATTTTGCTAGACAGATGCTGAATAAATAGTAACTCCAGCCTTGAAAAAGCTCATTGTCTAGAGAAGACAAAAATGTAAATAACGATTACAATATGAAAATTTTGTACAATCCTTTGAGTACCCAAATAAGGAAACATCTAACTTTGAGGGAAACAATGAAAAGTTCTATTATAAAAGAAGTAATGTCTGGACAAAAGAAGAGAAGGAGGAGACAGGGAGGGAAAGGGGGTGAGGAAGGGAAAGCGGGGAGAAGGAGAAGAAACAAATGTGTGAAACAGGAGAGAGCAAACTAGCATAAGAGAAAGCATATGCAAGGGCTCATAAATGAGAGAAAGCCTAGGAAATAAGAAAACTTCCAATGTGCTCAACCCAAAGGATGAATGGGACAACAGTGCTAGATGAGGAAAAGTAAATATGGACTGTAGTGCTAGGCTAGGAGAAGAAGCACATAGTCAGGGAAAGCAGGTACAAAATAAGACTTTCCTCCACTAAAACTTTATTGCAACTTTTGTCATCTTCAACAATTACCCCAAGCTAATCAAACTCTTAAATATTAGTCACATGAATATCTTTCTATCTCTATTGTCATTTATTAGCACAAAGCAACTTCAGCCACCGATATTAATCTATGCTTTTTCCCCCCACATCATTCAAAGTGATTTATTTCCTTAAGTAAAAATTTCTTTTCTTGGTGGATGTGCTGATCAAAATTACTCAACAGCACTACCAAATCAGTTAATCTAACAGGGTCTCATGTAATTGCTCTGACTTCTCTATTCACAGGTATCCCTATTCATACCAGTAAACTTGCCACACTTTTAGTCACTCAAACAAGCCCTCCCTCCCCTACTTCAGGGCCTTTGCACATGCTGATACAGTTCCTCAAAGTATCTTTTCTCTCACTTTTCTCTGAAATTTTCATAATGAGTTAAACCTTCTATGTGCATAATCACTAAAAAAATACTCTATCATAGTTACAGCTATACAATAATAAAAAAAGTTCTTTTACTGGTCATGTACCAGCTAATATTCTAAATGTTTTAACCACCTAACAGTTTAACTCAAGCATCATTTCTGCAGTGTGTTTATGTACTGACTATATCTAGCATGGTGAAAGCAAGTGTCATTTCAACTGGTCAACTCTTGTACTGAATAAGTTTGATGAAATTGTCATTTTTATATTTCTTGTTTTACTGTCTTATAAGTTAACTTTTAAAAATATGCAATTTTTGGTCATCCTACAGTAATTAGACTGGTAAGTGGTTAAAATTTGTCTATGTAATATCATAATGCTATGAGGTCAAAACAATTAACTATCCCTGAGAAAGCTAAGGACCAGAGAAATTAGGAAACTTGCCCAAGGTTATGTATCTGATAAGTACTCACATGGGTATTGATCCCAGATGATCTATTAAAGTACTCTCTTTTAACCATTACAGTACACTGACAATCAAACATACAATTTATAGCTTAATCTGTTTTTTCCTGTGTGAAAATTAGAAAAGATAAAAAAATCCTTATTTTGTGATAAACAATGGGAAGTATTTTATTCCATAATCAAATATCTGTGTGTGTGTAAAAAACATGTTAGCAGAAGAAAGAGAATGTATTGACTACAGATATGAAAAAAGAGCCAGCCTATACAAGATTGGTTATTCCTATTTTAGAGAAAGTTAACTTCAGTACAAGACTGTGCTTCAAAAAATTATGTCAATTAAAAATCATTTACCTACGACTCAATCTGAGTAACACTTTGGCCATTCTTTTAAAATTGTGATACACAGTATACCAGCTATCATTTATTCTATTTTGTTATGCAATTTTATTTTTTCATAGAAAAGTGCTTTTTAACATTTTCTTTATAAACATCTACTTGTATTACATAAAAACAAGGTCACATGCCTATCACATGAAAGACCTTGGGTTCAATTCCTGACAACACAGAAAGAGAGAGAGAGAGAGAGAGAGAGAGAGAGAGAGAGAGAGACAGAAAGAGAGAGAGACAGAAAGAGAGAGAGACAGAGGGAGGGAGGGAAAGGGAGAGAAAGATTAACCAATGCAAGCCGTCAGGTTAAGTAGAACTATTTAAAAATTATACACGACCTTTTTCACATATCAAATGAGCATTTCCAAGGATTTCCTAAATATAGGGAACATAATTTAATCCTCCAAGGAATTAGGATGATAACAACCAAATTCTACATTTCATTATAAAGCCAGTACTGGAGACAATGCAGCACCAAACAGGCATGATACGTCTAGAAACTAGATTTTTCACAAAGGGCAAGTCCCCAGTAACAATTTTTTCTTTTGGATTATCTCATTAACAGAGAGAGGAGTTCTACTGATGACATATTGATATAAGTATCCCATTATAAAATCAATTATATCAAAAACATTAAAAATATCTGTACTAAGACTTTTCACTGCTTTAGAGGTAGCAAATTCCCATTCTTGGCTAGAATTTGTATTCACTTTGCATTCTAAAGAACAGCGTGCCAACTGCAGGTCAGACAGTGCTAAGAAGTGGGAAAAACACTGTCCCTTTCTTACACTTTTCCTAGTGGAAATTTTAGTAATTTACTCTGTTTGCTAAAACAGATTTTAACTTCTAACTTTCCTTCCCAATTCCATTTTCAATAGAAGCAGTCACTTCATAAACATATATGCATAATTTTTCACTTATCTACAAAGTAGGTAGAAACTAATAAAATTTATGGTCCAGTATACTTAACATTTATCTGACTTTACTAAGAAGTAATAATCATGAGAAGTTATAATATTTAAAGATAATCTAGTATTTTTACAAATGCCCTTTAGAAGGCAAAATAGGATAAGCAAATCTCACTGGAAGACTGCCCAAATTCTATGGAACTAAAATATGTCTATATCAAACAGTTCATTGCTACAACCTGAAAATACTAAAGTCCAAGAAGTTTTGATCATCTTATCCTAATCTACAAACCTTTATAATTTTAAATTTGTTTAATTTAAAGACTTTTTAAAAAGGCAGTGAATTTTTAAAAAGGGGGGAAAAAACATGAAAAGAGATAAAAAAGTTCTACCTCCTCAAAAAACAAAGATTTTAATTACTGAAAATCTTTAGAAAAGAACAACTGCCAGCCCTTTGGAGGCTGAGTTAGGAGGATCGTCATGAGTTTGAGGCCAGCCTGGGCTACATAGTGAACTCAAGCCCAGCCTGCATTACATAGCAAGACCTTGTCTCAAAACAAACAAACAAACAAACAAACAAACAAACAAACGAATGATCTCTTCTTGTATAAGAAACATATTACCCAAATTCCTCCTGGTTCTAGATTACTCTGCCGCTAGATATTTCTATATGATAAACATACAGGGAACAGTTCATGAATTTGCCTACAATGGATCTAAAAAAACTGAAGGTTTAGATTTTTTGGAAGGTTCAGATTTTAAAATCTAAACTTTTAAATCATCAAATCAACAGCATAAAAATAAAAGCAACTCCTATAGTAGTTTTGGAAAATACTGACTATCCAACAAATAATCAATAAAAGCTTTAATGAATATTGAAGGCAGCTAACAGGTAGCGATGTACAAGAACCATGACTCCAGTTAAAAGGTTTGTAGTAGAAAAACTAGGGCCTATATAAACATTTGCATAATCATTATTTTTGGTAAGCAGCCTGGCACAGAGTCTTTTCCAAGGATTACAGATATGTTTTGTGTATTTCTGGAGAGCTTATTTTTAACATACCCCTCCCAGAAATCTCAAATCAAAACAATGAAAAAATCCTAAAATTGTACAGATCAGGGATCAAGAAAAGTCATTACTTTTCTGTACTTTGGTGTTTGAAGCAGCTTTATTCAGATGCTATTTTTTTTTTTTTTTGGTACCAGAGATTGAACTCACGACCATGCGCTTATTAATTAGCAAGCAAGCACTTGAACCGCTGAGCTAAATCCTCAGCCCAGATGCTATTCTCAAAAATCAGAGATATCATATCCTTTAACATGTAAAAATCTACACGTTCTATAAAAATTACTACTAAAATATACATAAATGCCATTCATGAATTTGGTTTTGATCTAGGAAGGGTATCCTGTTTATGCTTCAACTTGATAAACGGAATTTGTTGTTTTCCATAATCTTAACGTATGTAGCAATAAGCTTCATACAGATTCAAACTTGAATCATCAACTAAAAAGCTTTAAAAGGCAGGCACACAATTCTAAAACCAACACACTGAATCATTTAAAAAGTCTTAATCCATAGGAAAGAGTTAATACTCATACAACCACAAGTTATAGATGAAAATTCATACAATAAAGACCAAAATTAAAGAAAGTAATTTTTCTTTAAATATTAGGACATGAAATTGCAAAATACAAATAGAAGGGATATAACAGTAAAAAACACCAAAGTGTAGGCTATAAAAACAAATCCTCTAAGCACAAAGGCAATACTCTAACAAAAGTGAGTGTTTTAAAATTAATCCTTAAAAGAACAAGAGGGAGGACTGGTCTAATAAAAAAAGAGAAGGGATTTTCAACAAGACAAATGGATCTATGTCTTACTTTAGTGAGGGAGTTAAATAAGTTTTTAACTATGAATTTAAGAAAGTGGGATTCTTTATATTTAAGATATTTTTCACACCTGAAATAATAGTGGGTGCTCCAATTTCTTCAAACCTCACATACTCTCTGATGTTACTTCTCATAAGCTATATAAAGTTTTTCCTGAATTTAATTTTAAACATCTTGTTATATGCAAAAGGATCTACAAATCACATGAATATGAATTATACAGAATAGATCTGAGCAAGCTAAGGAAATAATTTTCAAACACTTTCTAAAAAGCAAGATCCTCAAGAGGTAGAAACAGTTGGAATGGTAATGAAGATCCAGGCTGCATCCACATGAAATTATTTCTACAAGTCACATCTTAAGACAAAAAGCATCTGTCATATTAGATCATGATTTTTGGTATAAGGAAGACAAACAGAAAATGATAAGGCCTTCGGTCAATCTCTGTCATTTGTTCTCTCCTCTCTCTCTCTCTCTCTCTCTCTCTCTCACACACACACACACACACACACACACGAGACTTGGTGAATATATTCATTCAACAAATGTTGCTGTCTGTACAACAGAAACTGTGCCTTCACTGTATCTATACCTACTTTTTTAAACCTCAAACCTAGAAGTTAGCAGAAATGTCCTAGTCCTCCTGTTAAGTCTTCAAAGATACTGGACATTTCTATTCCTGTAAAAATCCAAAACATAAGCTTGCCTAAAACCTCAAGAAATCCCAACCTCAAACTACTTGCCTAAAACCTCAAGAAAAAAAGCATCAGCTTTAAAGTTGGTGAAAGAAAACAAAACTCCTTTTGAGATCATGTTACATGTGGCAAAGTTGCATTCTTTGGATATAGGCCTTCTCTCACTTTTTTCTAAACACCAGTTTTCTGGTCCTACTACACTCTGGAGAATACGAAGTTTTGGTTTTTTTTTTTTAAACTAACATTTCTCTATATTACATCTGTTTTTCAACTTAAGGTTAACTATTTCTTACACTGCTAGACTTTTATGTAATCATTTATGAGACAATTTTTATGAAGAAAATAATTTATAAGAAAATTATTATTTCTAAACTAACAACTCACAGGTAAAATTGCCCAACATCCACCCTCAAAATGTTGATGACCATACCAGTTTCCCCCAGCTTTTCCCACCACATACTTACCTGTGCAAGTTCTTTCAACATTTGCTACTCTGGGGATTTGAAAGCTCAGAGCTGGAGGCTGAAGTGAAGAAGGAAAGGTTGGAGGGTGAGCCATGGCACCAGCCCCACACTAGGAGTTCCCCTGAGATATTACAGCAGGGTTGACACCATAGTTCTGAAGTTCAAACTCCAGCAAACGATAAGAAAGGAGTCCAACCAGAACATGATAAACGATGAAATTCTTCTGCTCTTTGAAAAATAAGGAAATCATGCTATAAAGATCTGAATGTCCAGTTTCAACATTATGACTCCCTGTTCAACTGTTCACTATTACCCGACCCCAGAATTATCTTTTAGAGTGTACTAAAGAACAGAAAGCACAGATCTCTATAAACCTGCACACTTTTCCAGACAATGCAATAAAGCTTACCTGGCCATCATGAAAACATCTTATGACAAAATGTTTAAATACTCTGGCTATCTGCTCCTTGTATAATCTCTTACTCTGCTGAGTATTCAACATTAAGTCTAAGGATTTCACACGTTAATGTCATCTACCAGGAAAAAAAAGTTGGACTACAGGGGATATACCTCCTAAAAATGAACCACTGAACTTATAAAAAGTAGGGATAACTCTGGTGGAAGCATATTCCTTGGTAAGAAATTAAGTGTTCCAAGTTGATAAAAGCAAATGAACACCATTGTATTAGAGGGACAGTTTACCAAATGAAATGATAAAGAGAAAAATAAAGATTTTTTAAAAAACAAATTATCTGAAAATAGAATTTAATGTCATATGCAATGAATTCCCCTGCCCTTTTTTTTCCCCAGTGCCAGATTGAATACAGCCATTTGTGTATGTTAGGGAAGCATATTACCACTGAGTTACCATCTCCAGTCTTATTAACTTTTACAACCTTAGATATTCAATTACTTTTACTTCCCTTCCCTCAACCACTGTATCTTTTCTAATCTGACTCTATATTTGTCTTTCACAACACCAATGTCATGTTAAATACACTACAGAGTGTCTTGTAATTTTGATGTCTGATATTTTCTTAGAACCAGGTTATATGTTTTTAATATAATACCACAAATGAGCTATGAGTTTGAATGAGTCACATGTGATGTACATATATTCCAATATATGAGCAATGTATTAATATATCTTTTTATAGGCGATACTAACACTGATCTTGGTTATGGTGGCATATTTGCCAATTTTTTCCAACAAAGTTTTCTTTTTTTGAAACAATAATGTTTTAGGGAAGTACTCTCAGAGCATGCAAGTATCTACTGGTTCTTGAATTTTTGCCTATTATAGCAAAAATAACATTCATCTAAGGATAACATCTCTGGCACCTATACTATAACATTCTAATGATTTTCTTTTTCATTCCTTCTATAGGTTAACAGAAATACTTTTGTAAAATAAGTCTATGATCTTTAAAAAACCTCTTAAATATGATGAACACAGAACAAAGACTATTTAGACCAAAGTGATATAGGTAGAAGTGATATGGCTCAAATTCAAATTTCTTTAGCAATCATTCTTTCAGCTTTATCATAGTGCTTTTGGCCTGGTAGAAAAGGTTTAAAACTTCATAAGCCCCAAGCATCCCATTTTAGTGTTTCTGCCCATAAATTTAAAAACTTTTTTTCCTTGAAAAAGTATCTTTGTATTTTCAGTAATACTTTACAACACTAATTTATTGAGCCATATTAAATATTAAGGATATAATACCAATGTACACTGAACAACACAGTATTTTATTTTGGTCTTGATTTTTCTGATACAAGTTTTTTTTTTTTTTTTGGTGTTACCAGGGATTGAGCTTACAACCTTGAGCTTGCCAGGCACTTAAGCCACAGAAGCTAAATCCCTGGCCTCCCCATACAGGTTTTTACAGTGCTATCCAGGCTGAACTCAAACTCAGTTGTCTTGCCTCAACTTCCTGCACTGAGGCTGAGCCCTCATGGGATTACAGGGATGCACAACAATGGCAGTTAACACAGCTTTTTAAAGTAAAAACTACTAATTAGTAACACTATTACCTCATACAAGAAGATGACTGATTACTGAACTCATGGGGCTATTAGACTTGAGGGAATCTTGAGGGAGACAATTAAGATAAAACACTTGAAAGAAACACAGGAACACTTTTCAGGGCTAACACATGGCTGAGAATTGTTTAGGCTCCTTCCAACCAGTACTCAGCACACTAAGAAAAGTACTGCTTCAGTAGTTGAAGAAAAACTAGCTCTAATATATAGCTTCCTCAAATGGGAAAAAAGACTATGAGATGGAGGGATGGGAGAGGGAGCAGAGGGGAAGAGGATGCAAAAAGAAGATGTGTGATGTACACGTAACAACTCCCCACAATGAACGTAACCATTATATACTTCAAACATGTACATGCACACACACATACAAAAAGGAAATCTCAAAAGGATCAAGTAGGTCAAACACTAAGTAACTTAATTAAATCCCCACAAATTTCAAGAATTAACAGAAATAAAAATATAGAGTCCACCAAAAAATATATACATACTTCAGAAAGAGAAAAACATTTTAATACTTAATTTACTAAATAATTAATACTAAATTAAACATTTTAATGCTAAACATTTTAATACTAAATTTACTTATATATCATGAGATTAACACAAGTTACCTTTGGTGAGGTGATCAAAGTGGTGGTCATTAGTTTCCAAACATTAATTATTTTCCTCTTCCTAAAGTATGTATACGTTATGTGTGTGCATGTACATGTACATGTTTGAAGTACATAATGGTTACATTCATTGTGGGAAGTTGTTACGTGTACATCACACATCTTATTTCTTTTTGCATCCTCTTCCCCTCTGTATATTCCAAAAAAATAAAGGCTGGAGGATTTGTAGCTAAACTAAAATCACCTGCTACTCAAAGCAATAAAACGTAACAGGTAAAAGGGAGGAGAGAAAAACTGAAAAAAAAATCAAGAGAACATACATAGTGTGGAATGACAGAAATAACACAAAAATTACATAGAGGATAGTTAGTACACAATAACATAGTAGAAGAATGGCATGCTGAAAAGATAAGCAAACTTCAAATCATAACAATACATATTGTTAAAAAAATTAGAAGAGAAAAAATGGACTCTGTAAACAGCACAATTTCAGAGCACTCTCATGTATGTGCAATTGCAATTGCCAGAGAACAACAAATACAGAAAAAAATATATAAAGAAGCAAAAGACAAAAAAGTCCCCAAATTTGTTATAAAACTATAAGAACACAATTTCAAGAAACACAACAAACCCCAAGCCAAAAAAAAAAAAAATTAGACCAAGATAGATAACAATCAAAACTATCAAATATAAATAAAACAAGTACAAATTTAAAAACTCTTAATAGTAGCCAAAGAGAAATACTATGTTCAGCTGATTTTTCAAAAGAAATAATTCCAAAGACAGTAAAGTACCATCTTTAAAATTCTACAAGAAAAACTGTCAACTATAAATTTCTTTTTTAAGAACAGAATATATTTATTGAGAGAAAGAAAACTGTCCAAAAGAGAGACAGAAGGGGCCGTAAGTGGGTTGCTGAGAACCCCACCTTTTGTAGGGATTTTTATAGAACAAAACCACAAGGTAAGGCAAGTCCAAAGTGTGGAAAAATGGGAACTCACAACTATAAATTTCTTTGAATACAGTAATCTTTGAAAATGGGGGTAAAATAAATACTTTTCAGACATACAAAAATACTAAAAGTATTCATCACAATCATAAATGTATTATGAAAAAAAGTTTTTAGTTCTTCAGTTAGAAGGAAAATGGTAACAAAGAAAGTAGAAAAATGAATCAGAAAGGAAGAAGAAATTTAAAAAAAGGAATTAGGGAAGAAAAAGAACCACCAATTTGAGTTGTAGATAACTATGAAAATCAGAACTAATACTATCATTACTTCTCAAAATTACAAGAAACAAGATTATGTAAACAGAATTAAGTAGAAAATGTTTACTTTAGGAAGTAAAATTTTAACTGAGACCTAGAAAAGTATATGTGTGTATTTGTTAGTAAATCAAACTATTAAAAAATCAAAATGATCCATTCAAAAAACAATTAAAAATGCTGCATGAAATACTGATGCAAAGATTTACTATCTACTAGATATTGCTTTTGAATAGAAATACAGTAGTGAATAAAACAGTTTAAATGTATTGTTAAGCCTGACAGGAATGAAGGGAAATTGAGCAAATATTTTAAGCACATAAACAAATAATTGGTATTACAGTAACATTCTGTAGCTACATTAGCAGTACATAAAAATCAGCAGACTGTAGTAGTGTGTTTCTATTCCAAGCACTATGGGAGGCGGAGGCAGGAAGACAACAAATGAGTAGAGAGCCTAGACAATTTAGTGAGATTCCATCTCAAAATTAAAAATAAAAAAGGCTGGGAATGTAGCTCAGTGCAAAGGCCCTGAGTTCAATGCCCAGTATTAGAGGAGAAAAAAAAAGTAATAATAAAGGGTAGGATCAGCAACAAAAAGGCACAAAGAAAAACTTGGTAAAACCTAAAAACATTTAAGATCAAGGGACAGTAAAATAAACAGACCCTAAGAAATAAAGTAAAAGCACTAAAGATTAGTGATGAACGCAATACAAAAACAAATTTAAAAATTACCTACAGGAAGCTAAAAGTTGAGCTGTAGTAAAACTGATAAGCCTCTGGCATATAAGGTAAAAACGAACACAGTAAGCAATCCTAAGAATGTGAAAGATTTTGCAGAGAAAAAATATATTAAATAGTAGCATACTTTATCTTAATAAAACATATCTCAAAAAATTTCCTTATCATACATATCTAATAGTTAACAACTCAAAGCTTTCCCTGTATGATAACTAACAGACAGATTACTATTAACATTTCTTTTCCACAGTGTTTCAGAAATATTAGTGAGCAGAAAAGAAATGCAAGGCACAAAAACTATAAACAAAGTTTCAAAACTGTCGTTTCCAAATCATGTTTACATACATAAAACCCTCTTCAAAATAAGTTAAGCTACCCTGATAGATACAAAAAGCCAATTTAAAAAGGTAATTGTATTTGAAATTAGCAGTAGCACTATAAAATACAATCTTAAAAAACACCATTTACAACTCTTCCCAAAAAAATCAACAAGAAAGTACTGCAGCATAAATTCAACTGAAGATCTACAAGTGTATTGCTAAAAAATATAAAACTGGGCAAAAGTACAGAAGACTTCAATATATAAATTCATGGACAGAACGAGTATTATACACCTATTAAGTCTTCCTCAATAAAAATAAAGTCAGGGTGATTCTACTTGTAAATTCAATACTTTTTTGTTGGAAGAGAATCTTTTCAAGAATATTCTGAATTTGTCATAGAGTGAAATGGCTAAGCCATTCATGAAAATCAAGGTTAACAGTGAGATATAATTATTTAACACAAAGACACAAAAAATTTAAAAACACACTGGTACAGGCACAGACAAACACTTCAAAGTAATAGAACAGAGACAGAAGAAACAAACCTATGCATATAAACATGAATTATAACACAGCTAGAGAACTTGCACTACTGATTAGTTAAAGAAGATAGAACAAATTGACACATATTAATAAACTGACTCAGTAAGTGAATAAAGGAAACTAGATTCCTCATACCATATACAAAAATCAATTCTGGATGGATTAAATTTAAATACAAAACAAAAAAAAATCTAGACTTCATTGGAGAATATCTTATCTCACAAAAATCAATTCTGGATGGATTAAATTTAAATACAAAAGACAGAACAAAAAAATCTATAGACGTCACTGGAGAATATCTTATTTATTTAATTCAAATAGGGAACAATGTCTCAAATACCATCTCAACAGACTGAGAAAAATTTAAATTCTGACATTATCAAATGTCAGATCAGAATGAACACTGTGAACAGAACTCAAAACTGGTACAAATTCTCGATCATATTCCTAGAAAACGTCTTGTGAATTTAACGTTCCTGAAATATTAGGGTATGGGTTTTTAAAAGATAATATCTCTAACTTCATGTAAGCTCCCTCTCCCATTGTTTTCATGTTGTGTTTGAAAATATAACTTATTTTCTGAGATTTTTCTGGCTCAACCCCTCTCTTCTATTTTTACCCCTCTCTTCTATTTTTATATGCACCTTCTTTTCTTGTCTCAGTTGTTCGTGTCCTGCTCTATTTGAATTATTTTCCTTGTGCAATCCCCAAAGGCAACACTAGTGGGTCATTCTCAAAGAGTTAACAGATCTAGGCTGCTCTAGTGACTTTTAGCCTTAGCACAGGTCCCTTGTGCAACCTAATGTGACTGACAAAGTCTATCTCAAATTGGCTAGTTGTACTTACCAATGAATACTCATCATACAATGTGTCTCTACATTTTTATCCTCAAGAACTGCTAATGCCATTCTTTTGTTAGTTTTTATCTGCCAGTATTTTGAGGTTCCTTTGGATACCAAGTCACCAATTTTGTTACAAAAATTTTCATAAGTCTTGGTTTTGCTACACCTAGGTGTTCTATTTTTATGAGAGAATTCAGAAGATTAAAAATAAAAAAAAAGTTGCCATGTAAGGTCTCTGATATTTTAAAAGGTAACTTTACTTGCTCGTCTTTTCTCTGGTTCACAGATGTATTTGTAGTAATATGTTGATTTTCAATTTAATGAATACATACATTCCATATTCATAATTGAAGTAGTAAGTAAAGTACTTTTCTGAATGAGAATAATGTTTTATACATAAAACCCAGGGCATAAATTCTCAAAAGTACCCCAGGGAACACAAAAGGGTGACACCAGATTATTCTAAATCTTCTTGGAAAACAGTAGCAGCTGTCAGATACCATGTCACTTACTACTGTAAATGACCTGGCCTAAATACTTAGCAGAATTTCTTTTGGCCTAGAGGAACTATAGGAAAAAATTTATCAAGATACTAAAGGATGTCATAAAGCGAGGACCTTAGTGAAACTTGCATCCCATTACAAAATGAAATTAGAAGAACAACTTCAATTTAGCAGCACTACTCTAAGTGAATGAAACATAAATCATCCATTCTGAGGTTTTTTTTTCTTACTACCTTTCTCTTCATCTGGTTAGACACAGTAATTCACACTCACATGTTGATTTCAAGAGATTTAAGAGGAAAGAGAAAACAACTGTAAACCAGTGCACTGGATTCAGACATGCACTTTTAAAACTCCTTTCTTCATCCAGGCACTTTTACTCAATGTCAAACAGCAACAATAACTCCAACCTCCATTTTCTCTGGGGACCAGATCCACCCTAACAAATTTTCAGCTATTAAGTATACCCCATTATTAAAAATTTTTATATTTATTATGTATCTTTAACATATGATATGTTGTAGACACTAAGAGTTGATGCTAATACTATTTTTAATCATACTAGAAAAGTAGCCATAGAAAGTCAAAAGCTACAACTATGACCAAAATATCGTAACTTATGAGATCTATCCTGGATTGCATAGATACAAAAATTTTCAATATTATGTAATGTACAAAAAATGGGAAGTGACACTTTATTATTTATTTATGCTTATATTTTTGCTCCAGTATAAAACAAAAATGTTAATTTGTATATAGTACTATCTAAAGGTTACATACTAAATAGAAACATGTGCACTAGTACATTTATGCCTGTTACATAATTAGGTAACTTGTGTTATAAATGCTTTGTATTATGCAAAATCTTTGATAAATAAGACAGATGTTGAGTCTTTTTGCAGTATCTGAGAAAGTGTTTAGAGGTTTGGATGGACTAGACAATCTTTTAAATATATCACCATAGGTATAATAAGCAAGCTGCAAAATATACATTCATTAAAAACAAAGACAAATCACATCTGCACTTACAGTCATTAGTACATCTGAAAAGATATGCATCAACCCTTTAAGAGTAAAACTGTAAATATGAGCTTTCATACTGCATTTTATATCTTCTGTATTTTTCTTCAACATTTTTGCAATTGAGGCAGTTATTACTTTTGTGATTGAACAAATTAATATAAAGGAAATGACTTCATATTGAAAAGTTCAATTCAAAGCAACAAGAGTGAATTATCTCAGAAATATTAATTGGCTATTCAGCACATTTCACCATTTCTTCTTTTCTACTATTTCACTGTTTTAATTAGCTTTATTGAAAAATATACATTGAGCCCCTATCTCTATACACTAAGCACTATGCTATATATGGGCAGTATCAAAATAAATACACAGTCTTACTTTTTAAGAAGTGTAATACATACAGCAGCAAAGTCTAATGCAATTTTTTGCAAAGATGGAAACATTCTGATCTACACGGTTCAATATGGTAGGCATTAGCAGCACATAGCCATTGAGCATTTGAAATGTGGTTAATGTGACTCATAAGCTAAAATTTTAATATTATTTTAAATAGTCATTTGTGGCTAGTGCCTTTAGTATTGGACAGTATAGTTCTATAGGGAGACAAAGACGAACACAGAACTGCAATGTATTATGGCAAACACTACACTAGAAGTATGTAGAAAGACTAAAAGCAATGGAAAGGAATACTGAGTCCACTGTAGAATGATTTATGGAAAAACTACAATCTAATTCTTGAATTATGTGAAGACAAGATATTAAATGAAGGAAACTAAAATAAGCGAAAACTTACAGTGTAAAAGCATGTAACAGGGAAACTAAAAGCTGTTTTTTAAAACCAAATGGAAAAATTTACTATAGGGAGTAACAGAAGAAACACTGGAATGGGGAAAAACAAACAAACAAACAAACAAACCTTGGGAGATCAGAACACAATAAAACTATGTGTGATGTGTGATGGTGAACATTTTAGAATTTTCAGTGATAAGAGTCTACTGCAGCACTTGTACTATAGGTTATAGCCACCACTGGTCTAGGAGCTTGAGTAAGAAAGTCACTGATTAGTGAGACAGGTTACTAAGATGGTTTATATTTAAGCATGCTAATATCTAGGATAAATGAGCAAATTAGAGGAAGATAAGAAAATTCTAGCCAAAAAAAAAAAAAAAAAAGGAAACAAAAAACAAAATTGTATCTCCTCGGAAATAACTTCATAACCCTCCCAAAACAAATGAACTGATGAACTGTGAACAATTTAATTGTCTTACCGAATACACCAACCTGTGTATGCAGATAAACTTCAACTACTGTATCTAAACTTCAAACATCTAACCGGGCTTAAATGTGCAGTGAAAAACTACACATATAAAGTAGGTATCACCATGAAAACTAGTACCTCCACACATGCCAATCTGAAAACCATCTTTATCAGAGAGCTAAGAAAGAATGTATCTTCGTGAACTAATAAACTGTGAAGGCTTTAATTCTGAGGTTTTAATTAGGTCTGAAAGGAAATGAGTGAACTGCTATTCTTCTTGTTATATTCTGGAATATTATCCCATTGAATACTACCCCATTATCAGGATGCTTCAAGAATCAAGTACTCTCCAAAAGCTAAAGCCCTCAAAGATAAATGAAAAGTTATAAATATGGATTAAAAGAAAATCTTACTTTAACCATGAAAAATAAAATGCCTCCAAAATAGAATTTTTAAAAATTAAAATCAGTTTTATCTAAAAATATACAGTCTCTAAAATACAAATATTATTTTGGTGATTTAACATCCCTTTGAACATTATGCTATGAATCCCATATGCTCTTAATATATTTAACATTAACATCAACAGGAAATTGTATTTAGATATGTTTTTCAGAGGAGGCTTTAAAATAATTTTATAATACAGATTTAAACAACTGTTACCAGAATATTTCAATATGTATTAAGCATCATTATACAACAATAAAAGAAAAGGCAAACTATTTTCAGTCAGCAAAACTACCCAAAAACATATTTTTCTGGCAAGCTTAAAAATCTATATTAACAAGTAAAATGACTGGGATAATAGTAATGTTTTCAGAGTAACATGAGCAAGAATAAGCCCATCTCTTCACGTGTGAAACATGACTGTTTTATTCCATTCTTAATTATATATAAATTATGGAATTCTACATGAATGTGGGTCTGTGAGGTAAATTAACTATTGCAAACTCAAGCAAAATTTCTATACTTACATTTTACAAACAGGATTATGAACACTGAAATGCCACATAAACTAGAATCATAAATTCTTTTTTGAGTGGGTGAGGGGGTGGGTAACAAGGAATCAAACTCAGGACCTTATGCTTGCCAGGTTATATCCCCGGCCCCTAAAATAAACAATTTTTAAAATACTTTGGTAGAACCCACCAAAAGAGGCAAAAGCCCAAGAAGATGGTTGTAATACAAATAATTATCAACTGTTCTATTAGTCAAGCTTTTGAGGACAAATCAGAAGAAAAGACTACAGAAAGAACTAACTTAGCATAGTCCCAGCTTACTCTGGCTCATTTAAATCATAAAGACCTGGCAAACAACTTCATACATCAAGTTAGGTGAAATACAAGAAACATTAAATATTAAAGTATCTATTGAGGACAGACTCAGGTGTTACAAAGACACTTTGCTATTATAAACCATAAAATCTAATTTCTTTCCTGTTCACATTCCCATTTTGAGGAAACAAAGAATTGAACAAATGATTTACAAATATACAAAGTTAACCAAGACTAATTTTGTTTTAGCCCACTGTTTTCATACTTGAGGGATGACACAGGTGGAGTGAGAGAAAAGGAAGATTTTTATTTCTACTTGAGTTTCTACAAAACTATTTTGTGTTTGATATTACTAGATTATATATTTTAAAAATAGATGACTATCAATGGTAAAGCAAGTTTCCTTTAAAAAAAATTAAAATCTTATGTTATTCATTTTTTTTTAAAAAAACCAGTTTAAGAGTACGTTCTTTAGAATTCAACTATGAGTTGAAAACACACAGTAATGGTTCAACTATTTTTATGACTTCCCTACACACTGCATAAGGGATGGATACTATTAACCAACTTATTAAATGAGAGAACAAGAATCTGGCATAGTCAGTACAGTAAACTAATACAAATTTCATAGAATTTGGGTCTACAAATATCTTGGATATGTCATTTTTATTTTTCCTCTATCTATCCAAGTGTCCATACTTTTGTAGTACTTTTATTACACAAGTTATAGCCCATGTCTAATGTTTGAAGGTTTTTAAGAATCTGTAAAAAAATCAACACTTCACTTTATGAACTATTCCCTCTGAATCTAGCCACAAATTTATACATCAATCTGAGTTTTGACATAAACATTAGAAAAATTTTGACAGTAAAAATCTATGAGTATGCTTTATTTTGAAAAATGTTTCCAACTATTTTAACTGTCAAATCCAATAAATATCCTTAAAATTTAATCAAAATTTCTTAAATTGAGTATAAGCTGAAATATACCAGTTATAATTAAATATAACACATTAAAAAAGTTCAGTGTAACTATATTACTGATAGAGAAAAAGAAAAATGTCTTACCTGGTAGTTTCTTTTCTCAGATAATGTATGTCCATCAGTCCTCACCATAGAGTCGTGTCCTTTCCTCACAGTACTGGAGGCAATCAAATAGAACTGTCACTCAAGGGTCGTGTCACAGGAAGGACCGCCCACCAGTTCTCCCTCTAGAGTGGAATTATCCAAAAGCCATCAAAATTACTAACATATAAATACATGAACAGTAGTATAAATATCTACTAAGAGACACAGAAAACAATAAAAACAAAAACAGTCTAACTCTTCTGTCCTCTTAAACAGTTAGGGATGGCTAGACTGGTAGACATATAAATGAGATAAAATTATTAAATATGAATAAACCTTTCCTCTCACTCCTTTCAATTATGAGTGTCCACCAGGCATCCTACACAAGGATGAAACTTAAAGTGAATATAAAAGATCACCCATCAATTACATCTATTCTTTTAAATAATCATTGATTAATCTCTAAAATACCCAATTTATACATATTCAGTGATTTAACTACACACCACTTGCCCAAATGTTTAAGTATCTAGATAATATGGATATGACTTATTTATATAGCTACTGATCCATACCATTCTGTTTACTCCTATGCCATTAAATGGGAATGCATTATATATTTTAAAATGATTAATAAATGCTAACCTAATTCAATATTCCATTAAACTTTATTCCAACAAAGAAAACCAACTTTCATGTCTACTTTTGTCCTTCAGTCCTCCAGTTCATGTATATTCCCAATAAAATTCAGATTTTGATATTGGTTTAAAAAAAAACAAACTTTTTTTTCGAGACAGGGTCTCCCTATGGAGTCCAAATTGGTCTTAAACTTGCTATGTAGCCCAGTCTGGCCTGGAACTGGAGGCAATCCTACTGCCTCAGCCTCCTGAGTGCTGGGATTATAGGCATGCACCACCATGCCCAGTCTTTAAAAAAAGCTCATTTCCTAACCAGAACAGAGATAAATTCATCCAACATGACTAAAGTTTTGTGCACTTCAAGTATAAAATTCACGAAGCAGAAGTGGTAGTCACCAGAAATGCTTTAATAAAAATGAAAGCTCAAAGACTGAAGTAGAGTACCTACAAAATAATTTTTTAATATTTTCAAGACAAGTATCTTTCACTTAAGTTTCAGAGTAAAACATCTGCCCTAAAGAATAGGATGTATACTCACTGAGCTAATGTTGCTAGCCACTATGATTTACATTCCAATTTAGTGATTATTTAATATCTGAACTGTATTTGGGGGAGATAATTAAACATCCAATTTATAATTTTTAAGGACAGTAAATCAGTATTAAAGTTGACAGTTATACATATGTGTGGGCTACCTCTAAAAGACTATCTGTTAAGGGAAGAAAATGTTTTTAAGGACAGCAAGTCATTAAAACGAACAAAAGTTTTTAAAAGAATCCATACGATAAAAACCTATCCTCTGGTTCCTACTTCACATGTTTGATCATAAAATCTAGCTCTACTCAGTTTTGACCATCTTACATTCTACATGTTTGACTAAAAAACTTCAAAATGCCTGACTCTGATAAAACTAATTTCTTCTTATCCAATTGAATATGTCTCTCAAATACAACATGGGGAAAGTTTCTTTTTTTAACCATAAGTATATTTACTACTATAAATGTAATCCTTATCATTTAGCAAGGAATTGGATTATTCAAAAGGAAAGGCTATCAAGTAAACTACATGTCCAAGAATAGTTAAGTGATACATTGGCTCTAACTTTTTATGTCACAAAAGAGAAAATTATTTTATTATGCATTCACAAAACACTAATCCTTTTTAATAAAGTTTTGAAATAGTGTCCGTCAACACTAATGTATTCACGGTAACTTTGAATTCAATGGGCAACAGTGCAAAATCTCAGGAGTTACTAACAGAATAAAGAGTATTTTCCTTCTTGAATAATGTTTATGTGCCTGTTTATTTTACTAATTTCAACAAAAGATGTATTTAGAATCTAAAATCAAGCAAGGGGCAACACATTCAGGACCCCTACTCTCTTTCTCTCTCTCTCTCAGACAGCTTTCTTTCTCTCAATAAATATATTCTGCCCTAAAAAACAAAACAAAACAAAAACGTAAAAAAAAGCAAGGTAATTTTCAATACCTTAATGCTGTATTAGCTTTAATAATACAACCTAATTACACACACACCCCCACAATAAATATATATATTTGAATTCTGATACACTAATACCTTCTTTCCTCCTCTTAGAATAATTGCAAATATTTTATGGCCTATGGTTTCAGTCCATAGCCAGTATATACTCTAGTCAATATAAAAACTAACATTCTATAGTAGAATATTAGTTCCTTTAGTAAACAAAGGGAAGATTTAAACCACTTTATTTTCTTCCAAGTACCCATGAAAAGTTAACATTCATCAGCACTACCATCACTATACTGTATTAAATAAAAATGCTTAGTAATACATTTGTGTCAGTAACTTCATATTAGGAATAAAAGAATGCACAATATATGAAAGATGATGGAAGTATATACATGAGAGAGAGTACATGAAAAGGAACAGGCATGCCAGGCATGTCCAATCTGCACTCCTAACCCCCATTAAAAATTAAGAGGCTTTGTCTTGGGTTGCACAAAACATACACAATTAAAAGTATAAAAGTAACAAAAATTCTTAAATATTTTTTATTATAACATTAAGAGGAGGCCAAAAAAGGCAAGCTGAAAGTTGGACATACCATTGTTTTCCTGAAAAATCCTACAAATGGTCAAGTCAAAAATATAACTATGTATTGTAAAACTACAATGAAATTTTCTACAAAACAAATATGTCTTGCATGACACAAAAAGAAAACAATTACTCTTTTACCTTAAATTATCAGAAAAGTAGTCAAACAATGGTTTTTAGACAATGGTTGTAAGCAACAGTCATCTCAGGACAGAAAACATCAAAAAAATAAAATGAGTTCTATTAGTTCTCCCAGCTCATTACTTACACAGTTCTGGGGTTGCTAACAAAGGGAAAACAAAACAACAACAACAACACCAAAAAAAAAAAAAAATCAGAAAATGGGAAGCTAATTCTCCCTTTCTGGGACCCAGCACAAGCCATGCGGATGCTAAGAGAATAAGCCAAATTCGCCCTGGGAGGAGTAACAAGAACAAGAAGCCAAATCGCCCTTCCCAGGACCTGGTGCAAACCATGTGGGTCCTGGGAGGAGAGAACAAGCCAAATCTGCCCTTCCCATAAGTTAGTAGAAGACATGCTGGGCTTGGGAGACCTAACAAGAATGAGAATCCAATTCTCCCTGCCCATGCCAACCGGCATGCAGGCTGGGAGATAAGAACACCAACCCCACACCCACCTCCCATAAGCAACTGGCTGATTTAGAGAACAGGCTGAATTGATAGCATCTGAGGTACCAAAACAACTAAATGCTGCTGCTGTTTGGTTGACTTTGCAGGCGTGAAGCCAATGGTCTGGGCATCTATTGAGAGGATAACTGTGCAGTGTAGCAAATATGGGAGATTTCCTTTTGATTTGTTTTTGAAATCCAATATCATTCTCAGTGTTTTGTTTTATTCAATGTTTTGTTTTGATCAGTTTCATTCTATTTTGTTTTTAATTTTGTTACATCTGATGATATTGTTAATGATTTTGAAGATAACAAAAGGCCATTATGATAGCCACTGTTGATTTCCTATTGTCCTGTTTTGAAGTCTTAAGTCATTTTTGCTGTCTTGATTGCTTTATTGTGTTTTGTTTTATTCTCTTTATGCTTTCACTATTTTGTTTTGATTGGTTTTATTCTATTTAGTTTTGATGATTTTATTGTATCTGATGCTATGGACAGCTATTTTGAAGAAAACAAGAGACATTACAGTGGCTATTATTGATTTCCTATTATTTTGTTTTGAAGTCCTGTATCATTTTCATTTTCTATTCTGGTTGGCTTTATTGTTTTGTTTTGATTTTATTCTCTTTAAAATAAAAATTTAAAACAACAACAAAACAAAGCTCAAAGCTCTCACAGAGTTAAACCAATGGTCTAAAAAATTCCAAGTTAAAGATACTAGGGTAGGTAGAATTTGCAGTACAAACAGGTATAAGAAAGCAACAGAGATAAAGTGTGTCAAAGATCTGAATAGAAATCTCCGAGGAATCATTTAAACTGAAGGATGATCTGTGCATGCAAAAAAAAGTTGAGTCTAGACAAAAAGTCTCTAAAGAGGAATAGTCAAAACAATCTTCATGTTCATATTCATATCAGCTAGAACAGAAGGACTTAACATAGGAAATCAAGTACAGCTGGGAAGGTGATAAATACTTCAGCAATCAAATCAAACTTTAGAACCAAGATGTTTTAGACTGGCACTAACAAAGATCCAGAAAGATCAAACTGATTCTAAGTAACATAACTGTATCCCAAAGAAAAGCTCAACAATATGTAAAATAATACAACAAACTCTAGCACAAAAATAATGTGAACTTTAAAAAAATTTTAAATAATTATTTATTTAATTATTTGCAAGGGACTGGACTCATGACCTTGTGCTTGTCAGGCAGGCGCTTATGCCACTGAGCTAAATCCCTGGTCCAAAAATAATGTAAAATTAAGTGTCTACCTTCAACAAAAGACCAGGAAATACAATCCATTACAAAGTGACATGTAAGAGGAAATAAAATTTAGCAACAATAGAGATGATAGTAGACAAGAATAAGAACAACAAACACTTGTCTATATTCTAGACATTCAAAGAGAAAGAATGAACATGATAATAATTCAAGATATAAAAAAAGACCCCAAATGCTAGTGCAAAGGAGATTCTTTGCAGTCACAGAGAAGTTCTGTATCTTGGTTTACACGATGGTATCACAGGATAAAAGATAGATACACGGAAGAGGAAGGCACACAAAAGCAGGTGAAATACAAGTTAGAGCTGTAGCCTAATTTTATTATCAATAAATTTCTGGTTTTCAGAATGCAAGGCAGTATTTTTAGGGACAGCTAAATTATGGGAATATAAACATTTGTAATTTCTAATTATTGAAAATTAAAAGATATTTTTAAAAGCTCAGGCTGAGCAAGAGATAAAAATTCAAATGTAAAGAAAATAAACTGGATAAGGTTAATAGATTAGATGCTGCAAAGGAAAAGTCAAATAAACTTGAAGACACAGCAGTAGGAAAAACTCAAAAATTAAACACAATGAGAAAAGGAACTAGGGGGCGGAAAAAAGCTAGGAGAATAAACTATGGAAAAGTATTAAGCAGGGCAGTAAATCAGAAGACTTTATCAAGAGGCCTACCATAAATGTGACTATTATCCCATGAAGTGGAAAGGACAAAAAAAAGCAACTACATTTTTCTAAATTTGATGAGAATTCAAGCTCTACAACAACTTCCAAGGAGAACAACAACAAAACCATCATACCATTTCAGAGCAAAATCACTGATTTTCCAGCTTTTAATCTTCTGAGTAATCTCCACACTGATTTTCAGTGGGTGTACTAGTTTACATCCCACCAATAACGTGGAAGATTTCCTTCCCACCACACCCTCACTCAGCATTTTATTATTTGATTTTTTGATCATGGCTATTCTTTTTGGGGTAAGAGAGACTCTCAATGCTATTTCAATTTGTAGTTCTCTAATGGTCAGTGATGCTGATCATTTTTTCACGGTCATTTGTACTTCTGTGATAAAGTGGAAAATCATTAAGCATGGCTTTGCAGGATGACATTAGACTTCTTATGAGAGGCAAGGCAAGTCAGAGACAGTGAATCAAACTTTTTACGTAGAAAAGGAAAAACAAAAATTATCATTAAAGACTTAAAAAAGCTAAAATTATCTTTTGAAAATGAAAGTTAATGCAGCCACTTTAGAAGACAGTTTGGCAATATAAGCTCACCATACAATTCAAGTATTTGTGCCCTGAAGTACTATACCAAAGTGAACTAAAAATTTACATTCATACCATAACTAGTACAAGAACGTTTATACCAATGAAGATGTCCCTTCAATAACAGATAAACAGTATATCCATACAATAGCTTACTTAAGAATTTGAGAGTTCATTTATTCAGTAGTAATAATATATGACAAATCCTGCATTTTTGCTACAGCAAAGAATTTAAACTAAAACACACATTAATGATTCTATATACAGACATTCTGCAAAAGGCAAAACCAGGAGGACTTCAAAAAAAATCAATTTCTCTTTCCTGGCCTTAATTTTACAAAACTATAAAATAAGGTGACTTATTTACATGAATTTTTGAAAGCATGCAGCTTCATATTTTGTTTTAAATGTGTTGTGAGGGTAACTGACTCAGAAAAATAAGACAATTATGGCTGTCTTTCCGCATTTTTTCTCCCACTTCACTGATCAACAGATTTATAACAATGTCCAAATAGTGTGGAAGTTGGATGGTACCTAAAATATCTATAATTGGTAGTCCTACACTTGACTATTAAGTTAAAACATGAATTTAGTCAGGTTAAGGCATCTGAAACAGTTGGATATTATACTCCAGTCTAAGTACTCATTAGAAACAACCCACTATATAACATGTGACTAGTTTCTCTAAAAGTCATATATTATTATATGACTTTTAAATATATTTAAAAGTCAAAGTAAATACACACAACCATCTTCTTTAAAACCTAGTTTCTCAAATTCTAAAACTATGTCAAGCAACTTATGAGAGAGAGATTGCAATCACAAAAAAGTATTTTTTTGCTTTTATGACCTGTTAGTTTGATCACATGGAGTTTTTTAGATTCTAACATGACTAGTGTGGTACCTCCAAGAAACATTAGCAAACAAAATAAACATAAATAAAACACGAGAATTACAGTTTCTATAGCAATTACACCACAAGTAGTCTCTGAAAATTGCTATGTTAACTCAAACTAATATTTCTGAATATTTCAATAACACAAGTTTCACAGGGCAATAAAACAAAATCTGTAATTAACATGTAAAAATGAAAAGTTGCCTATATTTACCAAATTATTTTTAAATAACATTATTTTCTTGAAATCAATTTATACTCTAGCTATACTTTAAATATTTAACAACTTAATTTTGTGTGTTTTTTGTTTGTTTTCTGTATATTTCTGTCACAAATATTCCAAGCTTCCTATGTACTTGATATAATTCTATGTCTAACAGGCTTATAATTTCAACACACTGAAATTTTCTTCTATAAAGGGTTAAAAGCCACAATGAAATAAAGGGAGCCCTCCTGAACTTAAAGGATAAAAGTTCAACAACTTCTTAACGTGAGGCTTAAAGGGTATTTGTTTTAAGAGTTGAATGGAGTCTAAAATTAAGACAACAGAGGAGTATGCCCCATTTTTCTATAGTCTTCATCATGTTTAAACAAGTTGTTAAATTACTGTGGGATTCAATTTCCTATTCTACATGAAAATAGTAACAGTTACATATTCTACTTCATAGCCTACAGGAGGAGCAGTAAAGAAAAGTGGTTCACGGAAAATCAACTACTTCAAATGCAAAAAAAGAAAAAAGAGGTATTAATTTTTGGATTTAACAGCATAAAGTTCATAGAATAGTTTTGATGTAATGGGGAGGCACTAACTAGATTTGGTCCACAAAACACAGACATTTTTTCAAAGAATTCTGCCATAAAAGTCAGGGAAAAGAGAAGAAGCAGGAAGAAAACGTGAAGTTCAGGGAAGACTTTTAAGACAGAAAAAAGTATGGCACAGCAAGAAAAGCTGATGGTACAAAATGGGAGTGTATTACTGGAGTGATGGCTTGGAGATAAAGATGGAATCTACAAGACAGACTGGCTTAAACCACAAAGATACACTGACATAAAATAGATAGCAAATGAGACAGATTAAGGTAAGTGGGTAACAGCTTGTTTTCTTAGTAAAACAAGAAATGAGACCATCAACTGAAAGAATAGATATTAAAGGAGATGTCAGAGGCTTAAGAGGGAGGAAAAAGTATGAAATACTCTAAGAAACTGGGATAATGAAGAAATTCAAGGGAATACAGTAAGCAGAAAGGCCAAATAGTACTAAGGATCCACTCAAGTTGATGTTCCTCAGACACACACAGCTTCAGGGATGCAGGAACAAGTGTACACATAGGTAATGAGTATAATGATGCATACAAAAAGCAAGATCCAGGATATAGGGAAAGCAAATTATTATGCATATATAAATACATATTTTAATTTGTCAAAAACAATAAAACAATCACCAGCAATGAGTGGAGATGAACAACTGGGGATTAATACCAACAGCAGGCGAGAGCTTAAGAGAAATACAAATGAAAGAGTGTGCTGTTAAAATCACTGTCATGACAGGATAACTATGCCCATGTCCAGGTTGCCTTCTCTGATACAAGACAACAGGCACTTCATACTGCAAGGGATATTAAACTTCATTAAAGTAGCTCAGCCAAGCCATTAAAAAAGTAAACAAGAAGTTCTAGAAGAGGAAAATCAGTATCCAAAGATGTCGCAATACATTATATAAAATGCCTTCACCCTGGGTATGACACGTGAAGAAATGATAGCAGTAATACAAAAGTGGAAAAAACAGTCAACAAAAACTATCTATATGAAAGCCAAGACATCAGGCAATGAAGACCACAAAGAAATTAATTATAACTATGTTTAATAATTTAGGGAAACTGCTTAAAGAAGGAAAGCATGATACAATCTTATTAAATAATCTTTAATAAAGATGTTCAAAAGGACCAAATGGGACATTATAGTGTTCACAAGCAATACAGCAGCACAATTCATAACACAGTAGTTAAATCTTAGAAGTGGCCTATATGCCCATCAAAAAAGGGATAAACAAAATGTGATAGTTATACACAAGATTAGTACTCTACCATAAAAAAGGATAAAACTTGAGTCATTTGTAGGAAAATAAATGCACTTTTAAGTGAAATAAATCAGACAGATAAATAAATATTGCATAGCTTTCTCATATATGAGAAACCCAAAATATAAGCAGAACATAATTAAAAGATAGCTAGCAAAATAAAGATAACTGTTTTGTAAAAGGAAAGGGTACTAAATAATAGAGGAAAAAGGTAGGAAGGGGATGAAAAAAAGAATTCAGATGTGTTACATACATACACCACCTCCCCAATTCACAAAATTGCTGAAAAGTTAAACTTGATGAAAAGCATTAATCTACATGTTTAAGAAGCTCATATAATTGCAACTAGAATAAATGAGACTAATTCTTAAACAACACACTAAAAGATGCTAAAAGCCAAACTTTTAATAGTAAGGAAAATGTGGCATGTCACACACAAGGGTCAGTGAGATTAACTGACTATACTTCAGAAAGAGTGATAAGTGAAAACCTGTTGAATACAAGGATGACATACTCAAATACTGAAAGAAAAAACCTGTCAAGGAGAAATTTTTTACCTAGCCCAAGCATCTTTCAAAAAATACAAACATACTGACAGAATCCATTCCTATTAGACCTTATAAAGATAATTATAAAAGTGTAAATGCAGAATTCTCTTAAAGTATGTAAAACATAAGTTGTCTCAAACATTAATGTCCTGGAGGATCTACAGCAATATTGGAAAGAGTATCTGACTGTAACAGCACAAAAATGGGAGAAAGTTATTTGAAATAAAAACACAGTAAGACAGCAACCTGAATCCATGATGAAAATAGACAAAAAACAAGAAAGAAGGTTAATACAACATTTAGTTAGTATATATGTACTCTCCTTTATTCCTTATTCCTTTAAATAAAATGAAACTAAGGTAATAGCTGTTGCAGCATATTGTTGGATTTGCAAAACATATATCTATAATGTGTATAACAACAATAACACCAAAAAAATGAGAAAAAGAAAAAGGAACAGAGAACTTTTAGAAGCACAATTTCTGTATCTGAGATTAAGTTAGTACAAACCAGCGACTCTGATTACGATGTACAGAGTAAGCCATGTGGCAACAACTAGGAAAGTAATACAAAAGAATATTGTAAAAGTATGAAAAGAATTTAAAATTAAAATCTTAAAAGCATAAAAGTCATTTAAGGTAGGGACAGTAGTGCACACCACACCCCTATCTCCCTAGCACTCTAAGAAGCTGAGGCAAGAGGCTCACAAATTATAGTTCAGTATAGTCAATCTGTGATGTAGCAAGACACTGACTCAAAATAAAATTTAGAAAATCATTAAAGATAGACAAATTTTCATTATAATACATGGGCCAATCTTCAGAGAACTATATAAATTACAAACATGAATCTATGATGAGACACCCAAAATAAAACAAGTCACACAATATACCATATTAATAGAAGACAAAAGCCACATAATCATATCAAACAATTTGAAAACACCCAACAGCCCTTCATGATAAAAATACTTAACAAACAAAATAAAAGGGAACTTCTTCAAACTAATAAAATGTAACTATGAAATATCAAATTATATAATTAACAGTGAATGACAATGATTTTAGGATCAAGATTAAGCTGTTCATTCTTGATGCTTTTATTAAACATTGTCCTGAAGACCAGTCACAATAATTAGGCAAGAAAATGAAATTGAAAGCAAACAGATTAGAAGGAAGTGAAATTAACTCTATGTGCAAAGGACATGATTGTATATATAGAAAATCCTAAACAAGTCACTAAAAGTGACAACATTTTACAGCAGCTTAATAATAGTTTAGATTTTAATACTGACAGTAAAAGTAATATTTTACAACAGTTAAATTAAAAACCCTTAGAAAGATTATAGGGCACAAAAAAATCAATATGCAAAAGAATTGCATTTCCATACACTAGCAATGAGCACTCCAAAAATGAAATTAAGAAAACAATTCCATTTCCAAATCAAAGAGATTAAAACAGAAAAAGTTTAACAAAAGAACAAAATTTACACTCAGAAAACTACATTGTTAAAAGAAATTAAAGGACTATATAAATTGAAAATTATCCCATATCTATAGGTCTTAAGATGGCAATATACTCCAAATTATCTCCTGATCAACACAATCCTTATCAAAATTTCACTTGGGTTTCTTTGTAAAAAAATCGACAAATCTAAAACTCAAGGGACATAGACTAATCAAAACAATCTTGAAAAAGAACAAAAAAATTGGAGCAATATATTTTGTTTTCAAACTTGTCTATAATTAAAGCATACTAGCATAAACATACAAAGATAAAATAGAATTAACAACCCAGAAATAAACCCTCAAATATGTATTTGATTAATTTTAAACAAGGAGATCAAGATGGTTTAAAGGAGGAAAGGTCAGACTTTGAATAAATAAACTAAACTCTAAACCTTGCACAGTTTTCATTATTAACTCATCTCTTCACATAATCCATATACATATTTAAATTCAGCAACATATAAATCCTAGAAGTTTTAGCATCCTGCTGATAAAGAAATACAGGAAAACTGTGGAGGGTATCAGTTGTACCAAATATGCATTCATTCATCAAACCCTTCAGTACTAGTAAGACTAGTGCTAGACTAAAACAACAAAACACCTACCCAACAGAAGTGAATGCTTCATGCATTTTTAAAAAATCATGCCGAGTAAATCAAAGAAAAAGACACCTGATAGTGCTTTGTATTATATGTAAATTCTCTTAGCAGACTTAATTTAAAAATAAAAATGGTTAGTTGTTTCTAAGGACATTAAAATGAAAAATTGGCTCTGCTCTGAGAAACAATACCTTACTAGAAAATAGATGTACATAAATTTAAAGAAATTTCCTAAAATATTTTATTACCACATTAACTTGCTAAAACAAAACAAAACAAAACTTCAGTATAATGAAAATCATCAGAAATCAGAGGCAATACTAAAAGCACTAGCTCATTGTTCTTAATTGCATGATCCTTTTAGTGTAAGATTTAATTCAGCAGGTCTGGGGTGTAGGTAAGTTGGCAGAGCACCTGTCTAGCATACATGCAGAGCAGCACCAGCCTCAAAAACAACAAAAAAAAAGGTTGTTTCTTTACTAGATTGTAATTTTTTTGCAGAGATTTAAATCATGTATGAACTTTCAAATATTATACATGTACATTTTCATGTATGTTCATTTTCTAACTGAATTATATCTTGTTTCCCAGTTTAAGAGCTATTTCTATATACTTGGCAGTTTATTTCATAATGCAAGTGATACACATTATTCAGTAGAAACTATGTTTCAAAATTTGAACCCTGATCTTTTCCTGGGCCTGGAATATCCACAGTGTGGGACTGCAGGAGCAGGGAGCACAGCTCCCAGTGGACCAAGTGATCACATTAGTAAACAACTGGTACTCTTTTAGAGTACCCTGCTGCAAAACTATGACGTCCAGTGGTTTAAATGAATTAAATGTACTTTCAATTTAAGGTTCTTTGTTTTTTGTTTTGTTTGCAGCACTGGGCCTCTGCAATGAGTTACATGTTTTTTTTTTTTAAATTTTATTCTTTTTTAATTTGAAACTACAGTTTGCTAAATTGCCCAGGCTGGACTTGAACTTGTGACCCTCCTCAAACTTGCCAAGCCTTCCAGAATGCTAAAATTACATGGGTGCAGTGCAGGTTTAATCGGAGTACTCACTTTGCAAACCTAGGAGTGTCTATACTGGCTACTCAATAGAATTCTATTAAACTGGGGAATGAATTCAATTTAGTGTAACAACTGTTAAAGAATATATATTTTACCCTGAGAAAAAGCCAGTCTTTATGGTTGCTTACTAGCAAAGTCCCATTTGCATAGGTTCCCCATGTTTTCTGTACCCATTCTCTTATTACACTTCAGCAACATAAACTTCCTTGTAATTTTTAAATCATAAGACAATAAAAATACTATACACACAGGGTATTTACTCTGTTGTCCCTTCACAGAATCCTTTTTCCCTAGATTTGTACAGAACTACTCCCTCACCTCAGGCTCATCCATGTGCTTTCTGGGAAAGGACTTCTAACCTATTTAAATCTCCACCCCAAATATACTCCACATCCCTTTGGTTTCAACATCAACTACCAAACAGAATGCTTTATTTTGTATGCTATTATATTCTCTTATGACAAGTACCTAGCACATATCCGGAGTTAAATATTTGGTATATTAATATATAAATCAGTAACAAAGTATTTTAATACAGAACATAGATGTTACTTGCCTTTCTTAGCCTACTGCTCACAAAGCAAACCACTCATTATTTTAAAATACATCCACAGATACTAGTAATTTTGAAGTCCTCCAAATAGCACAAACTTGATAATGACAATGCAATAATATAATAGCAATTAGCATTTTCACATTAAATTAAATTAGTCAAAATTTTTCTCAAACTACATTTTTCAGTTTACCCATTTTAAACCACTTGGCGATCAATCACAGGACAGTATTTCTGTGTATTAACTTCATCTTATATTTGAGCAATATTAAATTGCTTACTGCCCTCCCTCCAAGTAAGGAATGATACCTGGAAAAACCTGATTATTACAACATATTATTACCTTTACTTTCTTTATTCTACTTTTCAATAATAAAGAACATAAACAGAAACATTTAAAATATAAGTGATTATACAATAAAAAAGATTAATGTCAGAAAACTTAAAACACAATTTTTTTAACCTCTTGTTTTTTGGAGACAGAATCTCCCTATGTCATTCAGGCTGGCCTTGAACTCATGCAGACCCTATTCAATGTTCCAAGTGCTGAGTGCTAAGATTATAGGCACGCATCATCACAACTAGTTAAACTTGATTTACACTTTTAAAAATTTTAAACTTTGTTTTAGACAACTACATTCAATATGACTGATAATGAACTGAAAGTAGACAATTCAAATAGCTGCTAGGACTGTAAATTGGCTACAGCTCTGATGTAAGAAGAACAGCAAGAAAACAGCAAAAGCTTTGGAAAAAAACCTGTTATGTTAATAAATATTTCCCAGACCTTGTGTAAGGTTTCAAATATACAGTAAACAAGGTTGACTTGATCCTATTCATGATCCAGAATGAAAAACAAAACTTGTAAAAGTTACTTAAAACACAGGTTATTGAATACTCAGGAAGCTGAGGCAGGATATCACTGTGGGTTTGAAGCCAGCCTGGGCTACAAATTGAGTTCAAGGCCAGCCTGAACTAGAGTGAAACTATCTCAAAATGGAAAAAAAAAAAAAAAAAAAAAAAAAAAAAAAAAAAAAAAAAAAAAAAAAAAAAAAGAAAAGACAAGACAGGTTAGTAATTTTAATACAAAACTCAAAATCTGAAATGTTCTTATTTCTGAAAAATTTTTAAGTACCAACAGGGTGCTCAAAAAGGTTCAAATTTTGGAGAATTTCAACTTCAGATTTCTCCGAATAAGGATGTTTTTTACCTGTGACGTTTACACAAATGTTCCAAAACACAAACTCCAAATTCTCAACACTTCTGTTCCCAATCATTTTGGATAGAAGAGGATACTTAACCTGTAGACCCTATAGGAGGAATAGTTTAAAGGGAAGATTTTCACTGAGAAGAATCTTGTTACACTACAGGATATGCTAAATGCTATATATATTTACTCCTCCTCAAGTATTACTATAATTACTCTTACATGGGACAGTGTTAAAGCCTGGTAAGTGATGTGATAAAAAAACACAACAATTAGCTAAGCACTGGTGCTAACTCCAAAATTCATATACTTGTACACTTTGGCCATTAGGCATTGTTTTGAATGAAAACTGAAAAATTGAAAATTTCTTTTGACATGGGCTTTATTTTTGCTTTCATTAATTCAGGTTAAAATTCAAAGAGTATATCCCAGTGCTTGTCTCTGGACGGCTCCCCTTTCATACTTCTCATCAATTTTTAAAATTTCCACATCATCCTACTGTCAGAGAGAAAACCAAGAGGCTGTAGCACTTACATACAGACATACACAGGAAATGACAAAAGATATTTGTCCCACTTAATAGTTCTGAAAGTTATTTGGAAATGATTTTTTTCCCCTAATCTTTATTTTCTACTTTCCCTATAAAAGTATGTTATTACTACTTTTTACCATGTATCTTCTTTATCACATAACCTTCTATTTTATTTATAGCATATAGGAAACTTTAAAACCAATACATAATGATAGTGCTTCCTTATTATGCTATAATATATATCACAAGACAAGATTCTAAAATTATAAAATAATAAACAATAAAGAAACTATTCCTAGTATGTTTTCTCCTTTTTAAATTTTTTGCTTATTTTAGGGATCCTGAGGCCTTAACTCAAGAGATGCTCTACCACTGAGCTACACCCCTATGCCTTTTAAAATTTATTTTGAGACATGGTCTCAATTGCCCAGACTTGCTTTGAGTTTGAAATTGTCTGCCTCAGCTTCTCCAGTAGGTGAGACTATAGAAGTACATCATCATACAGAGTTTAAATCTTCCCTGAAAAAAAATTCATCTCAGAATTCCTAAAGTTGCCCCAAAGTATATAAAAATTTCTCAAATTTGAACACAGTATTAGAAATCAAATAAATTGCTATTTTTCTGAGCCAATTGATACATAAGATAAACCATTTCTAAACACTACAACTGACAGAAAAGCAAAAATTTCTTTGTATTGTATTAATTTAGGGATGCAGACTATTATGAACACTGAATTCTCTAGTTACTTCTAGTAATTTTCCAACAATTAGTCAAAAAGCTGATATTGAAAACTTTTCTAAAATGTGCTAAATTATCTTTCTGTTATAATAATAAATGTAATGAATATAACTAAATATGTGATGACTGAGCATACTGCTGGGCCTGACAATCATTATTAAACTATCAAAATTGTAACTGGTGGTATCTTAGCCAGGATCTGCAGACTTCAGTTTTACTTCCTAAGTTTCACATACCCAATGTTTTATAAAAATTATTTGCTTAGTTAATATGAAAAAATCAGAGAAGCAACCTAAGGATGTGAGGTAGGAGAATTCCAGTTTCTAGAATTTCAGTACTGATTTTTGCAGAAAATGTACTTTATTTGATTGAAAGCAGTTTTTATAGCAATATAAGCTTAAATAATCACCAAAACCAACAAAAACCCAAAATAACTAGATTTTATAGGAATGGCAGGAAAAACAATGCCTTTCCCTTCACTGCACAGCATTTTCTGCATTCATTATTTTGTGATTCACCTTGCTAAGTTTGCTACTGCTGTTACTTAATACTACTCTGTTTTCTTTGTGTAGTTATTTATTTTTCATGTCTCATAGGTTCAGTACTCAAAAGATCTTACAGATTTAAGGGAGAGAAAAAGCTATTCATCCATATTATAGACATAAAGAATATATAATAGTTTTGAGCTACTGTGTTGAAATTTTCAATGCTCTAGTTATAAACTACAAATGAAATTCATAAAGTGTGACGCTTACAAGTAATATGGTTAGCTAATACTGATGAAGAAAAAGTACATGGTTACAAAAATGAGACTGAATCAAAGACTAGTCATGATCTTTACCCCCAGTGAACAAAATACAAAGATAAGACTTCCTGCTATATACTTACAAACAGGAAGTACTGAATTAAGATTTCAGTGTGCAAAAATACCCATCTACCATATTTTAATGAACACAATGATTTTTGCCCACTTCAATAATCTCTCAACTCTCCTCTCCCAAAAGTCCAATAAACCTGACCAAACATGCACACATCTACCATCCCAAGACTCTGGGAAGCTGAGGCAGGAGGATCCCAAGTTCTAGCCTAATGCTGGGGCGCATGAATGACTTAGTAAAAACCTGTCACAAAATGAAAAATAAGGGTTGGTGATACAGCTCAGTGTGAACACCAGGGTTCAATGGCCAGTTCCACCCAAAAACAAACAAATGATAAGCCACATAGTTAATAAAAATGAATAAAAGGCAAAGCACAGGAATACAGAAGCATAACAGAAAAAATAAATGTATTAATCACACATCTTAGAAAAAAACCTGTTTCATTACAAGCATTAATAGGCATCAGTATTGTAATGCTTTCAACATGTTTCATACTTAACCAAACACTTCTGCTTTCATTATCTCAATTATTATCAGTAACACTGGGAGGCATAAATTATTTAAAAAATTGAATCCCTTTAGTACTAATCGATTTGCTCAAGCACACAGACAATAAATTCATAAAGCCCAGACTAGAATCTATCCTCTGAATCCAAGTGTGGAATCTTTTGCTTGCGAGAAAACTCCTGCAAGTAAGCCCACAGTATTCACACTGTAAATAACACACACGCATCTTCACTCCTAATCCACTAGGTTTATCCCGTTTAACAAAGAAATTATCATTTATGTGCCTGCACTGTGCTGCACAGAAAGCATTGCTGATTTGTTTATGTTACTGCAAATATAATACTCCACAAAATTCCTAGTAAGAAAAACATGTTTAGACTCTTTAAGAGCAAGGCTGTGTTCTTTTGGTTTACACCTGCAAATCTGACAAGGGCATAGTGTACTCAAATAAATTGTAGCTAGTTCTCCTATACTTCAGAAGCTGAACTTTAACGTAACAAGTTTCACTCTAAAAACAAACAAACAAACAAAAAAACCCACAAAAAATTCTAAATCCTTAAGTCAACTCTATGATGTAAATGTTATTTATCCATATTTTTCAAATAGGAAAACTGAAATCTAGGGAAGATAAGTCATACAGCTAATTAAAAGCAAAAGACTAGTAATGTCAATTCAAGCTGGCCAGTTCTAGAGACTTTAGCAAAATTACGGAAATTTTCAGCACAATACAACTGTTTTTAATAGAAAACGTTATCACCAGTTCCATTTTATTTATCTAAACAGTGAACTAAGTAGATATGCAAACCACCATGCACGGACACATTAGTTTTGGCTATAATGAGATGCTATATAATGAATCCTACCAAATGATTTGCTCAAACTATATTCACAAGGAACCAATTCTTTTTACTTAAAAATATTCATTAGCTTGCTTTTGCATGGCAGAATTAACACATTGGCAATCTAAAAATCAATGCATAACATAAACAGTATTGAGTAACATATATACATATATATACTCATACATATAATAAAGCAAGCACAATCTAACAAATAAGATATTAGCACCTGTGACTGATTTTATCACTGATTTAGTTATGCTGGTATAGCCTAATTTATACAAGTAATGTTAAATTTCATGCCTATAAATTATACCAAGTAACATTCATATTTTGCATTCTCCAAAATTTATGTAACAAATTCCAAACCACTGTCAAAACTGGATTATGTCATTGATTTACATGCATATATCACAAGTTCTCCAGAAGATGCTAACTAGAGAGTCTAAAAGTTAGATAATTCTTTGCAAAAATCTCACTAATATGAGTACATAATGTTTAATTCATCTAATGGAGAAAAAAAATCCTTTAAAACTGAGACGCTTAGTACATCATCAAGCCTCTACAGTAATTTCATTTGTAAATCAACTGCAGAATCTAAAACTTCCCCCAAAGCACAAATCTGATCATTACTCTCACTGCCAAAAAAAAAAAAAAAAAAAAGTCAATGGCACCAAAGAGACAATGTAAAACATAAAGGTCTTTTACACTGTGGCTACTTCATTCCTTCAACTAACTTATCTGAGATCCAGAATTACATAAAGATCTTTATATGTTTATTCTACAAATCCAGCATATTCTCCAAAATATAATGCTGATTCCTATCTTCTTCTCTGGAAGTGAATTCCAAATCACCCTGCTGTACCCAGTTGAAGTATCACCTCTCTGAAACTAACTCACTTTTTCCAACAAGGTTACTTACCTTAGACAAAAGTCTACCTAAAAGTGTAAAACTAAAAATTCCTAAGTTTTTATTATTTTAAGGAAACATAAATTGAGGAATATCTTTAATTTACTCTCCTGTACAATTTACCAATAATACAGACCTCCCCAATTCTATCAAATCTAGAAAATATTTTCAATATCTTAATGAAAAGTAATCTTTCCTGCACATAGTTTCTGATAAAATGTATTAAAGACTACGGGGTCCAAAATATTATTAGCAGTTAAGTGACAAAAATTATGCCTTAAGCATTTCTTCTCCTAGTTAGTGTTTTCTCCACTTTAAACTTTACAAAGTTTCTTATCTTGCATCCACATGCAAGGGCCGGGGACTTAGCTCAGCGGCATAAGTGCCTGCCTTATAAGCGTGAGGTCATGAGTTCAACCCTCCATACCAAAAAAAAAAAAAAAGCAAAGAGTTTTATCCTATCTCAAGGCCTTTTAGTTGGCCTGGAAAACCATTCACTCAGATATCTGCAGGTTTTCTTTTTCAGTTTCCGCTCAAACGATACCATCACAGAGGTCATTTCTCAACATCTTATTAAAAATAATCTCTATTCTTCCAACACTATTCAACTGCTATATTCTCAACCCCTTTAACTTCTTTGTAAGTTATACCTGTCTGAAATTATATTTGTTTATTATCTATCTCCTCCTCCAGAATATTAGCTTGATGAAGATGGAAACTTGATCACCATCATATTTCCCAAATCTGTAACAATGTTTGAACAGCGAACAAACATTCAAATTACTAAAGGATTTAGTTGAAAACATCTAGAGGATAACATCCAACCACCAGAACCTAAAATTTAAACAATTCATATCAAAATACTACTTTAAAATTCTATGAAATTTTGCATCTGTACACAGAAGAAAAGGTGTTAATTCTTTAAAAATACAGAATTTTAAGGTTTGGAAGTGACTTCAGAGATTAAGAAGTCTAGTGGTTTTCAAACTATGTTCTGAAACACCTTAAGTGTTTCTTTTATAAATCTGTGCTTCACAAAAATCACTGATGGACTGGATTACAACTGTTTACATATACTATATGCATCTATTTTACGAAGTGTGACTCACACACACAAAAGTGCACTGCATATCAAATTTTAACACTATGGAGACTGGTATCTTATATGTTGGGTTCATTGGTTTTGCTGTAGACCTCTAAATTTAGGCTGATATATAATTTCTAAGTGTGTAGAGATTAGGAAACTATAATTATTTTTTTCTAATTTCATACCAGACATGCTCACTCACAAAATTATAAAACTACATCCTTGAAACATTACTTTGTGCACTACTAAATCATGGCAATGCTCAAGGAGTACCTACTTAGCATGTGATTGCCTATACCAACTGTGCAATAAGAAAAGGTGTAAAATGTGGTATATGTTACCTATTTTGTTTTAATACAATATTAGAAGTTTTCTGTTTCTCAATGCATGTTTACAATTTTTAAAAATATACTGTCAAAGTTGAAACAAAATTTCCTACCTCTCAAGCTTCTCTATGAATTTAATTAAATATCCTGAATCATCAAGAAAATCAGATAACGACAAAAACATCTTTTGCTTACACCTACTTAAATTGACACAATGTAATTTTCTTTATGGAGGAGTACTAAAAATAAATAAACTAGATTTTAAGTCCAGTCTTTAATGAAAATGGCCTTCCTAATTCCCAACTTCTAACTGTCAAACTGATCAACAGAGCCTAATTGTTGTATCTTTATAAATGTGTTTAAATTAACATCAAAGTAACAACCATATAAAACTGACTATAATGTATGTGAGTGTTTTGTAAGTTGTAAAGCATTTTTAAAATATTAACCATCACAGCCAAAGGAATCAGATCTTTTGAAATGCTATGGTAAATAATGAATAATAATATTTTTCTGGTCCAAAGTAATAGTAGGAGAGATGTAAAAGGAGAGAACTAAACACTAAATCTGTATGAAGGCTAAGCATTATGATTTACAATGTAAAAAATAACACAAAAGCACATTCCTGCCAGGTATAACACAAAGCCAAATATTCCTCTCCCCAACATACTGTATTACATAATCAGTTATTACGTTTTGTCCAGACGCTTATTCACAATGGAGCTATGTTTCCACATCTAAATATAATGGAAAAATGGTGTGTCAATGTTTGAAGCAAAAAAAAAGTCTATTCATTGTTACCAAAACTGCCAGTACATATTTTTATATTACTATTCCTTGGCATAGTAAAAATTTACTAAGTGAGGATCCACTTTCACATAAGGCATTTCCATTCAGTAAAAGCAGAAAAAGACTGGCATCCTGAGTACAGGATCAAATTCTCCTTAAAATTCACACTGTATTTCTAGCAATGCTTAATCATTAAAAAGTTCCTGGGAAATACATGGGCAAGAAAAATGTATGAAAAGATTTCTAAAACTGTAATTCAGTATTAGCATCTCCCTCAAATGCCATTTTAGTTATCACTGATCTGTCCTGATTTTTACATTTCTGAAACAGAATCAAAGTTGGCTCACAATCATGTATCCAAACCCTTAAAGGCTGGACATTTCTCCAAATTATAATTTTTTTAGATCTTATATCTCCCCTCTGGTAATTTAGGTGCACCTGCAGTCAAAACGCATTCCTAAATAAAAATGTTGGACATTAGAGTAAGACAGCAAATAAAAATTTGGTCAAAAGGAATAATTCCTGTTGAAATTTGCCATGTTTACAAAAAAAAAATCAGTTTTAGAACTTTTTGGATTTTGGGCCTCTGATAAAAGACACATTAAACCACCTTATCTAATTTCCATAATTATGATGGCATTAAAGCTAGAAAATTTCTACTCTGCATTAAGTACTGGACCAGGCAGCGGGAGGAAAAGGATTGGGGCAGGGAGACCCCACAGACTCTAATTTTATAAACCCCAAAGCTACAATAATAGGAGCTCATAGTTAAGTAGTAGAAAACATGTATTACCCTATAAATACAAATACAAAATATCTCCTCCAACTAGTGATATAGTAAAAGATACACATCACACACTGCCAACAGCAAAGCAGGGTATCAATTGCTCTATTACTAAAATTCTTCCATTAATTCATACTAACCCAAGCAGTTCTCTAAAAAGCTAATTACCTATTTTCCCATAGGTAATTAAGAAACAAAACTATAAAAAAGGATTCAGAAAGTGAAAGAATACAGAACGCCCTTCTCCCAGCATTTTCAAATTTGCTGTTTCTGATTTGTGGATTGAGAAGCAAAGACACCGACTGCATTGTGTCAAATGACAAGCAACAGCTCTGTTTAAGGCATACTTACTGAGAACTTACTAAGTACTAGGCAGTATAGAGAGCCCTATGACTCTAAGTATACACAAGTCAGAGTTCCCTCAGGTGCTCGTAGTCCAGAAAATTATGGTGGAGTGTAAGAAGGGGTATGAATTATAAAACAGTGTGACATGTTCAATAACGGAACTCTGAAGAATAAAAAGCAATACAGCAAAAAGATTCTGGGAGTCAAGAGAGATTTCACGGGCCGGGGATTTAGTTCAGAGGCTTAAGTGCCTGTCTGGCAAGCGCGAGGTTGTGAGTTCAATCCCCAGTACCAACAAAAAAAAAAGAGAGAGATTTCATGAAGAAAGTGACACTACAGAAGAGTTTTGAGAGCCGGGCATGGTGGCACAGGTCTGTAGTCCCAGCATTTGGGAGGCTGAGGCAGGAAGACCATTGAGAGTTCAAGACTAGCTGAGGCTATAAAGTGAGTTCACGGCCAGCCCGAACTGCACAGGGAGACCCTGTCTCAAAAAGACCAAAAAAAAAAAAAAAAGTTTTGAATTATAATTTCATCAAACACAAAAGTGACCCAACTAAGACACCCACACACACATGAATGAGAAGAAAAAAATCTAGATGAACTTGGATCTTCAGTTTAAGCATATAAAAAAGTTTCTATAAGAAGAAAAAAAATCTTTTTTCCAGATAACGGTTTTATATTTCTATATTATAAAAACTAATTCCTTCCAAAAATATTGCAAACCATTTTATTACTGCATAATGCAGCAGTCCCCAAGTGGTATGCCAAGAGATGTGTATCTGTATTTCATAAAACAAGCTGTGAGAAAACAGTAAAAATTTTACTTCCAGGTCATGTCTACTAGTCATGAGTAAGTCTACCTAAATAAGCCTTATCAGCATTATTTTTCATAAGACTTGAAATTGAAAGGTGTCAAAATTGGAAAAGAAAAATTATGTATTATTTAAACTGAAAGAGTTCAACTAAGAGAGCCAAGATATGAAATAATTTTTTAAAGTTAAAACCTTAATTCTTCTTGTATTTCTTTTCAAACGCAACTTAAGACAAAAATCAATTTTAGCATAGCACTTTCCAAAATATATAGTATTGTACATGTTACAATGAAATTCAATTTCTTCAAGTATCACAGGTAGGAATCATCCTTGGTAAGGAGAAACGGTCACCTCTGTCAACAACCAGAAAGGTTTCTATCACAGCACTAGATGCCTTCATCAATATTGTATGTAATCCCAAACATCACAATAAATTCAGATTAATTTTTGCCTTTATAAATGGCCTGTCTGGTACCCTGGCTTCTTTTACCTCTTTTCAAAATCTAGTGTTACAAAATCCACTAGCAATGTAGATTAAGAAATTAAATCATAAGTATTAAGACTGTACCACTATTTGCATAAATTGTCCTCAAATGTCTAAGTAAATATATGCTATCTAGAATTTGCTTTTAAAAGTGAATGGAAAAGTTAATTTTCTACAGATAAAAATTTTAACTGAAAATACTATTATTATTCAACATTGCTTTTTAAAGAGCAAAAAATAAAGTACATATTTTTTATTTTTCTACATTATCAGAAAATCTTATGAAGGAAACTTGTCACTAAAAAGGTAAAAATAAAACTTCCCATGGAGTGTGAAATATTTTGTAATCTTTCAAAGTACCAGTACTTTTAATATCAGGTTATCTCTTCAACTAAAGAGATAAAAACCAGAACAACCAGGTTAGCACTTCTAATGAAATCTCCTAAATCTGAAGTCCTTAGTTTTGAACAAAAAACACTTTCAAGTTTTAAGTATAAGCACCTTTGAAAAATCAAAAAGCATATTAAACATCCAAAATTACAAAGTGAAAACAAAACTTAGTTCTTCTAGGGCAGTTTATCATTCTGAATTTTATCAAGATCAGGTATTTCTTAAATGAAAAGGATATAAATCACTCACATATGTACTTTGACTTTTTTCCCATGATATTAGTTTATGTTAAGGTATAAAAGAAATTGAAAATTTTTATAGGCTGCATTTATTATTTGGTTAAAATAAGCAATTCTCATTCTCCAGGTTAAGATTATACTACACTTCGAATACACAGAAGAGATCTCTACACACTATATACTTAGAGAACGAAAGGATTCTGCCAACAAATGCCTACATTAACTTATTCATATTGATAAAACACTGTGAAATACTTTCTTATTTCCTATTTAAATATAAAGTATTCAAGGAAGACACTGGAAGTCAAGTCTTTGGGGAAAATGAGGAAAAACATTTTAAAATTAAATGAAGACCTTGAAAAGTCAAGAAAGACATAAATGGAGTGAAAGGAACTTATATTTTTTTCAGCATATGTTGTTTCTTTTACTTTTCATTCGTATTACAAAAATACTACAATCTAGAGTGTAACATACAATCTTTAATGATCTTGGTCCATTAAGAAACATTTCATTGTAACAGAATGTGAATGTAGCAATTTAAACGTTTGAATGTAGACAGCCATTTCAGTCTGCTGTGACTCTAATCTAAATCTGAGATAAAGTTCCCTTTTTAAAATTGCAAGAGATGTAGTCACTGATGTTTGGAAAAGAACTGTTGTCAAACATATCAAGTTGTCCCAAACTCAACATAAAGTTGGCATGTAAATAGTTATGCTTAAATCTCTTTCCCACCACCTCACACTTGCTGTTTTAAAAGGCAAACGAACGGTGACTTTTAATGATTCCTGAGCTGTAAAAAATCCTGGTATCAAAAATGAAAAGAAACATGTTCAATTTTGAACATTAAATTCAAGTAAGTTCCGATGGTGAATTAACTCAGTACTTCCTACTGTTTTGTCAAGAATCTAAGGGTTCGTTTCATTGTGCTTACTTATTAGGAACTAACTACACGATTAATAAAGGAGTAGGGCTCTAACGAAGAGTTTTATGAAAACATGTTGAACTTAGTTTTCTGGATGTTGAAAAGTGAAGCTGTCTCCTAGGATTCGAAGAAAGTTGATGCTTTTAGGTCCTTCCCACGACAGCGGTACCCGCAAGTAACACTTTTGTGGTGGTAACACTGTACCCACAGGGACTAGAATAAATACAAATGCAAAAAAACCCTTAGAAATGTTTTTACAAATGAAAACTAATTTGCTTTCACTAAAGGTCAGTTACCAAGAACTAGAAGCTTTCTCCTGGATATAACGAACAGTACCTCAATTAAAAAACACGGGGGCCTCTTTTTACCTTACTGATTTATTCCATGAAACTTTTAAGTTAGATTTAAGAGCAAAAGGTGGAGAGGCCCCACCGGAAGTTGAAACCTGGGGCTTGCAACTTCACAAACAGGCGTCTCGGGTTCCTCCGCCGCCCCAGGACCAAACGGACTGTCTCTATAACATTAAAACATCCTCCGGATGCAGTGAGAAAAGCATCACAGTTGCACTGCTTCTCCTTCCACCATGCACCACTCTCAGTATCCCTGGGCCTGAAGGCTCCTGAGACCCGTTATCCACCCCAGTGTCCCCCATCTTATACATAAAAACAAAAACACATAAGTGGCATAGGATGTGCGTATAACAGAGACATGTGAAGAGCCGGGGATCCGCAGCAGCTGGGACAGTGGCAGAGCGAACCGAAGTGGGCCCGGACTCTTTGGCTCCCGCCGCTACTGCCTTTCTACCCCAGGAAGCAGCGCGGCGGCAGTGGCTACTACGCGCTGGCGGGAGCCCCAAGAAGAGGAGTCCCAGGAAACCCCAGCCGCCCGCGGACGGGACCGGGCCTAAGATCTAGAGCTGCCGCTGCAGCGGCCGGAGCACAGCTACGCTTTACGTCCACCTCCCCCTCTTACACACCCCCTCCCTCCACCGCCGCCACCCCCCTCCCCACCCGCTCTGCTCTCCCTTTCTCGATTGGAGCCGAGACAAAAGCAACGGGAAGCGGTGGGCCGGGACGCTACCCGCGGACCCCGGGAGAGACTGGCCCGGCCCCGAGACATTCCCCTGCCCTGCAGGGACCCCAAATCCGCCGCCCTTGCCGCGCGCCCCGCTGCCAGACTTCCGAAAATTTGCCAAAAACTCACCGCATGAATTTTCTTGTCCCGCGGATCCAAGATGGCGACGTATCCACCGCGGAGGCTGCTGGGAGCAAGACCTTTACCCTCTGACCCCCGCCGTGACCCCCGTCGCTCTAGCTTCCCTTAAGGCGGCAGCGGAAGGTGGGAGCGGCGATTGCTCATCGGACACAGGATTGAGGGTGAGCAGGCCGCTTCCGCGCTCGTGTAAGCTCGTAGGTAGACGGGCTTCACTCTCCCACTGCCCTCACCGCGGCTGCAGTGACTCTTACCGATTTTCACGGAGGCTTGTGGCCCACTGCGGTTGTTACAGATACTCGGGCCTCTGTAGCCAAAGCCCGGTTGCTTCGCGGCAGGGCCTGGGCCGTGGGTCCGAGGCGGGCTGCGGGGTCCAGGGGCGGGGAATGGTGAGGTAGCGTCGGCCCGCCCACCGGGGGGACTAGGAGCGTGTTTGTGTTTGTGTGGGACTCCCCGCCCCCGCACTTCCGCACGGATCGAGTACCCTCCTAGTTCCCACCTTGAGCAGAACTGACGTTTGTCTTTTCTTCCCTCAGATCTGACCGTTGTCTTTTCCTCCCTCAGTCCTTGCACCCTCCAGCGCCTTGTCTGCGCTTCCAGAGACCCGCAGCGCGTCCCCCTCGCCTCCGGAGTAGTGAGTTCCCCTCTGCCGAAACCATTAGTGCCTGCTCACTCCTCCCTTTTATTTACTTTAACCTGGGAGTAGAAAGTACTCCCAGGTTAAAGTAAATAAGTAGGTTTTTAACGCAGTGTTGAGCAAAAGATCTTCAGTCGAATTACCTTTGCGGCACGTTGTCTAGTTCTCGCGCCTTAGTCCCCTGGTAAGCCTGAGCGACCAGCTGTGCCATCAGCGAGACATTATGGTGACTTGTGGAAACTTGAAGGAGTGAAGTCTGTGTTTCCACAAAAGTAGCTGTCACCGAAAGTGAAACTAAACTTATTTTCTTTGAAAATATTTCCCTTTATTTTATTTTACTTATTTTATTTTTTATAATTATACTAGATATTTTGACTGAAGAATGTTCTGCATATGTGTTTTGGAATTGTGTAGTTTCATAATGTGAAAACTTTTGTTTCATTGATAGTTTATTAATGTAAAGTACAGTTGGTTTAAAGTAAATAAAACTTCATTCCGCCTTTTTTTAAAAATAAAAATCGCTTTTAATTCCCTAAGAAGTCATTCTAATCCGATTTAAGTTTAACACTGCAAGCCAAAGGTAAGAAATAGAAAGTACAATGAGCTTACCCTGAAATAAGTTTGTCATGTTTTTGAATGAAAGGTACTTTGTATAAATTTATTAAACTCCCAAAAGTGTTGGTGTGGCCAGTAGGATATGTAATACATCCCCCTTCAATATTCTTTTAAACATTTACTGACTTTTTTTTTTTTTACTGTAGGAAAGTTCGCAGGGTAATAAAACATTTCTTTATGTCTTTTTCTCCCTTTCTTCTTTCCCTTCTCCCAAGTGTCTTCCTTCCTTCGTTTTCTGCTTTCTTTTCCCTCTTATATTAATCTCTGATGTAAAATAGTGTGTTAAAAAATTGGCTGTCTACGTGAATGTACGGTACATAAATGTAGGCATATATAAAAACATTGTTGAACTCTTTAGTCCAGCTATTGATAATTCAAAGTATAACTAAAAGTATAACTATTAATGATTTGGAGCCATAATAATGGATTTTTTTTTTTCAAACTCATGACCTCCGGCTTTACCAGGCAGGCACAGAGCTAACTAAGGAAGATGGAATTTTATAAAAAAAAAGGTGGGGGCAGGGTTTTTGCTCTGTGGGGTAATCGCTTCTGAGGCCAGGGAGATTGTGAGTTTGATCCCTGGTACCAAAAAAAAAAAAAAAAGGATACAATTATATAATAAGTGTTATTTATATTTTAATCTGTTAGTTTGATATATATGTAGGACCTTATTCAGGCTAAAAGATGGACCTTATTATCCCTGTATTTACTTAAAAAGCTCCAATTTTAAATAGCGTGAACATGGTAAAATGAGAAAAGTCACTTATAAGGAGACAGATCTGATGAGAGTTTTATTACTTTGAGTTTTTATTGGAAAAGATAGAACAACAAACATTTTCATAGTAAATGTGTTGGGTAGGAGTAGAAAAAAATACATTGATACATTGCTTTCTTTTATTTCCTTTTACCAGAAAGTATTCCTAACTGATTATGTATTTGTTTCTGGAATATGTGTTGAATGTTTTTGGTACCCCTCACAGAAAAATTACTTAGATTGAAGAAAAAAAAAAACTTAACAGAAGAACAAGTTTGTATACAGTTTATGAATGATGTAAAAATGTTAAACTTTTAAGTAGCAGTATTATAGGCGTATAATAGCCCAACTTTGACAAAATATGTTGCACATTAATGTAGTCTTCAGGAATTATTTTAACAAGTGATTATTTCTCGATAGTACTGGCAGAAGTTCAAAGACACAGGGCTTCTTAAACTGCTCAGAGTAAGTTTCTAGAGTGCAGTTTGTTTATATGTATCAAAAACCTGAGCCTGTGCTTTTGTCCCAGCAGTTCCTCTTCCAGAAACTGTATCATAAGAAAATGAGGATGTATGCAATAAACTGATTGCAAGAGTAATCTTTACTGCATTGTTTACTTGTTAGATGAAGCAACTTGCATACTATGAAGTATGTAGAGGAAATCTGAGATGATTTATAGTCAAATACAAAAAGTTTTAAAATATAATTCTAATTTTAAAAAATTTTTAAACTTATTTTTTTTCCTACATTCCATAACTAAGCACCAAGACCTATATATTTTACCAAATATGCCTTGGTTCCACCTTTCTGTATTTGTACAGCCATCCTTTCAGTTGTAGCTTTATAATCATCTGAAGTTTTGAAAGGAGTTTTAGAACTGTTTGTCTTAGTCGTGTTCTTGCTACTGGTACACAGTAGCTGATACCCACAACTTAAAAGAGGAAAAGTTTATTGTGGCTCACTGTTTGCAAAGGTCCATATTTGTGTGGCTCCATGGCAAAGCAGCATGGCAGAGGAGAAACAGCTCATGGAGTGGTGGCAGGAAGCAGAGAAAAATCAAATACAGAGGGAGGGAGTTACACCCTTCCAGACCACACCCCAGTGACCCTTGGGTCCAACAAAGCTTCTCCTCCCAACAGCACATTTAGCTATATATGTATCAGTGGACTGATCCACTGGTGAGTACCATACCCCTATGATCCAATCACCTCCCCAAATCCCCACCTTGAGTGCACAAGGCTTTAGGGAGACATTCTGATACAAATGTCTTCCCATATTAAGTTTTACCTCTAGTCTTTCACACTATTACTATATGTTGCTTTCTACTGTGTAAGTCTTAGGAAATTTGCCCACTGTGTAAAATCTTTGTAATGATGCCTGTAAAAATATTCCATGAGACAAAATGATTTAATTAGAAAAAAATTTAACTTGGAAATAGCTAAAGCAGCAACAAAAGTAGCAGTTCAATGCATGCTGAGCATTTAAAATATATTTTTATATAAACTCGTGAAACTTTAATTACTTATAAGGTAGGAAATGCTAATGTATGTATATGTTTAGAGGCTGTATTTTTTTTATCAGTTTAAAAGAGGGAAGTTGAGAAAAGGCTGGTGTGTTAAGGCGTGCTTCACTGAGTGGCTGATTGTTTCATGTTGAATGGCATGTAATTTGGGTTGATAAAAAGGACAGTTTCAGTGGAGGGACTAACAAGCAATACTAGATAGTTGGCTAGGATCACCATATGAAGTTACCTTAGACTGTGATTTAAACAAAAATTTCCTTGGTTCTATAGGCTAGAAGTCAAAACATGGTTACCTTTTTTCCCATGTCTTCACATGGTCTCCTCTTTATGTCCATATGTGTCCTAACTTGTTATTTTTTATTTTTTTATGGTATTGGGTATTGAACCCAGGGCTTTTGCATTGAGTTACAGCCCAGTCTTGTCTTTGTTTCTGCATTTGTTTTTTTGTTTTTCAGACAGTAAGTGGCCTGCCCTGAACTAGAATTTTCAGTCCTCCAACATTCACCTCTGTGCTGAGATTATAGGCATGTGCCCCAATGCCTGACTTTTTAACTCATGAGGACAGTAGATACTGGATTTAGGGTCACCTAAATTTATTTTACCTTAATTACATCTTTACAGGCTCTGTCTACAAATACAGTCACATTCTGAGATATTAGAGATTAGGATTTCAACATACGAATTTGGAAGGTGAAGCTAAAATTCAGTGCATTATCAGAGGTATAGGCAGAAATGAGAATGAACCACTGACTAGAATCAGAAGGAACTGGTGGGATTTATTTAGGGTAGAGTGTCAGGATTTTGGAGTATTTTAAATGCCAGGCACAAGAGTGGACATGATGGTTTTAATCATGCCAAATCCAGTCCATTCCAGGTGCTTTATTAGCACCCTAGGAAGATGGAGAATCACATTAGAATAGTTTTACCGCATGTCTATACTTTGTGTCATATCCATTCCTGTCACCTGACATGATTATTGTTACCATGCCAGAATAATAAATTTAGATACACTAGCAATCACTTCAAAAAATGCTATGTAAGTTTTTAAGTCAATTTCATACAATAAAATATTTCCCCATTATACAGAAGCAGCAACACAATACTTATGCTGTGCTTTCTCAACTACAGTGAACCCTTGAGTTATGACCAGCCTCACATAAGAACAAGTTGGGTTACAACCAGAATTTTAGGTTTACTTAAGAAGTCTTGAATTATAACCAGATTGCTGGCCACTTGTGCAGTTGTAAACATAGACTTACGAAGCTAGAAAAGTGTATATAAGTCAGCATCACTCTGAGCCCATATACCTGAAGTTAGTAACCTTCCGAACAATCACCATCTTCCATTTCATCCTCTCTTTCTGTAAGCCAAACATACCACCTTGATTGGTGAGTACAGTATGAAATTGTTGTTTCTGGTAAACTAGGTACATTTTACAACTTTTTGGTGGAAACAGTAAGAGAATTACACTTCTGTTTCTGGTATATTGTACACATTATACAACCCTTTTTTATTATGAAAAGATTAAAATTAAAAAGGAAAGATAGTCTTGATTTACAACCAACTTGAGTTATAACCAACCTTCATGAACAAATTAGTTTGTAAGTCCAGGGTCCACTGTACTTCATTTTAGGTGAATGTTTGCATCACAGGTCTAGCTTCTATACATATTTTTAGAAAATGCACAAAATCATGAAAGTATGATATCTAAAAAAGCTTTTTAAAAGTCCAGAACATAATGTGCTTTAGCTGAAACATTGATCACTCTAAAATGAGTGTCTTAAGAGCTCCAGTGGCACAATCTGTTAGCGTGAGGTACTTACATAAAATGAATGTCTGTGTCTTTTGGAGAAGAGGACATGTTCACTTGTTTGTATTATTTTTAAGATCACTTGGTGGATCTAAATCTTCCATATATAGGTTGAAGTTGCTGTTAACATACAAAAGCACTGTATATTGCTTGAGGATCCTTATTAAAACTTAATCTCAGACTTTTGTGAAATCTCATAATGATGACTATAGTGACATTATAAGACATACCCACTTCAGTTTTCCTGAATTTTTATATTTTCTTTAGCTTTTTTTGATTGTATCCCAGTTGTGAATGTAACAGTTAAGACAGTGGATTTTGAGAATAAAGAAAAATGCTTCCACACCTTAACGTAAAGCTCTGTTTTGACTCAATATTCATTTGTCATTCTAGTGTAATTAAGTTTCAGTTATGTGCCAAGCATTGCATTTTGCCTCTCAGAGATAGGAACACCAAATTGTTTTTCTCTATTCTCACACACTGCTGAACAACCTTTTGACAACAGATGTATGGGATTATTTCCCACATACTATACTCAGCAATTAGTTCTCCAGCCTACATTACTTAGGTGTATCCTAATTTAATTCTGACCCCACATGGCCCTGTCCTCAAGTGTAATTTGTTAGAGTGACTTACAGAACTCAAACACTTTATTTGTGTTTATCAGTTTTTATATAGGATATTAAAAAGGATATGCATGATCAGCCAAATGGAAGAGGTATGGGAGAAAGGGCATGGAGATTTCATGCCTTCTTCAGGTGTGCCTCCTTCTAAGTGTGTCCATGTGTTCAACTATCTAAAAGCTATCTGAATCCAGTTTTTTTTTTTTTTTTTTTTTAGGTGTTTGTGGAGACTTCAAAGCATAAACATGATTGGCAACATCACTAGCCATTGATCAAAGTAATCTCCAAAGATTCAGGGAGAGTTCTGAAAATTCCAACCCTCTAATCACATGATTGGGTTCCCTCTGGCAACCAGCTCCTAACCTGAATCTATAGAAGCCCACCAGGAGTGACCTCATCAGAAGGAAAGATTTTTCTGCAGAGTATTCCCAGAAATTTAGCAGCTCTCTACCAGAAACCAGATATAAAAACCAACCCTAAATATGATACCTATATATACAATTATAAATTGTAATTAATACATTGTCATATCTGTATATATTGTCAATTATAATTAACACATTGTCAGTTCTCAAAAGAGTGATGAGATACAGAATAATCATGCCCTTTCTCAGTCTTATTGTATGCCAAATGTACGAACCAGTTCTTTCACAGTTCAGCACATTCACAAAGTGGATATAATTTCTTCACCAATCAGCTATGAGGCTACCAGTTGTACATGCTACCCAATGGAACAATCATGCATGTACTACAGGTAAGAATGTTAAACTTGTATGACATATTTCCCTCTCAAATATCCTCATTCATGTGAAGAATTTCTGTTATTATCCATCATCTTTGGAATTAATCAGAACAGTATTAAAGTGACTTAATTTTGTGAACTGAACACTAATGATGCTGTTACTCTCTGTTGCTTCCATTGGTCATTATCCTCTGTATAAACAAAAGTGTGTTTTAAAATAATTAAAAGTCAATTGAATATAAAAGCTACAATGAGGAAAATTCTGATTCAGATATTGAACACTAACTTTATAGATTATATGCTGTTTTTCAGTTTTCGATAATACAGGAACACCTTTTAAGAATTGCTATGGATATCCAATGTGATATATTATCTTTATTATAAAGTTATCTTAACATGTGCATATATAAAACTAGCTACACACTTAGGTTTTTAGCACTTTATTTTTCTATTAAACTGTTTCCTTTCAAAAATTAGGAAGAAAGTATATATTTACAATTGATAGCATTAATTTAAATGTAACAAAGAATGTTGTTTTGCTGAGATTAAGACAGCACAGATTTATTGTGATAACTCAAAAGTGTTAACTCAGTTTTCCCACTAGTTTTCTCTTTGTAATTTTTTATACCTTTGTTCCAGAAACAGTTACAGTGTTGGACTTCTTGTGCATTTATGCATGATTCATTTATTTATTCTTTATCATAGCCCAGGACAGTTTAATTTACATAGCTTGACTCTAAATGAAAATAAGAAGACAAATCAAGTGAAATCATTTATTTGTATCTTTATGTCTTCCTTATGATCTAAAATATATTAGTTTTAGATGAATTTTGGAATAAAAGTAAACTAAAGATTTTTATGGAAAAATCACAGATACTAAAGAATATGGTAGTGAGTCATTGGAGATTGAGGAGTAAAGATTATGAGATGGAAGTTTTCAAGTGACTGAGATCTGGAATTTTATGCATTTAGGACATGTAAGTTGTTCACACTTGGGCAAATTGCTTCGCCTTTCCAAGCCTCAGTTTTGCTACATCAAATTTGTGTGTAGTAACATTACTGTGCCTTTCAGAGTTGGAAATACTTTATCAGATGGCATGTGAAAGCACGGAATAAAGCAAATATTCAAAAGTAATAGTTGCTTTGTTTATGATGATAATGTTTTTATGTGGAAGACTATATGTAATCTAAGACTTCTAAGTGGAGAAGCATAGTAATTACTAATAAGGCATTTGAAAGAGAAAATAATAGAATATGTAAGTGACTGTTGCACAAAGAAATGTGCTAACTAGCTGTTACATATTTTCTGTTGAGATATGAAAACTAATCAGGTAAGTTAGGAAAGTGAAACATATTGCTAAGTGATTGCATTTTATAGTATCAACTAGTGATCATGCTTTATTTTTCTGCCATTTGAATATTTTAAACAGTTTTTAAATAAATATGTTAACTAATCCTTTTAGCTTACCTGATGGTACACCTTTCACAATTACTATGAGGGTTTTTAAAGACCTATTACAGCTAGGTGTAGTGGCACACTCAGGGAAGCTAAGGCAGGAGGATTGCAAGTTTAAACCTACCCTTGGCAACTTAGTGACTTAGTGAGATGCTGCCCCAAAATTTAAAAAAAAATTAAAAAGGGCTGGGACTGTATCTCAGTACTAAAACCCTGAGTTCAATGTCCAGTACTACACAAATTAGAAGACCTGACCTGATAGAAGGATCTCACATGTGGTAGGCAGTTTATCATTAAGCTGCTTCTCCAACCCAAAATTCATCACTTATAAAAAATTCTTACACGAAAATAGCTTCTAAATATTTGCAGTAATTCTCAAACTTTACATTTTTAATGCCTCACCATAAAGTAGCCTCTATAGTCATAATAAAATATTTTAAAGCCATTGCATAGAATAAAGGTAGAATTGTGCTTCATAAAAGACTTCACTAATAATGTACTTTACTAATAATGTTAAAGTTTCTGTTGGTATGTGTATTATGAAAGTTACTACAGCTACTGTATCTTTGATAAAGGTATGCCTGGAGGAATATTTTCCCAAAACTTTTCCTTTTAAGCAGCCTGCAATCTGAAGCAGTTCTTCCATGAACTATATGTTAATCTATTGTCCATTGTTAAAATATATGAGACTGGTAATTTATCAAAAAAAAAACTCACAGTTTTGGAGGTCCAAGTACATGCCACAGACTTCTGACTAGCTCTAGTGAGTGTTCCATAGAAAATAATAGCGAAATGATGAGAGTGTTGTATGAAAAAACTCACATGGCAAGACAAAAAGCCAGAGAGCAGAGAGGAGCTGGTCTTGCCCTTCTACACTTAAACCAATTCTTGCAGAAACTAAGGTCTCATAAGAACTAGGTTAACTCTTACCAGGTATAGTTTCCTCAGTCCCCTAATAACCTCCACTAGGCTCTACTTTGAAGTTCTGCAGGCTCCCAGCATCACTACACTGAGAACCAAGTTTCCAACACAAACCTGAAACCATATTCAAACCATAACAACTCACACAAGTGAGCATAGAACAGTCATGGCAAAACCCAAAGAATTAATTAATCACTGTTAAACTCAGCAACTGCCTATGAGAAGATACTTGATTTGAAATATTTTTAAAAAGCCATAAAACAGATTTCTAAATGGTAGAGCACTTCTTTGGCAGTCTGACCCAAAATCTGGGAATCTTAACAAAAATGCCTTCTTTCTATACTAACAGAAGAAGAAAATCTGTATATTAAATCAATATATACCATACATATTTTACTTTTGTAATTAAATTGAGCTTGTGTAAATTTATATGGTTTCTTATGGAAAAAGATTACAAAAAGGAAGAGAATGAGGAGAGAAAAACCCATGATGGGTTTATCGATTCTTAAGTACGTTAGTTTTGTAAGCAACTGATAAGTATCCTTTTATAAAGGAATCCATTGTAAATTAAGCATAGGAAATTGAGATAAACCAAATAAATTTCACTATTGGAAAGTTGGTTGCTACTTGTTATATGTTAATATGTGTTCCTAAGCGTTTTAGTTTTTTTAATGAAGGTTTCAGTAAATATCTTACAAAGCATGATACTTAATTGTATTTGATAAGTTTCTGGTTTCCAACACCTATTTGAAGATGAGAATTAACAACTTTAGTATAAGGGATTGATTTGAAATAGGAATTGATTATCACAAAAGATATTTTGAACAGGACCAGATGAGAGATTTCTTCTACTGCAAGTTTTACAATACATTAAGCAAGGTGTTAAACTAACACTTTAAAAGCAGGACAATACAAGGGTTGGTCAAAAAATAGTGTGCTTTAAATTTTTTTAATATTATGGTAAAAGACATTGCCATTAATCCCCTTCAGAATACCTTCTTGCTTTACACACAGTTATCCCATTGTCCTTGCCACTTTGTGAGTATCCTCTTTCATGAGTATCTTCACAACAGTTACCAAAACTATGGTGAATGCTGCTACCAGATGCTGTCCAGTGGTAAGGCGGGCTTATAAAAATACGTATCCTCATCCCTCTTATTCACTGGATCTAGCACCGTGCAACTTTGAGCTCTCCCCCAAAGTTAAAATGACCATGAAAGGTCAATATTCTGAATCAGTTCACCACCACAACAGATGGCACAACTGAAGACATTCATGAAAAACTTCCAGAACTGCTTCAGAAAATGCCAAGAATGATGAGATAAGTATGTTTGAAGAGAGGGGGAATTTTTTGAGAGAACTTAATGGCAATGTGTCTTTTACTCTAATATTTTTTAAAAAGTTAAACATTTGCTGTATTTTATTATACCTCATAGTTATAGCTGTTTTGGTAGATATATGTATACTATGACATTGAGAGTTTACTCATTGCCCCATAATTATGACTATGCCTCAAAGCTGAGAATATAATGTATTAAATGCTCCTTTTCATAAGTTCAAAAATGTTAAATAGCCTAATTGTTTTACACTAAGTAATGTGACAAGCATATCAGGGAATAAGATTAAAGGAAACCTTTTAAAGAAGCAGTGTTTGTGGATAAGGGCTTTGTCCAGTATATAGTTGGAGTGAGAGGAGGGTGTTTGAAGAGAATGAGTTCTAAAGATTGAGATTACTAGTAGAAAGGGAGATGCATATTTTTGAATATTGGCTTGGTAGGAGTCTTGCTGAACTCTTGGAGCTGTGTGAAGGGAAAATAATTTGCAAGACATGATAGACTGAAAGAGGCTGTGGTGGATTGACAACTGGTGGTCAACTTGTAACATTTAGCAAAACTGAATCAGCATGGTGCTGGATGTGGAAGGACCACCTGAGGATTGTTGCCAGCAGCATAAAAAAAGAACTGGAGGGGAAGAGGTGCTGTTGATCCCCTGGAGAAGCCTGTCACACTGGCTTTCCTGATATGAACTTGGCTATACTTAACAGACGCGCTTGGGGCCTTGCCTTTGCTGAGGATCCCTGCAGTTCTTTTTGGAGGAGTGCTGGTCCTTCCTTTGAGCATCACTTCTTGGCTTCAGTGCAGTTCCTCAGCCTGCCAGCAGATTCTTCGCCCCACTGGTGCAGACTTTCTAGCTTTCACCACTTAGGCCTTCCAGCGCAGATCCTTTATACAATCTTGTATGAGACATTTACGTGGGCTTTAGCAGCTAGCCTCATGGAGGACGTTGCCATGGGCTGTAGGTTTTCAGCTAGACTCAGTCAGGACATTGCCATGGAATCTAGGCCCGCAGCTGAATTCGTTGGGTCTCTAGCGTGTGAATAGATCTCCTGCACTCTTTTGCGTTTGACTCTTCTGGTGAACATTATAAAGTAAATCCTGTAAATTATGTGTCCTGCATTTAATCCTTTCTCTTGCAAAAGCTGACTGTAAGAGGCCAAGACAACAGGAAAGTGACCTCCATGACAGCTATTCTGTGTGGCAAGAGTAAAAGATTGTGGTGGGTGGTAGGAACACCAGGAAGTTAGATGAGAGAACTATTTTCTCAGTATCAAAGCTGATCACATCAAGAGGAGTAGAACAAGTAAAGGTATCCGAATGACCACCACCAGGAAACTAGAGAATTAGAGGCACCTATGGGCTCCCCCTAAAAAAACCTCATTGGAGAGACACAGCTTTTGGATATTGTCACATAATTTGTCAATATCTAGTTAATGAGAATTGTGTTCTTACCTAGTAAAAGATAAGCATTTGCCCTTTTCTCTATCCCTTTTGTCACAAAGCAAATGCACTAAGCCTAGAAGGGAAAGTAGGTGTCTGAAAGCAAGATTCAGCCCACTCAACTTCCAAGTCACTAGTGCTCTCCTCAAACAGGGTGGAAGAAAAAGATAAGAGGTTTGCAGTGAACTGTAAATTGATGCTGGAAAGTTAAGATTGACTCTTTAATCTTAGAGTGTGACTGTTTTGAGAATCTAAAATTGAAAATCTATGATTACCATTAAAGGAAACACTACTCAGTGAAAAAAATCATTAATAGTTATTGGCATATTTTCTCATAATCCAAATTAAAATGTGGAGCTATGTTCAAAATTCGGTGATCAGTATTTGTTAAACTGTAATTTTTTATTTTTCTAAGCAAAAAATAGTTCAGATTTTCTAAGGAAAAAAAGTCATTTTTCTATTGAAAGGATAATATTTGAATAAGTCATCTTAGCTGTTATTTTGTGTGTGAATGGCATCAGCTTGAATTTCTCATAGTTTCAATAGAAGATACTTTCAGCCTTATTAGTTAAAAAAATAGTGCTTCAGTGAAGGAAGCTAGTGTTATGCAAAATAATTGCTTCATTGGTTCAATCATTAATAATCATTAGACAACTAGGAAAATAACACCACAATTTACATCTGTCAGGCAAGCTTATGTATGACTTTAGAACCTAAAAAGTGCATCACTGAAATTGCAATATACTTAAGCTTGTTTAGTTTACATATTTTTATAATGTGCAAAGTGAAATTTAACCAAGAAATTTTCATGCCAATCTGTTGCAACAGATTAATAATCCTTTTTTCCCTAAAATCTTTATAGTAATTAAGAAAGACAAATCATCTTTTGAATTTTTAGGCTGGGTACCTAATTAACTAGTGCAGGAATTGGTAAATAGGCATTGTAATTACCAGAGTAACAGATCTTTATAAAACAATGTACATAATTTTAAATTTCAGTCCACCTAGTTTGCTCTCTTAGATTGTACAACTTTCTGTTGTCCTAGAGAAGCTAGATCACCGAATGAAATCTCTTCTCATATACTTTCTCTCCAGCAATTTACTATGTGACAGATGGAGTACCTTAGCAAAGCACACCTTAGTCTTTCACTTGTGAGCTTAATCCACAAAATATAGCAGAGAAGTAAAACGATAAAGCATAGAAGGAATATAGGACTCTGGGTAGAGAGTTGAGGGTTGCAGGACTGTAATACTAAACAGAATGAAAGAAAAATCCTCTCTGAAATAACTGAGTAGAAACCTGGAGGAGAAAGAGTATAAATCATTGAGTATTGGGGGAAACAAACATATTAGTATTATTTCATTTTATTAGTAAATATTTTACAGATACTTCAAATGACTGGTTTTAAAAGTTATTTTCCTCCTCACTCTGCATCCCTCCCTAGCAAAAAATTTTGTGAAGTAAATATTAATGTCCTGTATTATCATGTATGGTCAAAGAAAATTAGTGTCACACAACTACTAAGTGTAACAATTAGATTTAAATTCAGATAAGCCAGTTTCCAGAACCTATATATATATATTTTTAAGAACTTACACTTTTAATCACCAGGTTATACTGACATTGTTTGGGTGCTTTAGACACCCATGTTTTCATTTTGCCTGCATGCTTTCAGTGTGTCCTTTGGTTATATTCTACTTAAGCCAGTCTTTTTTCTTCTTTAGTTTCTTGTTAATTCAGTCTTACATGTGGAATCCTGTTTCTTTTGTTATCTACTTTTCATCCTCCCCACTACAGCAATAGAGATAATGATAATTATGACTGCTAAACTTATTGGTCACTTAATGTACCAGTTATCTTAATCCAAGTGACAACTCTGTTTAGGCAAATATTACAAACTCTGAATTTTAGTTGAGATTTCTGAGATTTAGAGAAGTAAAGCAATGTGTATGTTATATGTTTGTATCTAAAGTATCCCCCAAAAGTCACATGTATTCAGAGGTGGGGCATTTGGAAGGTGATTGGAGGGGGCACTAAACTCATCAGCGGATTAATCCCACTGATGATTTATAATTCAGTGTATTGTTAGGAAGTAGCGCCTGGTTGAAGGAGATGGGCCATTGAGACTAATACCTGGAAGGTATATTCTTATTCCTGGCCCCTTCGCTTTTTGTTTCCTAGGTGGCATGAATTGAGTAGTTTTTTTCTCCTATGCCTTTCCCCCACATTGTTTCTGCCTTAAAACCAGCTAACCATGGACTGAACCCTCTAAAACTGTGAACTAAAATAAACTCCTTTAAGTTGCAGGTGTTCAGGTATTTTGTCCCAACAACATGAAAGCTGACTATTGTGTATTCTCATATTAATAAATGGTAGATCCTGCATTAGCCATATCTGTCTGACTTCACAGATTCTCTTTCTTAAAAAATTAAGTTTTTTTTATTAAATCAAGGTATAACTTACATAGTGAAGTGCCCTACTCTAGTTCAATGAATTCTGATATGTTAGATACCTGTGTAGTAATCATCAAGAACATTCTCAAGAAAAAGGCTCCCCTAATGCTCCCTGCCCATAGATAATCCTCCAAAGATAAACATCACTTTGATATCTTTCACTATGGACTTGCTTTGGTTATTATTTTGAAATTTTGTACATTATATACTCTGGAATATTCTTTCTTCCCAGTCTTGTCTTTTTTTTTTTTTTTTTCAGTAGTGGGAATTGAACTTGTGGAGCTACATCTCCAACCTTTTAAAATTTATTTTGAGACAAGATCTTGCTAAGGTGATCTCAAACTTGCAGTACTACTTCAACCTCTCAGGTAGCTGGGATTATAGACATGCACTACTGTAGTTGGTTTAGAGTCCTCACTTTTAATGACTAGTGGATACTTTCTCCAACTAAACTGCCAGGTTCCTGGTCCTATTTCCCTAGGTTTTTCTTGCTGAGTAGCTGTTAATGGCATAATAAGCTAATTCTTGCTAAATTAATGGGGAAAATGGATTAAATTACTTTTTAAAAAAATTATTATATATCACAATTGACTTGAAGCTTAGAAGAGTAATCATTATGAGAATTTTAAGGAGAGTGAGAGAATTTTTAGGATGGAATGCAGGAAGATTTTGATTTTGTTAACATACTGTTTTTAACTAGTTTGTCTTAACTTATTTTTGTGGCTGTAACAAAATGCCACATTTCTGATATATATATAGAATAGTCTTAATGTTATGTATATACTGAATAGTATATACATAACAGAAATCTCTCACACAAATGAAGGGTGGGGTGTTCAAAATCAGGAGACCAGCGTGTTCTGTGTCTAGTAAAGGCAACCTTATGTTTTCCAAATGAGTCCTTTTTTTCTGTGTTCTCACATGGCAGAAGAACAAACAAAAAGGGCATAGATACAGTAGTTCTAATTATATATGATCCTTTAACTTTAGGAAAGAACCTCATAGTATATAAAAGGAAACAAAAAGTTGAAAAGGGGAAACTGAAAGTGCAAACATAATCTAAGCAAAGAGAACTGTGTAAATTTTGTACTCTTGGGATAGAGAAGTGTCTTAGTCTGTTAGTGCTAGTAAAACAGTATGCAAGACTGAATGTTTTCTGAAAAGAGAAATTTATTTCTCATTGTTCTACTGTCTGAGAATTCAAGACCAAGTTACTTCCAGATTCCTCATCCAGTGAAGACCAAGGTGTTCATTATGAGTGGTGTCATCCAAATGTCCTTACATGGAGGAAGGGGCAGAACAAAAAACAGACACTTTTCTCGCATAGCAGAGTAAAAGAGCAAGAGGTTGTTTCTTTCTATCTGAGTCGTTTCATAAGGGCACTAATCACCTCCCAGAAATTCCCCTCTCTTAACACTGTGGCATCTGTGCTTGAGTTTCAATGTGAATTTTGAAGGTTACACAAATTAATAAACTAAAGACCAGGAATTTAGCTCAGTGGTTCAGCACCTGCCTGACAAGCACAAGTCCGTGAGTTCAAGTCTTAGCACAAAAAAAAAAAGCAAAACAGAAACTAAAGCAAGTATACTAATTGTGTGTCTTTTACAATTATTTATAAAATTAAATTTTTACATGTACAAATGAAGTTGACATTTTACAGAAGTATTACATGCATAAAAAAGACTAATGTGATGAAAAATGTACATTGAAATTATAAAAGTTTTGGATTCTATTCCTTACTGTACAGTTTACTTGCTTATTACCTGACTTAAATCACCTTTTCTTTCAGTCAGCTTTTAATATCAACATAAAAATATTTGGTATCCCTGACATCTTAGTGTGAAGAGCAAATATGAAATGAGCTAATGTATATTAGTGTATGCTTCATAAAACCTCATGAAAATATGTACATAATTGGGGATGGGGCAGAGAAAGATCCTTCATAAAACAGCAAGTACAATTATTGATGTGTCAAATTGAATATTCTGACCAGATGTAATAAAAAGCCTTAGCAAAGTTGTTTTTGAAGAACTACTTTAATAATGTAAACTGCCAGTCACTCAATTCAAGTTTGTCAGGTCTCTTTGGTAAGTGGATTTGTGAATGTATAACAGCAATTTGCTTCCCTACTTCATTGGATCTTGTTCTTACATTTTACATCTTAGTTCTAAATTTTGCTAGAAAACCACATATGTTTTACTTATATCACTTTCCTTAGAATTTCTTATGTGGAACATAAATTTGTCTAGCGCCTTCTGTGACAAGAATTACCTAATTGCCAACTCATTGTGAAAAATGTGATATGGAGAAAAATGTGAAATACTTTTCTTAGGATAACCGTATTCCTATTAATCTATAATCAAGGAAAAAATGAAAGGGTTGGGTAGCAGTGATGTACAGTATACTGGGTTTTATTTTGGAGTGCCACCTACTGGTAAATTACTTAAAATGTTTCAAAAATAAAGTAAAAATTATGTTGTGACATTAGAACAACTAAATGATTAGAGAATGACATCAACAAGATGGTAGAATAAGACAAAACACTTGTCTCCTCACAGAAACAGTCATACTTGAGTACTTTCACAAGAGTAAGAGAATCTAGGTGAGAGATTACAAAACTGGATATAGCACAAAACTTTTTTAAAGTTAAAAAAAAAAGCTACATACAAAAGATCAACAAGGACAGTTTCACATTATTCTTGGACTATAGATTAAACATATCTCCTCCAAAATTTAGATGTTGAATTTTTTGTGTAGGTTTTGAAGCCAAGCAGTACTGGGAGACAGCCTTTTTAATTTTTTTATTTTTGAAACAAGGTTATGCTGTTTTCCAGACTAGCCTATAATTTGTGATCCTCTGCCTCAGCTTCTCAAGTAGCTGAGATTATCGATATGGGCCACCACACACAGCTCAGGTGCTGAAATTTAATGGGTAATGTGATAGTTTTAGGAGTGCAGCCTTGTGAGGTGATTTGAAGAACATGCCTGAACTGAAAATTTCCTGGATACCTTTAAGTAGACTTTATGAAGTAGCAGAATGAACTAGTGAGATTGAAGACACATCATTGAAATTAGTCATTGGAAAAAGAAATGGAAGGAATGAAGAGAGCCTATAGGACTTACAGAATATCATCAAGCAAATGAAAATTTACACATGAGAGTTTCAAAAAGAATGGAAAAAGAAATTGAAAGAAAACTTATGTAAAAAAATGGCTGATAAGTTTCTCAAGTCAGTAAAAGGAAGTAAATCCCTGAAAACAATGAAGCCCAAAGGACTCTAAATAAATTGAATGTAAAGAAACCATCACTTAAAAGGCTTTATAATCAGATTCACAAAAGTCAAATATTAATATGCCATTTTGAAAACAACAAAAGAGACTTCTCAGTAGAACCCATTTAAGATGACTGGTGAATTTCTCAACAGAAATCTTCCTGGCCAGTAGAAAATGGATGATATTTTTGTAGTGCTGAAAGGAGAAATAAACAAAAAACAAAAGCAAACTAAAAAACCCAAAAATATCATCCTTGGCAAAGAGGTCTTTCAGAAATGAAAAAAATGTAAGGACTTCTCCAGAGAAACAAAACTATTGAAAGTTCATTACCACTATATCTGCTTTGCAAAACAATACAAAAAAGAATTCTTAAAGTTAGAACAAAAGGCTATTAACTAATAACATGAAAACACATGAAAGGATAAAAATCACTATAAAAACAAAAGTTAAATTAAGGAACTAGGATGTAAGTCAGTCCTAGAGTGTTTGCTTAGAATGCTGGAGTCAATGCCCAGGACTAAAAAAAAAAGATAATACAGAATCCAGAATACCAGTACTATTATGGTAGTGCATGAATTACTTTTTAAACTAGGACAGAAGTTAAAAGACTGCCAGGAGTGGTGGTGCATGCCTGTATTCCCAGCTATTTGGGACACTGAGATGAAAGGATCACTGAACAATACAAGCCTTGTTTCAAAAAAAAGCAAAAGTAGTAAAAGTAATTATAGTTGTAAACATAGCTATAGTAAAAATTATAAATATTTTTAAAATTATATAGAGTAACTGTACAATACAGAGAAGGTATAAATTGTGACAGAATTAAAATATAAGAGGAATAAAAGCTAAAATACAGAATTTTGTATGTGGCCAAAGTTATCAATTCAAAAGAAACTTAAGATTTCACTCTCTTGCTGGTTTCTACCTTGTTGTATGCAGCTGTCATGAACTGCAGCCCCGCCTTGCCACCCTACCTTCAGTCCAACTGAGTATGGACTGAAACCTCCAAAAACTTAGTCAACAAAGAAGTAGGTCAACTGAATCATATGATGACTTGGAGGATACTGCCTCCAATACTGCTGCTCCAGACACAGAAGAAATTAGAAAAATGGCAAGCTGAAATCAATATGCATCTTCAGCTTATCAACAGGATGCTTCATAATTATCAGACTGGCCAGCAAGTATACAAGATACCAGGCAATACTCAGAAAATATTTCTCAAACTATGTGAATAAGAATTCCTGGAGATGAAAAGATGGCCGATTGATAAGTAGCATGATAGAGAGCCTCTCTGAGAAGAATAACTCAGATGCTAGAATTTAACACCATGGAGAAGACCAAATGAAAGGAGAGGAATTCTCACAACCCAGGAAGAAACTGAGGAAAAAAAAAAAGTGTGGACAGAGGGCTGGAGCTGAGCATGCTCCTTTCACTGCACTGGGCATGTCTTAAGAGTCAGAAAACTCACAATCAAGCTGAGGTTGCATCCCTGCCAAGAGCAGAGGTTGATGAGCTTGAGACCCTTGGCAGGAGGAGGCACTGCAACAAGGAGTGGAACCTGTAAACAGAGCTGCACAGACTTTGGTGAGTGCTGAGAACTGGGTTCCCCAGAGAAGTATGACCAGCTAGATGACATATTGGATTTGGGTAGGACCTTGAATAGACAATTGAAGCGGTGTCAGTTGGTGGCTCCTGGCCCAAAGCGGATTGGTGGGATCTGCTTGGGCTGGACCATGACTCTGTTTGGGACCCAGTAGCCAGGAATGAGGCTGTCCCGAACCTGTGACATCCGCAAGCCACACACTAACGTGCTGAAGATACCGGTTGTTTTAGAGGAGAGAGGCTGGCCCACATCGCCCCTGCATGCACCTAACAGATCAACAGCAAACTGGAGAGAGAGGCAATCCCCTAGCCAGTATGCTTTAGAAAAACTGTAATACAAAAAGGTCCTGAGACCTCTACCATTCTCCTGTCTGAAAGAAACCAGAAATATAAAACAAGCAACAGATAGCCTCCAACCACTGACCCAGGGAAAATAAGTCCAGGAGAAGTAAATACAGAGGAGATTGGGGGCAGCAAACATGCAATATCAGACACAGCCTCATTGGAAATTAAGAAATACTTCTGTGACCTCATCGACGAATTTAAATCGAAATTCTAACTCAGGTGAAGAAAGATATAAGAAGATTAATAAAAGAAATGCTGGGCACTCCTCAAGAAAACAAATGGAAGAATGGAGGAACCCAGAAACAGGATAGAAGCCTTTGATAAAGAATATAAACAAAATCTAGAATACATGAAACAGATCCAAAGAGAATATCAGGAAATTAAAAACTCCATTGAAAGCTGGCAAAACTTCTTGACAGAAACTAAAGACAGACTTTCAAAACTTGAAGATAGATTTGCAATATATAATCATGAAAGGAAGAATCTCTTAAAAATAACAAGGAACTGACAGAGGAAGACAAGATGGCTGATCAGTAAGCAACAAAAAACAGAACCTCCCAGGAGAAACAACTCATACGCCAGAATAAAACACCCTGGACAGACCCAGACAGAGGGAGATGGATCCTCTTGATACAGGAAGAAATTAAAACATAAAAAACCTCGACAAATACATTGGGACTGCAACTGAAACAGCTGGACACAGTGTTTTCGCTGTGACCCAATTTTGCAGCAGACTGAATTTGCACCAGCCTGAATCCGCCATGGTCGGCAAAGCCTCCCAAACTCGTTCTCACCACGACTCACGGGAGGTGGAGCAGCGCTGAGGTTGGGGGTTGGTGGGCCCGACAGCGGAGCTGGCAGGGGAACTTTCATTGGTCCGTGGTCAGTGCTGGGATTGGGATGCCTCCCCACCGCAGGAAGGGCGCGATCAAATGGGTGACATGTTGGAATCTGGCAGGAGGAGCCTGAACTGGGAGCAGGGACTTCAGTTGGTTCCTCCCTCCCTAAAGCAGATTCGTGGGATTTGCTTGGACTGGGCCATGCCCCTGGCTGGGACCTGATGAGCCATGCCAAATCGATTCCCTGCGCCTAGCTAGCACTAACTGGGGGAAGGCCTCTGCAGTTTGGTTGGCCCGGTGGGGAGGGGCAGGCTTAGGCAGCCGCAGCTTGCACCTCAGTGATAAGAGCAGTCAGGAGAGGGGGGAGGACCCTCACAAGCGTGCTTCAGAGGAGGCATGGCCAACAAGAAAGGGAGCTGGGACCTGCAATGTGACCTGTGTGGAGGAAGCCGAGACCATGACAGGAGAGAGAGGCAGGAAGAGGCCCCCCAGCCCAGGAACCTGAGAGCCGTGATCCAGGAGAGGGAAAAAAAAGGGAGACTGAGGGCAGCAAACGCAACAACAGGCATGGCTTCAATGGACATTAAGAGATATATTTGGGACCTTGTAGATGAGCTCAAAACTGAAATATTAAATCAGGTAAAGCAAGATATGAGTAGAGTAATAAAAGCAGTGCTCTCAGGGAGCATCTCAGGAAGATACAGACGGTAGAAAGTAGGAACACAAAAAGGAGAGAAACATTTGATAAAGAATATAAAGAACATATACATGAAGCAGATTCAAAGAGACTACCAGGAAATTAAAAATTCCATTGAAAGCTGGCAAAACACCTTAAAAGAAACTAAGGATAGACTATCAAAACTTGAAGACAAGTTTGCAATGTGTGATTATGAAAGGAAAGATCTCTTAAAAATAACAAGGAAACAGGCAGTAACAATACAAAGGCTAGAAGATGACAAGAGAATCTACAATTTAAGAATAAGAAATGTGAACAAAGAAGCAGGAATACATACAGATGAATTACAAAGGCTATTTATGGAAATAATTAAGGAAAACTTCCCAAGCATGGGAAAAGAAAATGACATTCGGTTATGTGAGGCATACAGAACTCCACCCACCTACAACCAAAACAGATATACACCCAGACATAGTAATGAAGATACCAGAAATTCAATATAAAAACAATATTAAAAGCCATCAGAGAAAAGAAACATTACCTATAAAGGTAAGCCCATCAGGATCACAGCTGACTTCTCCACGCAGACCATCAGATCAAGAAGAGCTTGGAGCGAAATATTCCAAGCCGTGAAAGAAAGTAACCTCCAACCCAGATTGATGTACCCTGCAAAACTGTCACTAGAAATTAATGGAGAAACAAGGTGCTTCCATGACAAAGAGGAACTGGGGGAGTTTGTGACCACCAATCCAACCCTACAGAGAATACTGAAGGACATTCTACAGAGAGAGAAAAAAAAATACCATGCTTTTAGGAACAGTGGCAGAAAGGCCTCAATGAGTGGGGCAGGCAGTAGAATGAAGGAGAAAAGTAGACAAACAGGCAGAAAAATAGCATAGCAGAAATGAGGCAGAGAAGGTTGGCTATAATCTCTAACATAGATGGCCTTGATACACTATATTGTTAATAGTGCACCAGGATTTAAAAACCCACTTTACTCACACTACTCTGCTCAGATGTATTATATTCTGTTCAAGTCATTCCACCTGAACTAGATTTGAGGGTACAAACAGTAATCCCAAAAATAACAGGATATAGTACGGTAATCATCCTTAATTTCCTATTAAGTCAATCTAAAGCTCTGTAAAACCTATACTGTTTTACCATAATTGATTGTAATCAAATCTGGTTTGTTAGATCACTGTTTTGTATAGATTTTATTCAAAGCTGTTATGATTGACAGTATCAAGTCTGAGAGTATAGGCAACTTCACTTAAGATGACAAGATTCACTAGAATACCTACTCTGGTTTGATTATTAACTGCCTTTGAAGTTTTATATTGTCTACAATGTTTTATTTTTTACTAATATTGTTATGTACTTCTATATTCAATTATACTGCTATATTCATTTATGCCTGATGATATAGGCAATTCTATTGAAAATAATAAACAATACAAAACTCATTGTAGATCACTTTGTACTGTGGTTTTATATGACTTTTTGGTTTCATGTTTTTATAGGAATTTGTTTGGTTTTGTCTTGCTATGTTTTGTTTTTCCGTCTAATACAGAAAGGATAGAAATACATGTAGAGACTCATGCATGCATAGCTGTTTACAGTCTCACTATTTGAATATCTACTCTGTATGCTTTAATTTTGTAACTTGAACAACTGTTTCTAAGAGGACAATATGTAATTTATCAACTAGTGATTTCTTATTGTTTATCTTTTTTCTGAAATTCTGTATTATCTCTACCCTTTACATGCTTTTTTTCTCTTTAAATAAAAATTTAAAAAAAATAAAAAATAACAAGGAACCAGAAAGTAATGATATAAAGGCTAGAAGATAAGAGGTTTTATAACTTAAGAATAAAAAGTGTGAATGAAGAAGTAGGGACAAATACAAATGAAATAAAAGGGCTATTCACAGAAATAATCAAGGAAAACTTCCCAAGCATAGGAAATGGAAGTAATGTTCAGATATATGAGGTATACAGAACTCCAGCCAGCTACAACCAAAACAGATCTACACCCAGACGTATAATAATCAGGATCCCAGAAATCCATCACAAGTACAGAATATTAAAAGTGGTCAAGAAAAGAAACAGATTACCTGTAGAGGAAAACTCATTAAAATCACAGCAGATATCTTGATGCAAATTATCAAATCAAGAATAGCTTGGAGCAAAATATTCCAAGCCCTGAAAGAAAATAACCTCGAACCCAGAATGATGTAACCTGCAAAACTGTCCCTCTAAATTAATGGAGAGACAAGATATTTCCATGACCAAGAGGAATTGGGGGAGTTTGTGACCACCAGTCTAACCCTGCAAAGAATACTGAACGATATTCTAGAGAGAGAGAAGAAAATCACCAGGATTCCAGGAACAATCGTAGAAATGCCTCAATGAAAGGGGCAGACAGTGGAATGAAGGAGAAAAGTAAACAACAATGACAGAAAAAAACCATAGCAGAGATGAGGCAAAGAAGATTGGCTATGTCGGTTTGTCTTGTCTGATTTTATTTGAAACTGGTATGCTTGATAGTATCAAGTCTTAGAGTAGAGGCAACTACTCTGAAGATGACAAGATTCAATAGGATACCCATTCTGGTTTGATTATTAACTGCCTTTGAAGTCCCGTAATGTCTCCAATGTTTGGTTTTTATTAATAGTGCCATGTACTGCTATGGTTCATTATACTATGCCTGATGATATAGACAATTTTATTGAAAATAAGAGACATAGTAACTACTGTAGATCACCTAGTGTTGTGGTTTTATATGTGCTTTTCATTTTGTGTTTTTCTATGAATTTGTTTTGTTGACTTGTTTTGATTTGTTTTTCCCTCTAATACAGAAAAGCTAGGTATACATGTAGAGACTTATACATGTGTAGAACTTCTAAACAGTTTATGAGAATTGATTATAGTTATTATAAAAAAAAGGAAAAGAAAGTATTCTAAATGGTATAACTGCATGTATGTTTAAGTGTGTAAAATTGATAACCATATTACTAAGTTTTTGTTGGATAGATGAACAGAACTGATTGCAGTCTCACTGTTTAAATGTCCACTTTGTAGGCTTTACTTTTGTAACTTGAACAACTACTTCTAAGAGGAAAATATGTAATTATCAACTAGTGATTTCTTACTTTTTTTTGAAATTATGTATTATTTCTACCCTCTTCCTTTTTCATTTTTTTCTTCAAATAAAAAAAAAAGATTTCTTATGTAAACCACATGGTGACCAGAAAGAAAAACTATGGTAAACAAAAGATAAAGGAATAAAATCAAAACACAACTACCAAAAAGAAAGCTCCCATTAAATTATAAAAGAAGTTTAAATAAAACAAATTAATAGACTTTTTAAAAGAAACCACCAAGATTAAATTACATATTGCCTATAAGACATTTGCTTTTGCTATATAATCACACATAGCCTGAAAATAAAGGGATGGAGAAAGATACTTCATATTAAAGAGATAAAAAGAGATTCCATGTAGATGGTAACCAAGAGAGCCAAGAATGGCTATACTTGCATCAGACAAAATGTATTTTAGATCAAAAACTTGTAAGAAACAAGGTCACTTATAGTAGGAAAGGTATCAATTCATCAAGAGGATATAACAGTCATATATAAATAAGCACCCAATATTGGTATACCTAAATATATATGAGAAATATTAAAAGAGTTGAAGAAATGGAAAGCAATACAGTAATAGTAGGGAACCTCAATACCTCACATTAAAAAATGGGTATGTCATACAGCTGAAATAATATGGACAGTGGATTTGAAAAACAGTATAAACCAAGTGAACCTAACAGACATATAAAGAAAACTATCCACAATAGAAGTATAGACATTCATTTCATGTGCACAAGAAAAACTCTCCAAAACTATGTTAGGCCACAAAACAAGCCTCAACCAATTTAAGAAGATCAAAATCATCTGCCTTCCAAGCAAAAAACTGAGATGTTATGAAACATTTCAGTGCTATAAAACGTTAGGAAATCAGTAATGGGGAAATTTTTTTAAATATGCAAAAATTAAACAACATATTCCTAAATGACCAAGGAAACATTTAAAATTTTGAGCCAAATGAAAATACATATACCAAAAATTATTAAATGGAACAGAAGTAGTCAAAGAGGCAAGTGTATATCAATAAATGCCTACATTAAAAAAGGGCCAAACCTGGTAGTGCACAGGTGTAGTCTTTAGCTACTGAAGAAGCAGAGGCAGAAACTCTGGAATATAGCATCATGAAGAAGACAAGAAGAAAGAGGGTCAGTGCGAATTGCAGCCCACAGAGAGAGTGCAAAGAAAAACTTCAAGGAAGAAGGCAGTAGCTGGAGGCTCCTTTGCCCTGACATGGAACTCACTGTGCAAGAGGAACTGTTCAAACCTGTGGACATGCTGTCACAGAGATAGGGTCATCTGGTGACCTTGGAGGCCTGTGCAGAGAAACATGGCAGTGGAGGGAAGCAGCAGACGGAGAACTATACACTGGCTAACAGTGCAGAAGTCTTAACCCTCCCATGGGGAGAGAGCAATTAGGTGGGAGCTATTTTGGAGATGGGCCTGCTGAGCTTCAAATTCAGAACTGCTGCTGGCTGTGTCTAGCAGCTCCCAGCTAGGAGCAGACCTTTGGAAATTGTTTAGACTGTGACAAGCCCAATGAGTCTGGTCTCAGGGCAGGGCTGCTGAGATAACTACCCACCAAAAAGCAACTCTAACTTGCTGTGATAGATCAGCATGATTCCAAACTGTGGCTCCACAGGTTGTCTGCTAGTGAACTCAAACAGAATCCTGGAAGTGGATTGTTTTTTTTTTTGGGGGGGGTTGTCTTTCTCCTTCATTGTTTTTATATGAGTGTAAAAGTGGTTCCTAACCTCTTTATGTGTATGTTTCTGTTCTTTTCTTCCTGTTGTCTCTTCCATTTCTCTTTTCCTTTAGTCTTCTGCACCAGTTTCCTCAAGTTGGTGTGATCTCCCTTTGTCTTCCAACGTTCTAATCTCTCTTTTTCCACTTCTCTATTTTCTCTGTAATCTATTTTAAATTTTAATCCTCTAGGGCAAAATTGACAAATTACAGACTTATATATTGCATATAATTATCTTGTTTGTTTTACATTTTGTTACATAATCATAAATCTAGCTTATATGGTTAAAAGTTGTAAATTAATGCTTAGCTCAGCTTGTTGTATTCTAGGCTGTATTTGATGCTGTTGGTACCAGTATAGCCAAAACTGACACAGTTATTCTAAGCAGCTAGTATTCCATGACTGAAATTAACTAAGAGTCACAGAAAATATAGTGGCACAGTGCCAGAGAACCAGGGATGAGGCCAAACAAGCAATAACTTCTCATCTCCAACAAACTGAAGAGGTAAGATCTTCCAACATACTCAGAAGCCAAAAACTAGCTACATCTGGAATATACTTCAGAGTGGTATTCATCACCTAAGTGTCCTAAATACTACCAAATAAGTAACCCACCATAGGGAACTTACAAGCATCACCCCTGTCATTAAACTAAAGAGAGAAAAGAAAATGAGAAGACACTCAAAATGCAGACATCCAGTTCACCAAAGGCAAATCTAAGGGATAATCAGGTGGGACAACCCAAAAGCCCCCTACCAGGTCTCTCTGAAGTGGTAATGACAAAACAACTGAATGAGGCTCTAGAAAAAATGAAATCAGAAATAATCTCCCAGTTAACTAGAGATCACCAAAATATATACCATGCTTAGCAATGTTAAAGCAGACAAAGACAAGCCACTGTGGAAATCAGCATGGAGATTCCTCAAAAAACTAGGATTGGAAGTTCCATTCAATTCCTTCCTGGATATTTTTCCAGAAAAACTGAAAAGGTCATGTCTCAGTGATATATGTGCACCTGTGTTTATAGCTGTGCAATTTGTAATAGCTAAATCTTGGAAACAACCAAAATGCCCATCAGCCATTTTTATATAACAAAATATTACTCAGCTATAAAAAGGATGATCTTGAGGCTTGTATAGGTAAATGAAGACAATTTGAGACTGTCCTCATAAGTGAAATAAATCAGGCTCACATTTGTAAATACCATATTGTCTCTCTAGTATAAAAAATAATAAAAAATTGAAAGAGTAATAAGATCCAAAATATGTAATACATTGTGATAATAAAAGGGAGAGTGTTCTAAAGGATATGTATGTTTAAGTGTGCAAGATAGATAACTATACAACTATGTTTTTGTTAGTTCATCGAACAGAATGGTTTGTGCTGTTACTGTCCACTTTTTATGCTTTGATTTTGTGACTTGAGCAACTACTTCTGAGACAATATGTAATTTATCAACTAATGATTTCTTATTTTTTTAAAATTCTGTACTATTTCTACCTGTTTTCTGTTGGTTTTTTTTCTCTAAAATAAAAGCAGAAACAGACAATAAATAGACAAGCTTAAGAAAATTATGGAAGCTCAGCATAAGAAAGAAATGCAATCCATAAACGGAGATTCAAGCAGGTATCAGGAGAATAAAAACTCCACTGAAAGTATTCAGAGTAGATTAGACCAATGTGAGGACAGGATCTCAGCTATTGAAGACAAGCTTGCAGTTAGTGACCAGGAAAATAAAGATTTCTCAAAAACAGCAAAGGACTATGAGAAATTGATCCAATAGCTGCTAGAAGAGACAAAGAATAACTTAAGATTGATTGAAGTCAGTGAACAAGCAGGAAATACCACAAATGAAATTTAAAAATGTCCACAGATATCATGACAGGAAACTTCCCTGGTAGAAAAAAAGAATTTGACATACAGATAAATGAGGTATATAGAGCTCCAATTAGCAGTGACAAAAAAAAAAATCTACAGCCAAGTGTATCATAGTCAAGATTCCAGAAATTCAACATGAGAATAAATTCCTAAAAGCTGTTAGAGAAAAGAAACAAATCACCTGTAAAGGAAAGCCCATCAAAATTACAGCTAACTTCTCAGCACTAACTCTAAAATCAAGGAGAGATTGGAGCAAAGTACTCCCAAGTTCTAAAGTAAAACAACTTACAGTCCAGATTGATGTGCCCCACAAAACTATCTTTCAAAATTGATGGAGAAATAAGATACTTCCATGACAAAGAACATCTGAAGAAATTTATGACCACCAAACTAGCACTCTAAAATGTTCTGAAAGACATACTAGAAGGAGATAATTAGGACAACAATTCCAACAGAAGGAATCCACCACAGAAGGCAAACAATTGGGGCAGGGAGGAGGTAGACAGTCAGCAACAGGAAAATAGCATGACAAGTTTAAGTCAATACGTTTAAGTTACAACCATCAATGTTAATGGTCTTAATTCACCAATCAAAAGACACAGACTGGCAGGATGGATCAAGAAGCAAGATCCAACAATGTGCTGCATACAAGAAACACATTTAATTCATAAAAGAAATTCATAGACTGAAAATCAAATGATTGAAAACTATACTTCATGTGACAGAACTCAGAAAACAGCAGCAGTAACTCTTATATTTGCAGACAAAGTTAATTTCAAGCCAAGACTGATTAAGAGAGATAAAGAAGGTCACTACATCCTCATAAAGGGAATAATACAAGAAGAAGAGATAACAATTGTAAATGTATATGTAACAAGTACCAGTACACCAAACTATATAATTACTAACAGACATGAAAAGTCAAATAAGTCCTAACACATTTGTATTGGAGATCTCAGTACCCCACCATCACAAAAAGACAGATAAACTAAACAAAAAATCAGTAATACAACAAAATCAAACTTTTAAACAAAGGATTCAGTAGATGTCTATAGAGTGTTCCACCCCACAACATCAGCATGCACATTCTTCTCTGCTGCACATAGGACATTCTCCAAAATAGACCATATACTGACTCATAGAACATGTTTGAGTAAATCAAAAGGAATTGATATCTCATGCATATTGTCAGACCAAGTAAATGAAATTGGAAATCCATGCCAAAGGAAACCAAAAACACTTCATAAACACGTGGAAATTAAATAGCACCCTATTGAACAACCAACAGGTTACAAATGAAATTAAAGAAAAAAGTAGACAGCTTTTACAGTTGAATGATAATGACAGTACAACATATCAGAGCTTGAGGGACACAATGAAAGCAGTCTTAAGAGGGAAGTTTATAGCAATAAACAGAGCAAGTGCCTATTAACAAATTAATACTGAACCTTAAACTTCTAGAAAAAGAACAGGATAAGCCAAAAGCTCACATGAGGGAGGAAATTATATAGATCAGAGCAAAAATTAACACACTGGAGACAAAAAAAAAAAAAAAACAAGAATCAAAGAGTTGGTTCCTTGAAGAATTAAATAAAACAGACAAACCCTTATCCAGTCTTATATATAAAAAAAGAAAAGACTCAAATCCATGCAATTAGGAAAGAAAAGGGTGAAATCACAACAGAAAATCATCTATACCTACTTTAAAAACTTGTATTCTAATAAGATGGAAAATGCAGAAGAAATGGACAGGTTACTAGATATGTATGAATGATCCAAGCTGAATCAGATATAAAAACCCTAAATCACCCAGTATCAATAAATGAAATCAGAGATGTAATTAAAACCTATCAACAAAGAAAAGCTCAGGCCCTGACAGATTCACTGCTGAATTCTACAAGAAACTTAGAGAAGACCTAACACCACCACTTCTCAAACTCTTTAATGAAATTGAAAGTGAAGCAATACTTCCAAATTCATTCCTGGAAGCAAGCATTAGCCTGATACCAAAACCAGAGAAGGACCCAACTAAGAGAATTACAGGCCAATTTCTCTAATGAACATAGATGCAGAAATCCTCAGTAAGATACTGGCAAACAGACTGCAGTCAGTCATCTAGAGGTAAAATTCTTGGACTGCAGGCTCCCACCATGATCAGGTGGGATTCATCGCAGGGATACAGGGATGGTTCAACATACGTTGACTCACCATATTAACAGAGTTGAGGTTAAAAATCATATGATCATCTCAATAGATGACAAAAAAAGCTTTTGACAAAGTACCCATTCATGACAAAAAGCCTACAGAAAATTGAATAGATTTCTTTAATCTATTCCAATTTTTATCTTTACCTCAATCATGTAAAAGCCATCTATGACAAACTAACAGCCAACATCATACTAAATGGACAAAAACTGAAAATTTTGTCTCAAATCAGGAATAAGACAAGGATGTCCACTGCATCCACTCGTATTCAACATAGTCCTAGAAACTTTAGCTGGAGCAATTATACAAGAGAAAGAAATAAAAAGAACAAAGATAGGAAATGAAGAATTTAAACTATAGTTATTTGCACATGATATGGTATTCTACTTAGAAGACCCCAAAAACACACTAAAAAACTGGTAGTTTTAATAATCAAATTCAGTAGCATTACTGGATATAAAGTCAACATTCAAACATTAGTAACCTTCCTATAGATGAATAATAAACTCACTGAGAGGGAAATCAGGGAAATACATTTCACAATAGTGTTAGAAAAAAATGAAATACCTAGGAATCAATCCAACAAAGGATGTAAAAGACCTCTATATTGAAAACTACAGTATTCTGAAAAAGGAAACTGAAGAGGGTATTAGAAAATGGATAGCTGTCCTGTGCTCTTGAGTAGGAAGAACAAACATAGTAAAAATGGCTGTACTTCCAAAACTGTTACACAGGTTCAATGCAATCCCAATCAAAATTTTAATAGCATATCTCACAGAATTAGAGAAAACAATTCTAAAAAATTCATCTGGAAGCAGAAGAGACCTAGAATAGCAAAGGCAATCCTGGGCAACATAGACAAGACAGAGGGGCATCACAATCCATGACCAAAAATTATACCATATATTGTGATAAAAAAAAAAACAGTGTGAGGGGCCAGAGATTTAGCTCAGTGGCATGAGCACCTGCCTGGCAAGCACTAGGTAGTGAATTCGATCCCCAGTATCAGAAAACCAAAACAAAAAAAAATAAAACAAAATAGACCCAAAGATCAGTGGAACAGATTAGAAGATGCACAAAGAACTCTAGACATAGATACACCACCTTATCTTTGACAAAGATACCAAACACATTCACTGGAAGAAAGCCTCTTTAATAAATGGTGCTGGAAAAACTGGCTCTACACTTGCCAAAGATTATAACTGGACCCATGTCTTTCACCATGTACCAAGCTAAAATCAGAATGGATGAAAGATCTTAATATTAAAGCAGATACATTAAATCTGCTGGAAGACACAGAGGGTAAAACTCTTGAAGACATTGGTGTAGGCAAAGATTTTATGACCAAAACTCACTGCACAGAGAATCAACAACTGGGATCTCACCCTATTGAAAGCTTTGGCACAGCAAGAGAAACCACCAGCAGAGTGAAGAGACAACCCACCATGTAGGAGAAAATGTTTGCCAACTGTACCTCAAAGGATTACTATTGAGAACATATAAATTAAAAAAAAAATCAATCTTCCCAGATTTAAAGAGCCAATCCAAAAATGGGCATCTGAGATGAATATACACTTCTCAGGTGAAGAAATACAAATAGCAAATAAATATGTGGAAAAAAAATATTCAACATCACTGGTCATTCGAGAATGCAAACTAAAATAATACTTGAGATTCTACCTCACCACACAAATAATGGCTAATATCAAGAAATCAAGCAATAACAAATGCTGGAGAGGCTGTGTGGAAAAGGAACCCCTTTCTACTATTGGTGGGAATGAAGACTGGTGCAACTACTATGGAAATCAGTGTGGAGATTCCTCCAAAAACTAGGAATAGAGATTCCATCCTACCCAGCTATTCCCCTTCTGGATATCTCCCCAAAAGAATTTAAAAATCATACCATAGTGATACATGTGCACCCAAGAGTATAGCAACACAATTTGTAATAGATCTTGGAAACAATCTAAATGCCCATCGACTGAGGAATGGATAAAAAAAGATGTGAAATTTGAAACAATGGAATTACTCAGCCAGAAAGAAGAATAGACTGGAGACTTTTACAGGTAAATGGATGCAACTCGAGACCATACTCATTAGTGAAATAAATAAAGCATGTGTAAACATCATATTGTCTCAGTATGAGAAGCTGAAAGAAACAATGTATGTATGTGTATATTTAAAAAGTTAAGATAATTATACTACTGATTTCTCTGAGTTCACTGAAGACAAAGATTTGTGCCAGTATTATTCAGACAACTGAATGCAGATGTCTCGTGCAATGGGTAAATGACTTGGGAATGACCACATGCAATGTATGTACCATTGTTGCCCCTGATGGAAGTGTTTAGAAATTTTATTTTAGTTTTTGTTTCTTTTTCTCATTGAAATAAAGTGGATTTGCAGAAGAAAAAAAAAAAAAAAGAAGAAGAAGAAGAAGCAGAGGCAAAAGGATTACAAGTTAAAGGCCAGTCTCAGAGACATTGTCTTGTCTCTAAATAAATAAATAAATAAATAAGGTTTGAGATGTAGCTTAGTGATAGAGCACTTGTTTAGTATGCACGAGGACCTGGTTTCGATCCCCTTATCGTTATAAACGAAATCTCAAAAACAACCCAGTTTTGTACTACAGAGTACTGGATATAAACTGAACTAAGCCCAAAATTAGTGGAAAGAATGAAATAATAAAAATCTGAACAAAAATAAAGACTAGAAAAATGATGAGACTAAAAGTTGATTTTTCAGTAATAAAACTTAGCTAAATTAAAAAGACTCAAATTAGATGACAAGGGAAAGAAGAAATATTATAAGTGATACTACAGAAATAAATAGGATCATGAGACTATTATAATATAAATAGTTTTGTGCCAACAATTACATGACCTAAAAGAAATAAATTCCTAGTAGCCTATGACCAACCAAAACTGAACCATGAAATAATACAAAATTTGGAGCCAAGTGTGGTGGCATACACCAGCACTCTGGTAGGCTGAGATAGGAAGAGTAAAAGTTCAAGTCCATCGTGGACAACTTAGCAACTTGACTAGACCCTGTCTCAACATAAAAACAGACAGGCAGACAGACAGACAAAAAAAATCTGGAAATATACCTCAGTGTGAAGGTACAATCTAAGTTCAATCTGCAAAATAAGAAAAACAAGAAAAAAAATTTTAAACAGATTATTATTGACAAAGCAGATTGAACCAATAATTAAAAACCCTCCAACAAAGAAAAGTTGATGAGTTCACAGGTGAATTCTATACAACATTTTTAATAATTGTGAAATTATTTTGAAAATCTTTCCAAAAGCTAAATAGTTACAAACTTATTTTACAAAGTCAGTATTATCCTGACACCAAGACTAGACAAGCAGATGGTACAAGAAAGGAAGTGATAGAACTTTTTCCCTAATGGACATAGATGCAGAAAAATGTCATGCATCATGATCAAATGAGGTTTATCTCTGGGATACCAGACATTCCAACAGGTGCAAATAAAATGCAATGCATCACATTAAGTAAAGGACAGAAGCCATATACTTATTTTAGTAGTTGCAAACTTCAACATTTGTTTCATGATTAAAAAAAAGCAACATTAGAGAGAGAAGGATGTAACTCAGTATAATACAGACCACATATGACAAGTCCAGAGCTAAAATACTTAATGAAGGAAAGTTGAAAGATCTAGACTAAAGCAATTGTGTCCACTCTTTCCACTTCTATTCAGCAGAGTATTAGAAACTGTAAAGCAATTAGACAAGAAAAATAAAAAGCATCCAAATTGGAAATGAAAAAGTACAATAATCTGTTTACAATTGACATCATCTTATAGAAAATTGTAAAGGCTGTCAAAAAACTGATAGAATGAATAAAAATATTCAGTAAAATGCATGATACAAAAGCAATATGAAAATCAATTGTTTCTATATACTAACAATCAACTGTCAAAAATAAAAAAATTATTTACAACAGAATCAAAATATAAAATATTTAGGAATAGATTTAGCTGAAAGGCAAAAAATTGACACACCAAACTAAAAAGATGATTGAAAGAAATTGAAGAGAACACAATGATATTCTATGTTTAAAGATAAGATGAATTAATAATAAATTATCCATATTGCTCAGTGTACTTTACAGATTCAATGCAATATCTAGTAAAAACCCAACAAAATATGTTACACATATAAAAAAATCCTAAAATTCATATGGCATTACAAAAGATCTGATATAGCCTAAACAATTTTGAGCAAGAAAAAATTGGAGGCATCAAATTATCTGATATCAAAATATACTACAAAGATAAAATGGACATGGTGTTATCCCAGCACTCCAGGGGGTTGAGGCAAGAAAATCTCAAGTTCAATTCCATTCCAGTCAACAACTCAGTGACCTTGTCTTAAAATTTAGAAAAAGGAAGAGGGACATAAAAACAGAGACCAGTGCAATAGAATATAAAACTAAGATATAAACCATGCATTTGTGGTTAACTGACCTTTTCAAAGTTGCCAAGAACTCACAAGGTAAAAGGAAGTTATAGAAACTTTATATTCATATGCAGAAAGTTGAAATTGACCCTCCTATCTATACCTGGCAAAAAAACCCCCACTGAAAATGAATTAAAGACTTTATTACATACACTGACTGACACTGTACAGTAGATGAAAACATGGTGGAAAAAAATGTCTTAATATTGGCCCTGGTGTTGAATATTTGATATGTTCAGAGGGTCAGCTCTTGTACACTGTTGTTACAAATGAAAACCACTTACAGAGGTTCCTCATAAAACTAAAAATAGAACTACCATGAGATCCAGTAATCCTTTTATGAATATGTATCCAAAGGAAATTAAATCAATATGTCAAAAGTCCTCCTGTTTGTTGCAACATTATTCAGAATAAACCAACATATAGCATCAATAACAATGTCCATCAATGGGTGAATGGAAAATGTGCCATTTGAAAATGTGGAAGACTGTGTGTGTGTGTGTGTGTGTGTGTGTGTGTGTGTGTGTGTGTATATACAATGGAATATTATTTATCCTTTAAAAGGAAATTCTATCACTGGGACAACATAGATAAACTTGGTGAACATTATAATAAGCCAAATGAGCCAGATGCAGAAAGACAAATAATACCTGATCTCAACATGTGTAATCTAAAAAGTTGAACTCATGGAACTCATGGTTGCCAAAAGCTAGGGAGTAGGAAGGAATGTGACAATATGGATAAAAGGGTAGAAAGTTACAATTAAGGATAAGTTCTGAAGATCTAATTTACACAGGAATAATATTCTATTACTTCAAATAAGATGAGAGAACAGATCTTAAGTGTCACTATATACACAAAAAGTAACTGTGAGGAAATGGATATGATAATTATCTTGAATTTAATCATTTCTCGATGTGTATGTATATCAAAGTACATTATACATTGTAAATATATAATTGTTATTTGTCAATTGTACTTCAGTAAACAACATAGAAAACAAAGCAATTAACTTATTTTTAAAAAGCACCTGCTAAAATCATTAAAATTGTGATGTTTTACTAATTTCATTCAATTATGAAAGATATTTTTTCACAGATATTTTTGATAATTCTATATTCTATTCAGGACTACCAAAAGTGTGTATTGAGTGTTTATTATGTTAATTAATTAAATACTCTCTACTAGGCACTGTGTTTGCAACAGGAGTTAGTGAACAGGAGAGAGTTTTCCTGACTTTTTGGAACTTTGAGTTAAGACTAAAAAGAAATAAAATAAGTGGATTTCTACAATGATGTGAACAAAACAAAGAGGCAGAAAATATTTGGTGTCTATATTTTGAGATAAACTCCTGTCAGGAAAAGTACTTTTGAAATCTTTTTTTGTTTTTGTTTTTGTTTTAAAGTAGGAAAATACCACAGAACAAGACAGAACAAAGCCAATTGAGACAGTGTAGTGAATTTAGTAGAGAACTTCACAGCAGGTTACCGGGATAACAGTAATAGATACCATAGTATATCTTGTTTTCTTCACAATAGTTGTTCTTTCAATCAGGTATAGCAAAATCAAAGGACATACAGAACATTACAGAACTTACCAGAACACAATATTGAATAGAGCAATACCATTAATCAGAACAAAGCAAAACAGTGATAAAAAGATTTGCCTTCAAAGAGATGGTAGAAGGAAATCCCCCTTATTTGCTATATTGCATATAGTCAACCTTGCAAGAGATGCTCGGATCTTTGGCTCCCTCTTGTTAAAGGGGAGAGGGGTGATATGGATGTTTGAATCTCAGCCCACAAACTGGTAAGCTCACAGCCACTTCCAGGGCGGCGAGCTGGTTGCTTGGTTTCCCATCACCCTAAATTCCAACATGACACAGATCTCAGCAGACATTGATGGTTCTCGCCCTGGGGTGGCTATGCTTGCCAGGCCACAGCCACTTCACAGGGCAGTGAGCTGGCTACTTGGTTTCTGAGCCACTTTTGAAATCTTTAAGCATTTGTTATTTATTCCCAGATGAGCACAGTGCCTAGTACATAGTCTGTTAACAATCAGCAAATATTTGCTGAATAAAAGGATAAATTAGATTGGGTTATGGCCTTGAATAGATGCATTGATCAGAGCCAAAGTATCACCAACTTTTCTTTTTCATCTGGTCATAGGTTAGTCTGACTTAAAAATACAAAAATATGGTAGGAAACTTAACAGAAGTGTATGCAGTGTAATTATTTCCTTTTAAGCTGATCCAGTTTATAAATCTAATTGAGACACTAAATATTGATGAAAATGATGACTCATTTCAAGGCCACATTCAGTTTACTACTAAATTACCAAATAAACAGGGCAAAGGATATATACACAAAAATAAAGCTAGATGAGATCAGGTGTGTACAGGTTAGTATAAAGGTAAAATGAGTAGATAAAAATAAATGTATAGATGAATTGATATATCATCTTGATTTTTTTGTACATCAAATTTCTAAGTTCTGCAATGGAGCCAGCCCACAAAGAATCAAATAAAAGGTGTTCAGAACTGCAGACCCCTTAGATGAGGGACTGTCCTTAAGGATCTATTTCACTACCATGCAAACATTTATTATTGCACTACAGTAATATCTTTATGCAGTCTTGCTGTATTGCTGAATCATGTGGCCTCTACTAGATATGTGGGCCTACCAGAACCTCAGTGAAATGAAATAATTGGAAAAGTAAGAATAAGATACAAACTTTTATGGAATAATTAAGTGCTAACTTTTAAATGTGATAGAGTAATAGGGAAGAGAAACAAGTTTCACTGTTTTGAAACTTTCATCGATAACATTTTATGTTGCATTCAGTAGATCTACCTATCATGTACATCATTTTTACACTCATAGTCATATATGAATAACATACCTACAGATACAACCTATGAGAATTGATGAGTATGGTAGAGATTATGACTTTCATATATCCATTCTCTCCTTTTTAAATAAGAGAACCCAGGCTGGGGATATAGCTCAGTGGTGAGTGCCTGCCTGGCAAGTGTGAGGTCCTGAGTTAGAGTCCAGGGACCAAAAAAAAAGTTCAAAAAAATAAGAGAACCATGATCTCTGTTTGGAGATACTGTTATCTAGAAGATTACATTTTAAAGTCTACAACTTAACAAAAAATGACAAGTTTTTGCCAATGAAATTAAGTGGAAATGTTGTATAGTACTTCTAGAAAATTCTCCTTGAAAGGGAAGGCATGTATTTTTATTCTTTTCTCTCTCCCATTTTGCTTTTTGAAATATAGAATAGGTAACTAGAGCTCTAAAATTCATATTGGACCAAGAGGACAAAGGCCATAGCTGAAAATTGGAAACATCTCAGTTCTCTGATAATTATAAGGCCATTGTATTGGCTACTTCTTGACTTCTCTTCCATGAGAAAGAAGCATCTATCTGGCTTATGACTGTGTTTTGTTTTGTTTTGTTTTGTTTTTAGTTTCTATTACTCTCGGTTGAACTTCATCCTAATTAATCTTTTCATTATATGTCCTTTGATTGGGTAAGTCCTTTCTCTAGTCTCTTTCCAGATCTAAATTCCCTTTAGACTTTATAATATTTTTTTTTTCATATCTTTGAGTCAAGGTCCATTCTCTTAACTCCCATCCTCAAATAATACTTGGTAGACATCTACTTGCTTCACCCCTTCTTCAGAGATTCTGCCTTTAAAGAATGACAACTTTATTTTAGCTGGGCTTTTCCTGGTAGGTACACTGTGCCACAAGATGATAATAGTAATGACAGCCCACATGACTGTGTTTATCATGAGTAGTCATTCAATCTTGTTTTACAGAGGGGATGAATAATCAGCTTGAGGCAAAGGCTAGCTGTCTACTAAAATTCATTCACTCAATGAACTGGTGGTATTTGCTATTAAGCATAGAGTCCTCTTTAAATGGTATTTATCAGAGGCCATTTACTCCTGTGGTTTTTGTTGCTTTCCCCTTTAGAAAGAAGTGCCAGAGTTTTTTGTAAAGTTTTTAAGTTTTTGACTTATGCAAGATGTACATACTACTTTGCACATCACATCTTCCAATTCCAGAGTCACTTCGTAATTGAAGAAATTAATCCTTCAATAAAAGAATATAATAAATAAACCAGACTCATGTAATATGTATATACAAGTTAATCAGGGCTTTCTGGAGACTAAAAATTTTTAAGATGGGACTTAAATCAGAATGAGGGAAAAGATAGACATCTATGGATATTTTGTGATAGACTCTTTAAAGGCTCTTAAGTCAGTTAGTAGCTCCTGTTCAATGTTCTCTTAGCCCCAGTCTAAAGGAAAAAAGCTTTAAAACACTAAAGTTAGACTATATGTACATATAACAAATCCATATCTAATCCCTTCATTGTACAGATGAAATGTCCAAGTCTTGACAATTTGACTAACTTAACCAAGAATATAAGCTAGTTAGTATGAGGGTTGGGATTAAAACTCAGATCCCTTAACTGCTAATCTAAAGGATTCCCTCAATATTAGGGTGACTCAAGTCTAGGTACTAAATATACATTTATAGAAAAAAGCAACAAAGAAATGAGAGAAAAGATGAGAGAGGAGAAATGGAGAGAGGGAGAGAAAGACAGAGGAAATAAATAAGGTAGATCCTGCAAGCCTGATATCAAACATGGGGAAAACCCAAGTGTGTACAGTAGGTAGACTAGACTCTCAAGCTATGTTGTCTCTTTTACAATGTTGATTTTTATCAACTATATTTAAACAATCTTTTCTTCCAATACTGTTGAACAAAAGAAGGGATACACACACACACACACACATAATATATATTATATATTTGGACTCAGACTTTTGAAATATCAGATGATATATATTGTTTCAAATCCAGCTTCATCTGATTTTGGTGATACTTTGAAGCAGTAGTCAAAGAATGAGTGTTGTTTCAAGATGCCTGACTGAGTGCCATAGGAGTCAAAGTAAGGTCATGTTTGGTTTATTGGATATTTATTCCTTATTTAAACTCAAAGAAAGACAAAGAGTAGCATAATGAAGTCCACTGAAGATCTAAATTGGGAGGCACTGTCAACTGACTGAAAACAGAAGTAAAAGAGAGTACAGTATAACCCCATGAAGTCAGGTTTCGAATTCTCAGCTTCAGTCATTTGTGGGTTATTCCTTAGAACTTAACTAGTAATTGTTCTCAGAAGCTCCAAAATTTTGAGGAAACCACAAATATCCTCTGCAGTTGTCTTATTGGCAAGAGTTTGCAAGTAGCCAATCCAAGAGCATTATGTAGTTCTTGCTGTTGATTGGCTGCTGCCATGTAACCTATCTCCAGAGAAGCACCAACATCCACTGATTTTATTCTTCTTAAAACTCTGAAGATGCTGCCAAAACACCCTGCACTTTCTAGGACCATATTAATACAGTATTTTATTAAATTACATAACTGAGACATAGCATATTTATGATTTAAACTATAAAACTAGACATTTATGGGCATTTTCCTGACCATATGTGGAATTTATTTTTCACAATGTGTGTGTACTCTAGAAACATAACCCCAGTGAATTTTGGGAGCCCACTGTAAATGTAAGTTTAAACATATATGCCAGGAAGATAAAGTATGAGTTTATCTCAAAAGCAACTAAATTGCTTGGAATTAAAATGGTTTCTAGCAATTATATAGATAGAGGATAATAACAAAGCAAGAGAAAGAAAAGGGAAATAATAACAGTTTCCAAAAGTATACAAGACTACAATTTTGAATGGGGAAGAAAATACCCCAAATAATGAAGTGCAACTATGTATTCATATACTTTCATGTAAATGTCATGATGAATACAGTACATTTGCTATGAAATAAATTATTTCAGAAATCAAATGCCACTGAACAGGAGATGGACCTCAGGCAAAACTGGATGAAATAATTGAAGTGCCTTTTTTTTTTTAGCAGATATCACTATTTCCTTATGAAAGGAATCCACTAAATATAGCAAAAGATATTCAAGTTAGAGGCTGCCTAACTTGAATTATTAAAAGATCCAGATAGACAAATCCTCACTAAGTCAGATGTATGTAAAAACTTATTGCCCTGCAAAAGTACAACAGAAACCATAAGTGATGAATAATATGTAAAAGGGGACAGAACTGAAAGGAATAAAAGACTCTGTTGTATGATTTTTAGTAAAGTTATACCTAGCCTTCAGTTTTAATGTGATGTTCTAATTTATAATAAAGTAGTCAATATTTATCAGCCAGGATTCTTGGGAGCTTAAAAGCAACAACTTTAGATGATCTCCCAGAAGAGTTAGGAATGACCTGCATACAGATTTTCCTCTTCTCTCTTCTGTAAATCTGTTTAAAACTCAAATGAATATGGCCATCTGGAATGCTCTGCTCTTCCCAAACCAACACATATGCTGCTTCTGATAATTTTCTTAGAGCAGCAGGCTGTTTTGACAGAGGGCACTGTGTCAGCATTCATTTACTTCACTTTTATGAACCAGTCCAGGGAATCTTTAACCACCATCCTATTTCTTTTGCATTCTCAGTTCTGTGTATCTGAAAGATTTAGCTTAAAAAGAAATTCAGTGAAATGTCACACTCTTCAGGTTTTTAAAAACAATTATATCATATGTACTGTCAGAGCAGTAAATGGAACACTAACATCTGTGAAGGCACAGTAGTAATTATAAAGAATTCACTGAGTGCAGAAACAAAACCATCATTGGAAGGTAGATTTTCATATTCAGAAAACTTCAAATAAGTGTTTATGGTTGAATGAAACATTTTAAAAATTCAACTAATATTTATGGGGTTTATTTGTGAGTACCTACTATATGGACCAGACACATTTTGCTTGCACTACTTTGGTTCTTACTGGGATTGTACCGCAGTGGTAAAAGTCCTCAGTTCAATACCAAGTACCATAAAAATAAATAAAACAAAATTCAAATATATTTCAGTCTTAGTCCATTTGGGCTGCTATAAAAATACCACATATTAGGCAATTCATAAATAACAGAAACATACAGTTACAGAGGCTGAGAAATTCTAGATTGAGGCACTAGTAAATTCAGTGTTTGACGAGCACTCATTTGAGCAGCAAACAGCCCCCTCAAACTTTTTTTAGTAAGGTAGCTTATCCCATTCATGCAGGTAGAGCCCTCAAGACCTAATCACACCCCACAACTAGTTTTCTTAATATTACTGTGTTGAAAAATTTCAACAACAAATTTTGAGTGAATATAGTTATTCACACCACACCCTGTGGTTCTGCTGGGGATAGAAAGGAATGAAATATAACCACTGCCTTTTAAGAGACTTAGTTTCTTAAATAGATAATTATATTGGGTGAAAATATGGTAAGTGTAATTAAAGCACTAAGCTATGGATGCATATAAGGGTTTGGGAAAGTTTTCTTTAGCAATGGCTTTTTTTTTTTTTTTTTGAGACAGGATCTCACTATGCAGTTCAGGCTATCCTTGAACTCACTTTGTAGCTCAGGTTGGTTTTAAATTTGCAACAATCTTCCTGCCACAGCCTCCTGAGGGCTGGGATGATAGGCATGCACCACCATATCTGGCAGGAATGACTTTTGAAACAAATCTTGAGGAAGATGGAAGATGAGAGAGGGCCAACAATTGAGAACACTTAGGGTACTAAAAACAATGAGAGAAATACATTCAATAGGGGAAAATGGTGGCTGAATAGCAGAACCAGATCGTCTTGCATAGCATATTGAGATGTTTCCTAGTAGACTTTTGATGAAATGTTTTATCCTAGTTGAAAAAAAATCTGTTTTAAAAAAAGTTTTAAAAACATGTATGACAAGATTTCTTTAAAGTATCTTGGATACTGAAATATGGATACTGTGCAGTATGACTGTCTAAATAGTGTATATTTTATAGTTTTTGTCCATAGAGCACTTATCAAAGACTGTGTTTTGGGATTAGAGTTCTGAAAAGCATACTTTGGCAAGTAGTGCATAAATCTCGGGGAACCTTTAAAAGTTTTATATAGATCATTAACATGGGAAGATTTGAATGTTGTAATACAGTGGTAACACTTCAAAATTCTCTGGCAATCATGTAGGGGATCATTGTAAGGTGACAGAATTGATAGCAAAGGCCATTTAGGAGACTATGTTTTCAAAGTAGCAAAAATGAGGGCCTGCACTCATGTAGAAGTAGGATAAGGGTTTATGAATGTTTAGGAGGCTTCATTGACAGAAATTGGTGGCTGAATGTAGGAATTATGGGATAGAAAAAATTCAGTTTATAACATAAAGAATGGGCATCAGCAATGAGGAGTAGTGGGTTTAGGAAGGATGCCTTGAGCTTAATTTTCCAACAAGCCAAAATTGAAGAAATGTATAGGACACCTAAATGGATATTCTAAGAAATACTTGTCATCAGTGTAAAGCTTTTGTTAAATGTACAGATTTTGATATTTGATAATATTCAGGTAGAGTTGCAATTATGAGAATATTAAAAATCATCCAGAAAGAGTGGTACAATGAAAAGAAACATGGACGAAGAATAGAGATCAGAGGAATTCCAGCAAAAATATTTACATACATAACAACTTCGAAACCTTGAGTCAACTCAAGCCATAAACACAGGTTGCCATTTAAAAGGCCTTAACACACTATTAGACATATTTAAAGGATAAATTTTGGATCTCTATTTCATGTCTTTCTCTACTTAGACTTTATATTTATCTATATCAAGATCAAAATAAGCATTTTGATACATATTGAAGCATTCTCCACTCCCACTGTAACTAAATCACTGGAATTTTATTTTTTCCTTAACTTCGAAGTGCTTCCTTCTTTTCCCTCCCCTTGAAAACAGAGATTCAGCAGCAAATAGACCTGAAGTTAACTTATTTGAGTCTATGATTTTGCAGATTGCTAGTGGCGGGTCAAAAATTTCTACATAGGAAGGACTGAATGAAGCAATGTGGTTGAAAGAAGGTGCTAAGATGAGGTTCACATAGGAAATGTTTAAAACTAAAATTGGATGTTACTTTGGGGTATGTGGGGGTTGATAAAATTTATGTATTAGAGTACAGAGAATTAAAGTTTCCATGCATTCTCTATTTAGCCTATGACTGCTATTTTACATAATTAATATTACCAGGTGCTATTAAATTAACCCTCTAAGCAGTTAACAGTATATATTTAACAGTATATATTTACTTCAACCAAATGATGCTAAGCCACATCTTCATCATGTATTTGCCGATTTAATTTATATTATTGATGAAATTACCTGTCAGCATTCTATTCTTTGGTATGTGTACTGAGGTTGCTTTTTTAAAGCAATGTGGTAGAATTTTAAAATATGGTATCTATTACTAAGCATAGCTTCATTTGTTATCTACCACAATTGACTAAAATTATTAGTATCTGTGCAATATAAAAACCTTTGGCTTTGTTTTCATATTACAAATGCTGAAATTTTTATGTAACTATCTATGTAAATCAACTTTCTGTCACTGTGACAAAATATCTGAGAATAACAACATGAAGGAGGGAGAAGGCCAGTTTGTCTCACAGTTTTAGCAGTTTCAGTCCATGATCTATTGGCTCCATTATTTTGGACCTTATGTGAGACAGAAAATGATGCTAGGGAAAGCATGTGAAGAAGGAGGCTGTTACAGGATGTGCTCTCAGTGCCCTACTTCATCCAGCTAGGTCCTGTCCATTTTTGAGGTCAGAGCCTTCATGATTCAATCACTTTCCATAAACCCTACCTCTGAACATGACTGCACTGGGGACCAGGTCTCCAGTATGCAAGCCTTTAAGGGACATTTCGTATATGAAACCATAATACTAGGTAAATCCCTTATGGAAGGATCAGCATTTAAGTAAAAATGAGTAAATAAGTATATGTAGTATCACATCATGTTTAAATAGTAAAATATTTAATTGATATATATAAATGGCATGCATTGGTGTTGGTGTTACAAGTTATGTATTACATGAAAGTCAAAAAGTAAAATAGAGGAAAATTAAAAATAAAATAAAATCATGCTATATGCTATGTATATATTAATTACCAACAATTTGATAGGTTATACCTCACTGATTTAAAACAAATAGTATTTTTGTTGCAGAATTTTGTTCCTAGGAATAATTCAGGCATAAAAAAAATAGCTTGTAATGTAGTTATAGAACCTTGGACAAACCAGAGGCAGTATGTCTGCTGTAAATGCCCACTCCAAGTAAATCTTTGCAGAAAGTAAGGTTGCCCAAAATTCTTGAAATGGGCATAACTAACTTAAAGCATAATGAAATCAAGGTAGTTTTCAAGACTCAGGATTCATGATCATAACAGTGTTCATTGTGATTTTCTGAGAGTGGTCAGTGCATAGCCTGATTTTCTAGCACAAGAGATACTGTTAAATTAAAGGAATAAAACAATGGCAATGGGGGTTGGGTCTATAGCTCAGCAGCACAGCACCTGCCTGGCAAGCACAAGGTCATGAGTTTGATCCCTAGTACCAAAATAAATAAATAAATAAATAAGTAAATAAAATAACAAAAACAACCAAAACAAAACACAAAGAAACAATGGCAATATTAACTTTTTCCTAAGATCGATTTCTTTCAAAGAATATCAAATAAAGGAGTATTTTATATCAAGAGTCTTTGTAAATTTAAAGAGATACGGGAAATCACTTCTCATAGGATGTGTAAGCCTGTGTTTTAAAAAGATCATTATTAAAGAGAAAAATATGTAATAATAACAGGAACTATCAGACTTAAAAGATAATCCATATTTCTTCTTTATGAAATATCTGGACTTGTGCACTGAAGCTGATATTTTAGGGTATTGGGATAGGTGATTATAGTAGCGAATATTTCCTAGGGAATGTAGCTGATATTTTCTAGGATTTCCATAGAAATTCCCATGAAGTGTGCTATTATGAATTCACAGTGTTTTGTAAGAAACTACCTACATATAGGTTTCAAGTCCTTTGGTATGGATTATCTGGTTGCAAATGAGAAAAGAACCTTAAAATATATTAATCTGAAGTTTAAGGATGTCTAAAAAGAAAAGGTCTGAGTAGAAGCTAAAGAGAATTTTAACATCTTGGGATATTAGAGGTACCATCTTCCTCCCCTGAATACACCAAGAATATAAGTGGGTTGAAAAAGAACAAGGAAAATAAAATTCAAAATCAAAGAATGGTAAAATAATGTTAGTAAAGGGAGGGAAATATTCATTTGGATATATTAAGTAATTTTATGAGTCTTCATTTATCAAAAGTGAAGGTTTGTTGTCATATGAAAACCAGATCATGTAAGTGTCAAAAAAATCTAGACTGATATTTATAAAACAATCTGGATAGATTTTCTATGTTTAAATATATACTTTTACTTAATCCACTTTCAAGTAATATATTAATCTACAGATAATTATAGATTCATTTTTGTTTGCTATTTTTTGTAATAATCATTTAATTACATTATTTTCAATTTTAAGTAATGGTTATTTTTATCATAATGTGGCTTCCTATTTTTATAATTATATATGTTATTCATATATTACTAAACAATGTATATATTCATAATTATCATTTGTTTTTATTATTAAAGGGACTGTAAGCTATTAACATTTAACTTATAATTAGCCTGATTGCCCTCTGTTCCTCTTTCAAATGCTATTCTTACTTTATACTGTCTCATGTCTCTACTAAATCAGATTGGAATAGCCCTGCCTAGGAAATCATGAATTAAAACATAGTATGTGATAATTAATTTTGTTTGTCAACTTGGCAAGATTGAATGATACTAGAAAATTGATAAAGCACATTTCTGGATGTATCTGAGGTTATTTCCAGAAAAGGTTAGTGTATAGAACAGCAAACTGAGCGAGGAAGATTTGCCCGAACTGTGGACAGGACCATTCCTTGGGCTGGGGGTCCCAAAATGCATGAATGTGTTCAGCCTTAGAGTGGATGTCTTTTTGCTATGGCTGTCACCTGTGGACAGATGCAGATTTTTCAGCCTTTGAATGTCTTTGAATGTGAATTTGAACCATGTGTTATGGTTTGAGTCTGGATGTCCTCCCAAAACCTCATGCAGTCATGGGGGCAAGGCTTCTGGAGTTTGTAATTAACTCATAGTCCAATGCTGAAATTATGGATATGAGTGCTACACCCACTTTAGGGTGGGTGTGGCCTACATACAATAAAAGGAACAGAGTCTTCCCTCGTGCTCTTGGATTTTTGGTATGTTGCTTTTTCTGTTTTCTGCCACCATGAACCATTGCCCTCTGCTATGAGTCACCTCTGCTATGCTGCCTGGGACCCAGCAGATTATGGACTGCACAAACTGTGAGCTAAATAAAAGTAACCAACACACTATGGTTCTCCTAACTCTAACCCTAAATGAATTATCCATTATTAGACTAATTAATGGGTTAATAAACTACTGAATTATTGAGTAGAGTGGTGTGGCTTTGTTATAAATGCAAGCTCTCTCTAGCAAGCTTGTTCTGCCCCTGTACTACCTTGGAACTCTTAAGAGTATCTCCACCAGAAAGAAGCTTTTTATGAGATGCAATCCCTCCACCTTGAGCCTCCCAACCTTCAGAATTGTGACATATAAACTTCCTTTTATTTTTTATAATTTACCTGGTCTGTGGTATTCAATTATAGCAACAGAAAATGAACTAAGAAACATAGAAATAAACCTAATTAAAAAACCTATTAAAAAGAAGGCTATTAAGATTGGATGTAGTCTTGAATTCAGAGTATGGTTCTCTTACCCATACTAACAAATAAAATTCAAGGTATCCAATTAAATTTGAATTTCATTAAACAATAACTTTCATTATAAATATGCCACGTAAGTATGGAACATGCAGTAAAACTTTCCTTTTTTTTCTTTTTAAAACTAATATTCAAATTTAATAGGGACATCCTTTTTCCCTAAACTTTACAACTTTATTTTAGACAAGTATACTTGTTATGTATATATGGTTTACCAAATCCACCTTTTCCCCCCTTACTCTGTGTTCTTCCAGTGGCTGACTCTTACAATCATTGTTTCATGCATCCTCTTGACATTGACAGTGGCTTCTTGCTGAATCCAGGAAATGGAAGGAAAGGGAAGAATTGACAATAGGAGGAAAAAGAGAGGCTAGATTCTGTTTCTACTTTGTTTCTGTCTAATGAAGCATCTCTGCTGATGGGACTATTTCTGTGTAACTAGTGCTTGCATGATATTTCCTTCTATGTGGCTTTAAATTTGTATTAAATTCTGTTTCTTGGACCTTAGTTTGAAAAGCAAATCTTTTTAAATCCATTGAACCTTAATCTCTTTTTGTAAAATGAGAGAAATGATATCTTCTTTGCACATTTTTTTGTAAGCAGATTATATAAGTGGATACCATGAAGAAATATAACATTTCAACTGGTATTTAGTATTCTATGTCTATAATTCTTTCAAGCTCTACTACAACTGAATAGTGACTATTGAAAACAACCTAATATAGATAGGAATTATGAACTCCTGAAAAAATATAAAGATCATCTTTCTGAAGGAACTGGATAATAATCCAGCAGGTTGATATTGGAGGAGAGTTACTTAGATGAAAGAAACAATATTGAATCAATTTTTCATTTTTATGGTCTTATAGAGGGCAGTCAATAGTCTTAGCAGATTGGAAGCTGTAAGAATTCAACAAAAAACTTACAGCCTAACTAGCTGAAGAATCAGAGTTTAGGGCAACTGTAGCCATTAAAAATAGCGGGAGAAATTCCAGAAAAAAGTGTTCTAAAACTGAGGAGACAACTCCATCTATGAACTGTCCTCAAATTTCCAGCTGATGCCTTAAATCATACCTACATGGGGAAGGTTCCAGAGGCTAAGTAAAACTAAAATAGTAGTTACTGAGATTTAAGCTTTGTTGGCTGTTGCTTAAGAGAGAGTTTGCAGTTTGAGTCTACTCAAATTAAATCTTAAAACAAATGAGTCAACACTTTTTAGGGACATCAGAGAATCAAGAATCTCTCCAATGCATCATTTACACTATCCAAAATATGATCCATAGTAACTTGATGAAGAAATTGGGAAAATGAACAGCATTAAAAAGAAAAGACAACTGATATAGCGTGACCTTTAAAAAAACACCAGATGATGGCCGGGATTTAGCTCAGTGGCATAAAGCATGTGGTCATCAGTTTGATCCCTGGTACCAATAAATAAAAAAAAAAAGTATGTAAAAAAAATCAGATGTTGTAAATACCAGGCAAAGACTTGAAAATAAAAAATTAAAGATTTTGTGTAAAAAAATGGTCACAGTGAATGAAAAGAATGGAAATCTCAGAAGAAAATAGAAAAAATAAAACTTACCAAATTGAAAAATATATCTGAAATAAAAATATTGAATATGATTAACACAGAAAAAATCATTGAATATGATTAACACAGAAAAAATATAGTAGAATAAAGAATAAGTTAAGAAGGATATAGCCAATGAAAAACCACACCCACTCATATCACTATCAAACTGCTAGAAAACAAAGATGAAGAGAAAACCTTGAAAGGGAGCTGAGGAAAATGACATGTTGCATACAATGCAGATGACTGTTAGGGCTGGGGACATAGCTCAGTGGTAGATATTTGCCTGTTATTCACAAGGCCCTGAGTTTGATCCCTGGCACCATAGAACAAGTGACTGTTGACTCCTCCTAAGTAACTATGAGACTAGGAAATAGAGAAGCAGCATCAATTAAGTTCTGAAAGAAAACCAAAAACTTTATAGAATTCTAAGCTCAGCAAAAAACAACAAAATCTCCTGTAACAAAGGCAAGGAAAAGCACATTTTTAGATAAAAGAAAACCAAGAGAATTTATTTCCAGTAGACCTGTACTGAAAATTCTTAGGGCAGATGCAAATGGAAACAGCTAAAAATTCAGATCTGAAGGAAAGAAGACCTTTTCAAATGGTAAGTCTGTGGGTAGGTAAGTATCGATTACCAATTGACATAAAAATATTGTTTTTTATGTTGTGTTACTTTACAATACATGATGTATACCAATATATGTAAGGTAATATTAAATCAGAAATTTAAAGTAGAACACCTACCTTTAACAGCAGATTTAAAAGTACACAGTAATTCATTCAGATGCAAGTTTTCAAAAGAAATTGCCAAGAATTCATTAGATCACTCATTGTATTATGAGCATGACAGATTTGGGTTTTTGGATGACTGAAGATTTTTGAGGATGATTAATATAGAGAGAGTACACTGTATTCTGAGTACCACCTTTACCACCTGGAGATATTGGGATGATATGTCACACTTAAGTTCAGTGAAAGGGGCTTTAATAGGACCACTTGGATAATTAGGTATCTGTTCACTGTGGCAGAAGAGCATAAGTAGATTTCTTGATTTGTTCTTTATTCATTTAAGTCAGGCTCATTGAGGTCTAATTTATACATAGTTAACTGTTGTAGTCAGGGTTTATAAGGGAAAAGATTTAATACAGATACATAATTTATAAGATTGTTTTATAATATTCACCCAAAGAGTCTAATGCAAAAGTGCTCAGGAGATCTATCCACACACTAGAGACCGAAACAATCTAGCTGAGTGCCCAGATCCCATGGCAATGTACTGTAGAAGTCCTGCTGACGACCTACAGCCCATGGCAAAGGCTGGAGGCTTAATGCACACATAAATGTCTCATGCAAGTCTGTATAAAGGATCTGTACTGGGAAGGCCTAAGTGGTGGAAGCTAGAAAGTCTGCACCAGTAGAGTAAGGGATCTGTGCCAGCAGACTAAAGGTTCTGCACTGGAGCCAGGAAGTGATGCTCAATGTCAGGGCCAGAGCTCCCACTAAAAGAACTGCAGCCATCCTCAGTGACAGCAAAGAATCAGTGAGAACGCCTGAGTTCATATCAGGAAAACTAGCAAGTCAAACTTGTCCAGGAGACTCTACAGCACACCATCTTCCCCTCCAGTTTCTCTTTTTATGCTGTTGGCAACAGTCCTCAGGTGAGCCCTCCACACTCAGCATTATGCTAATTCAGTTAAGTTGGGTGTTAAAAGCTGACCATTAGTTAATCCACCCCATTAACTGTCTTTAGCTGTACAGTCCTATGATTGTACAACCTATGGCAAATGAGCTTTGATACATTATTACCTCTCTCCAAAAGTTCAGTGGTATGCCTTTGTAGTCAATAATCTCTTTGTACTCCTAGATGCTAACCAATGTGATTTGATTTTTATCCCTAGAGTTTTGTCTTTTTCAGAATAGCATATAAATTGAGTCATAAAATATGTGGCCTTGTGTGTCCATCTTTCAATTACCATATGGCTTTTGAAATTCATCCCTGAAGTTACATACATCAGTAATTTTGTGAAGGTGCATAGTTTGTCCATTCATTAGTTGAATTCTTGGATTGTGCTGTGGTTTCAATGTCCCTGCCAATACTGATATTGAAATTTAATTATCATTTTAGTAAAATTAAGAAGCGGAACCTCTAAAAGATGATGAGGTCATAAGGGGACTTCCCATGAAAAGTTTAAGGACATTAGCAAAGCAATGGGTTAGTTATTTTGGGAATAGGCTTCTCCTAAAAACATGAATTTGGCCCTGTTTTTCTGTCTCCTGTGTCCTCACTTTGCCCTTCTGCCACATTATAATGGAACAAGAAGGCTCTCACCATGATCCACCCGCCACGTTCAGAACCATGAGGCAAATAAACTTCTGTGGCTTATATTTACCCAATCTATGGTATTCTGTGATAGCAGCAGAAAACAGGACAAGACAGATTGCTTTCGATTAAAACTGGTTTAAGCATTAGTGCATAGGTTGTGTGTGTGTCTTCATTTCTTTGGGACAAGTAGAAGGATTTCTGGGGTAATATGTTAAGTGTATGGTTGGTTTTATTGGATTGCTAGATTTTGTTTTGGTTTTTATTTTTGGTGCTGAGGATTGAAACTCAGGGCCTCAGCTGTGCAAGTATATGCCTTGCCACTGAGCTACAGCATCAGCCTCTGGATTGTTATTTGACTGTACTTGGAAAATCTTCCAGATGGGTTGACAACTGCAACAGAAGAAAGAAGGGGAGCTATCTTTCTGAATGTGCTGAGATAAGGAATAGATGAATGTTTACTGTGGACCAGAGAGTCTTTGTATCAGTTCCTGCTTAAAAAAAAAAATTCAAGGGCCTAAAACACAAGCAATAATTTATTTGCTCATAGTCTGCAATTTGGGCAAGCACAGGACTGACATCACTGTTGAGTTGGCTGGGGCATCTCTGCTCTGTGCTCTGTGCTACTGGAGGATCTAAAATGTCTTCATTTCTGAATCTGGTGCCTCTGTTGGCATGGATTGAACACCTGGCTGAGCCTCTTTCTCCAGAAGCATAACTGGACTTATTTACATGATAACTCTGGACTCCAAAAGGCAAAACACCAAATTGAAACAAAACAAAATGCAAGCTAGCAGATTTCTTAAGGTATATATCTGAAAATCACTTTTGCTGCATTTGAGTGGGATAATCCCACTTAAAAATGAGGAAAAATAGACTGTCTCTTCATAGGAGGAGCAGAAAAATACATTACAAAAGAGCAATGAGATGAAGGAAGAAGGTTACAGTAGCTCTAGGGACAATCTGCCTCAGCAGAGAGAGAAAGAACTTTCTTCTTTCTTTTACCTCTTCACCCTCCCTATACCAGCTTCTACTCAGGAAGAAACACAAAATCAGAAACTACAGTTAATAAATAAGGGAAGAAAATCAGGGCAAGCAAGGAGGACAATACTCGCTCCTACTTGTTGTGTCTAGCTTGCAACAGGTGTTTATGACAGACAGAAAGGTTTTAACATTAAAACAATTTTGGAATCTTGATACCTTCATTATTGGACACTTATAATTACTACACTTAGACTGTATTTGTGAGCTCCATGATTATAGGACTTTGCATAAGGGTAGGCAGGAAAAAATATGAGGCCTGCCTGAGTTTTAATCTAAGGGTAGGAAAAAGACTATATAATAAAGCTTGAAAAAACCATGGGAACACAAATCTTTAAAGTTACAAGTTATATAGTCAGGGTTATCATAAGTGAGTTTTCAGGACAGTTTAAGAATCATTAACAAAGTGAAAACTTATTGTAGCCAGACAATTGTTATCATATGACATACAGTAAAATACTCCATTACTTGCCAGCTGTCTTAGTTATTTTTCTCATTGCTGAGACAAAATACCTGACATGCAATGTTAAAGGGGAAAGGCTTATTTAGCTGACAGTTTCGATCCATGATTGGCTGGTTCTCAGGCAGGGTGGCCACTTGGCAGAGGGGCAACCTTTTATGGTGGCAGAAGATACTAAAAGCAACAGAAGAGGAGGGGTCCAATTATGCTTCTGGAGAAAAAGCCTCAGACAGGTGTTCTATCCATGCCAGCAGAGGCACCAATTTGGAAATGAAGACATTTTATATTCTCTAGCAGCACAGAGCAGAGACACCCCAGCCAACACAACAGTGATGTTAATCCATCCCCTTATATTGTACACAGGCTGCTTGCCCTAGGCCAGATGTAGCACTCATCCTTAATCCCAGCATTAGCCCATGAATCAGTCTCAAACTTTAGATTCAGCCACCTCCAAAATCCTTGCCCCCATAACTCCATGAGGTTTTCAGGGGAATATTGAGACACAAACTAACACCATCTATGTGATCCTTGGACAAGTCCCCAAATCCCTCTCTGGCTTGTACTTTTTGTATGTAAAATGAAGTAAATATCTGTCTTATTGAAGAATTGTGAGACTTAGATAAAATCTAGGTTAAATGCTTACCATATTGTCTGGCAAATAGTAGCTTTCAAGTGATGGTTATCATGATCATCTACCCTGTTACTTTTCTGAGTTAAATTATTTTTTTAAGAACTTGTCCTATTCTTTATTTCTACATGTTAGAACACATTCATCTGTGGGCTTTAAAAATAATATTTTAATGAATGCCATAGTACCCTTAAAAATGCTGAGTATACTGACCAAAATATAAGTGTTCAATAAATAGTGGTTAGTATTATGGGTGCTTGAATGTAAACTTTTTCCTCTCCCTGCAATGTACTAGCTAAACCATTTCTGATATACTATTTAATTTTTATAAATATCAGTTTCTTCATATGTAAAATATAGCTTTTAATTACATTATGTGCCTCAAAGGATTTTGATGAATATAATCATTTTTGAAAGCACTTATATACACTATACAAATACAAATTAGTATTATTCTTAATCATTGTACAGCTTTTCAATTTTTATATTATAAATATTTTTCAAAATACCTCTGAATGTTACCAAAAGCTTCTCTGTGAGTATACAAAGCTGATACCTTCACTTACAACCTGCTTTTTTTTTTTTTTTTTTTTTTACCGCGGATTGAACTCATGACCTCGTGCTTGCAAAGAAGGCACATATGCCACTGAGCTAAATCCCCAGCCCTTACAACCTGCTTTTTAAAAGTAAGTATAAGCCTGGCACAGTGGTGCATGCCTGTAGTCAATCCCAGGACTCAGGAGGTTGAGGCAGGAGGATCACCATGAGTTTGAAGCTACCTTGGGCTACACAGTGAACTTAAGACCAGCCTGAACTACATATCAAGACCCTGTTTTTTAAAAAAATAAGAACGAAAATAAGACAAAACAGAAAATGTTAGTCTGTAGGTTCTAGCCCTTATGCTTAGAAGCTGTGATGTAAGGATTCTGAGATTTGCAATATTCTATTAAACTACCAATATTATTTTCTCTTTGATGTTGAACTTTCTTATGTTACCTGACATTTTTTTGGAGTTTCTGGTAGTTAAAAAAATGAACTGAGAATGTCTTCCACAAGATGGTGAATTCTCAGTCCATTTTTTTACTACCTGAAAAATCACGGCACATGACTGATCTCATTTATTTTAGCATTCACCTTTTCTTGAAACACCAGATTATTATAGCATCTGATTTCCACCAGGGTAGAATAGTTCCTTAAAGGCAAGAAGTCAAAGTCATGGACAAATATACATGAATGTACACAAATACATTTACTTTTATAACAGCTTACTCTTGATAATATCTCTGTAATTATGAGCAGCACATTTCTATGTTTCAGACCAAGGTCTCTTCTCTACCTGCATGTCAGTTGTCTCTATTGATTCAAGAAATAAAATCTGATTAATATGAAGGCAAATCGGAGTATATATATTTATATTGACTTTAGAAGTATACATATAAAATCCTTTGCATTATCTGTATTAATCTTCATGCCTCAGATATTTCCTTGTTAGTTTTCAAGACTGAGAAATAACAATGCAATAATGCCAGGCCTCCAAAATAATCATAGTAAAACCTTTCAGTAATGAGGAGTCACTGGTGAGTTTAGCCACCACTCTGATCAATTATTTTAGTTTACATGAACTTATGACATATTACCCTTCAAAATTAGCTAGAGGCAGACATTTGCAAAAGTATAGGAATTGTAGAAAGGAGTACAGGGCCAGTTGGAGGATCAGAAATAACTCATTCTTGCTCCTGGAAAAACAAACTAATCTAAGAGTGGCTATTTTGCCATTCTCTTGTGTGCAATTTAGCAAGTGGTGTTTTGGAGAAATGAAAGTTACAGAACTCTGACATCAAGTATAAATTCATCTCAAATGTTTTCATTTTTTAAAAAATTTTTATTTGAAGAGAAAAAAACAGAAAAAAGGGAAAAAATTTACAGACTTTCAAAAAAAAAAGGATAAGCAGTAAGAGATCACTGGTTGATAAATTACATATTGTCCTTTTAGGAATAGTTGTTCAAGTTACAAAAATAGAGCATACAAAGTAGACACTCAAGCAGTGAGACTGCAAACAGATCTCTTCAACAATCCAATAAGAACTTAGAAGTATGGTTATCAATCCTAGACACTTAAATATTCATGCAGTTATATCTTTTATAGCAATTCCTATTTCCTCTCTTTTTACAACAGCAATTATGCATTTTAAAAATTTTTATTTAAAGAAAAAAAAGAGCAAAAGAAAAAAGGGTAGTAACAATACAGAATTCTACAAGAAAAAAAGAGAAAAAAATTAAGAAATCACTAGTTGATAAATTACATATTGTCATCATGGATGTAGTTGTTCAAGTTACAAAATTAATGGATACATAGTAGACATTCAAACAGTGAGACTGCAAACAGTTCTGCTCAAAGATCCAACAAAGATTCAGCAATATGGTCATCTATTTTACACACTCAAACATACATACAGTTATATCTCTTAGAGCACTTTCTTTTCCTCTCTTTTTTACAATAGCAATTACACATTTTGGGTTTTATTACTCTTATAGTTCTTATCACTTTTTACACTAGAGATACAATGTGATATTTATAAATATGATTCTTATTTATTTCACTAATGAGGATAGTCTCAAGTTGTCTCCATTTACCTATGAAGGCCTCAAGATCATCCTTTTTATAGCTGAGTAATATTCCATTGTGTAAAAATACCACATCTTTTTCATCCCACTCTGCAGTTGATGGGCATCTTGGTTGTTTCCAAGATTTAGCTATTACAAATTGTGTTGCTATGAACATGGGTGCACATATATCACTGTGATATGAACTTGTTAGTTCTTCTGGGAAAACACCAAGGAGGGGTGTAGTTGGATTGAATGGGGCTTCCAATCCTAGTCTTCTGAGAATTCTCCATATGGATTTCCATAGTGGTTGCACCAGTCTACATTCCCACCAACAGTGGAGCAGTGTTCCTTTTTCTCTGCAGCCTCACCAACATTTGTTAACAGTTGATTTCTTGATGGCAGCTATTCTTTCCAGAGTGCGATGAAATCTCATTGCTGTTTTTATTTGCATTTCTCAAATGAGCAGTGATGGTAAACATTTCTTCATGTATTTATTGGTCATTTGTATATCTTTCTCTGAGAACTGTGTGTTCATCTCAGAAGCCCATTTTTGGAGAGGGTCTTTGAATTTGGGGACCATGATGTTTTTCAGTTCTTTATATGTTCTGGATATAAGTCCTTTGTCTGAAGGGTTGATGGTTAAAATTCTTTCCCATTCTGTGGGTTTTCTTTTCACTCTGTTAGTGATTTCCTTTGAAGTGCAGAAACTTTTCAATAATATGAGATCCCAGTTGTTGATTCTTTGAAGTGTTTCCCATGCAGTTTGTATTTTGTTCATAAATTCTCTGCCTATCCCTATGTCTCCAAGACTTCTACATACCTTGTTTTCCAGTAGATTTAGTGTTTCTGTTTTAATATTGAGGTCTTTGATCCATTTAGACTTTAGTTTTATGCATGGTGATATGCATGGATCTAGTTTCAGTCTTCGGCATGTGGAGAGCCAATTTTTCTAACACCATTTATTAAAGAGGCTATCCTTCTTCCAGTGGACATATTTAGCCTCTTTGTCAAATATCAGGTGGCTGTCTTTTGTATTGTGCTTGCATCTTGTAATCTGTTCCATTGATCCTCAGGTCTATTTCTTTGCCAGTACCATGCTGATTTTATCATTGTGGCTTTATAGTACTGTTTCAAGTCAGGAATTGAGATGCCTCCTGCCTTGCATTTGTTGCCCAGAATTGCCTTTGCTATACTAGGTTTCTTCTGTTTCCAAATGAATTTTAGGAGTGTGTTCTCTAGATCTGTGAAGTATGTCAATGGTATTTTGATTGGGATTGTGTTAAATCTGTATAACAGTTTTGGGAGTATGGCCATTTTCACAATGTTGGTTCTTCCTAACCAAGAGCAAAGAATGTCCTTCCATTTTCTAATATCTTCTTCAATCTCATTTTTCAGTGTAGTATAATTTTCAGCATATAGGTCTTTTACATTTTTTGTTAGGTTGATTCCTAAGTATTTTATATTTTAAGAGGTTATTGTAAAGAGTGATATTTCCATAATTTCTCTCGTAATGAGTTTTTTGTTTGTGTACAGGAATGCCATTGATTTTTGTGCATTGACTTTGTATCCAGCTACACTGCTGAACTTGTTTATTACCTCTAGTAGTCTTTTAATGGAGTTTTTTGGGTCTTCTATATAGAGTATCATGTCATCTGCAAATAGTGATAATTTAACTTCTTCCTTTCCTATCTTTATTCCTTTTATTTCTCTCTCCGGTCTGAGTGCCCTGGCTAGTGTTTCCAGAATTATATTGAAAAGGAGTGGTGATAGTGGACATCCTTGTCTTGTTCCTGATTTTAAAGTGAAAGCTTTCAGTTTTTGTCCATTTAGTATAATGTTGGCTGTTGGTTTGTCATAGATAGCCTTTATAAAGTTGAGGTAGACACCATGTATTCCAAGTTTCTGAAGGGTTTTTATCATGAACATGTGTTAAACTTTGTCAAAAGCTTTTTCTGTATCTATTGAGATGACCATTTGGTTTTAGTTTTTGGCTGTGTTGAGGTGGTATGTTACATTTATTGATTTGCATATGTTAAACCATCCTTGCATTACTGGAATGAACCCCACTTGGTCATGATGTATAATCTTCTTGATGATTTTATGCGTTCTATTTGCCAGTATTTTATTGAGAATCTTTGCTTCAATGTTCATTAGTGAGATTGGTCTATAGTTCTCCTTTTTGGTTAGATCTTTCTCTGGTTTTGTTATCAGAGTGATACTTGCTTCCATGAGTGATTTAGGGAGGATTATTTAATTTCCATGTATTTATGCAGGTTTTGCAATTTCTGTTGCCATTAGTTTCCAATTTCAGTGCACTGTGGTCAGATATTATGCATGGGATGATTTCAATACCTTTGCATTTACTTAAGAATGTTTTATGGGATAATATATGGTCTAGTTTGGAGAATGTCCCACACACAGCTGAGAAGAATGTGTATTCTGATGTGGTTGGATGGAACACTCTGTAAACATCTACTAAGTCCAGTTGCTCACAGGTATGATTCATTTCTGTTATTTCTTTGCTGACTTTTTGTCTAGTTGATCTATCTCTTTGTGACAATGGGCTGTTAAGATCCCCTGTTATAATTGTGTTCTGGTGTATTTGGTTTTTCATGTCCATTACTGTCTGTCTTACATAGTTGGGTGCTCCTGTGTTTTGTTCCTATATATTTACAATTTTTAGTTCTTCCTCTTGAATTTTTCCACTAACAAGTGATGTAGTGACCTTTTTTTTATCTTTTTAAATCATTTTAGGTTTAAAGTTCATGTTGTCTGCAATTAGAATAGTTACCTCTGCTTTTTTCTGGGTTCTCATTGCATGGAATACTGTTTTCCATCCTTTGACTTTTAATCTATGAGTTTCCTTTTGGGTCAGATATGTTTCTTGTATACAACATATTGTGGGATCATGTTTCTTCATCCATTCTGTCAGTCTATTTCTTTTCATAGGTCAATTGAGGCCATTTACATTTATGGATATCACTGATATGTACTGGCTCGACTTTGCCATGTTATATTCCAGTTGTTTACTTTCTGCTTTTCCCCTTATTTAATTGCTTGTCCTACCTGGTGGTTTCTTTCTGTTGTTGTTCTGGGATTGTGGTCATTTTTATCTCTGTCTAGTATGTCTTCCTGTACTCTTTCTATGGTTGGTTTGGTGGACGTGAATTTCTTCAGTCGTTCTTTGTCATGAAAGTATCTTTTTTCTCCATTAAATTTGAAAGACAGTTTTGCTTGTTATATCAGCTGGGTTGAAAGTTGTTTTCTTTGAGTGCTTGAAATACCTCACTCCAAGCTCTTCTTGACTTGAAGGTTTGTGCTGAAAAGTCTGCCATGATCCTAATGGGCTTTCCTTGATAGGAGAGTTGTGTCTTTTCTCTAATAACTTTTAGTGTTCTGTTTTTATGCTGCATGTCTGAGATCTTAATTATTGTGTGTCTGGGTGTGGATTTATGTTGATTGTGACTGTTTGGTGTTCTATATGCCTCTCTTATCTGCATATCAGATTCTTTCCCCATGTTGGGAAATTTTCTTCTATTACTTCTGTGAATATTTTGGGTACATCATTTGCATTGACTCCTGCCTCTTCACTGATGCCTATCAATCCTATTTTTTTTCTCTTGGCATCATCTCGAAGCTGTTGGATTGTCACTTCATGCTGCTTTGTTATTTTTAAAAGTTCTATCCTCTCATGACAACTAATTGCGATCCTGTCCTCAAGGTCCAAAATCCCATCCTCAGCTTCATTTAAGTGGTTTTGCAAGCTTTGAATAGAATTTTTTGTTTCTTGGGTGTCTCCTTGAGTTTGTTTCATGAGTTCTGCATGTTTTCTACATTGTTCATTCAAGGTTTCAATCGGTTTCCCATGGTCCTGTACTTTTTTTCTTGATTTCTTCTTTAGCTGTGCTCAGCAACTCCTTTACTAAGGTTGTTATTTCTGTCTTTACATAAGAGAATACTTCTAATTTGATTTCCTCTATAGCCTCATGGAGTTGTTTTTTTTTAATTTTGCTTGCTATCTTTTCAGAGTTTCCCACTGTGTTACTTTTGAGGTCCTCTATTTCAATATCTCCTGCACTTTTTTCTGGTGGACTAGATGTTTGAGACTGCATTTTGCTTTTTTGCTTTGCCATTTTCACTCTGCCTGATGTTTTCTGTGTGTAGGAGGGGGTCACCCACACTCTTTTCAGACTCACTAAGGTCTTACAGTTAGTTGGAGTGGGATTTACTACTGGCCCTATTTACCCACTGTACAACTCTATTTTAGGGGCATATTCACCACACTGGCACATGTAATCTGCTGTAGTCCAAGGTTCACCTCCTGGGAGGTAAATTCCAAGTTATTTTTCTGTGCATTGGGATTCTGTGAGAGTGTGTGGTCAAGGCCTGAGGCTGAAATATGGGTCCTGCTCACTGCTTGGCATTCACTGGGCATGGCCTGGTTGGGCCTCCATCCCTTTGTGTGGCTCAGGGTGGTCTGGGATGCTGTGCGTGGTCTTACTGCCTGGGAGCAGGCTCAAAGTCCATTTCCGTGCACTGAGATGCCGCCAGAGCACATGGTGAGGGCTCAAAGCTGGAATCTGGGTCCCACTGGCTGCTTGGCAGTTGCTGGGCTTGGCCCAGTTGGGCCTCAGTCCCTGTGTGCAGCCCTGGGTGTTCTCGGACATAGTGCGTGGTCTTACTGCCTTGGAGCAGGCTTAAAGTCCCTTTCCCCATGCTGGGATTCCACCAGCTCATGCCAGTGAGGGCCCAAAGCTGGAATCTGGATCCCACTAGGCCCCAGTCCCTGTGTGTGGCCCTGGGTGGTCTGGGAAGCAGCACGTGGTGTTACTGCCTGGGAGCAGGCTCAAAGTCCTCCTCTGTGCACTGGGATTCCACCAGAGCATGTGGTGAGGCCCAAAGCTGGAATCTGGGTCCCGCTGGCTGCTTGGCGGTCACTGGGCATCAAATGTTTTCATTTTTATTTCCCAAGTTGAATTTATTATTATACTTACCTGGTACAATAATTAGGCAAAAGGGAAAGATATATATGTATATAATATATGTGAAAATTAAAAATAATATAAGTGGGGGTATGATACAGTGATTGTTTAAATTAAATTTATTACAGTAAAAGACACATTAAAATTAATCTCCCTAAAAAATATTCCTCTTGGTTCAGAGACACTTATCCCATCATTCTTATCAGTTTTAAAGCAGTTCTGGAAGTCTTCCTTTGTGAGTCTCTTTAGTTGCATTGTCATGGCTACCTCAATGTCCTGAACTGATTCAAAATTTTTACATTTCATGGTCACTTAGACTTTGAGGAAGAGCCGTAAGCCATACAGTGCCACATCTGATAAGTAAGGTGATGAGGACACCTGTAATGTTTTTATGAGGGTGCCTTTCCATTGAATGGATATTCAGCAGCAGCATTCACCATATTTTTTAATCACACCTCATAGAGATATGACAGAAAACTTCCAAAACTGCTTCAGAAAGTGGCAAAAATGACAGGATAAATGTATTCAAAGCAAGGGGAAGATTTTGAGGGAGGTTAATGGAAATGTCTTTTCTTTCTGGAAAGGAATAAAACAAAACAGAATATTAGATTTCAAAAATTTAAGACAGAAGAAAATCCACCATAGTTGCTATATTGCATATTGTTGTCCTCTAAACAGAATCTCAGACTATAGGTCCAGGCCTACAAAGTCTATCAGTCAATGTAAACATTAACTTGTTTTTGTACCTCAGTTGCTGTTATCCCAGCCTGTCTTCCTCCAAATCAACCAGTTGCCTACATGGAACTGGGGGATGAGGGCCCTTCTTGTCTCCCAGCTGGCTCATGGGAAGGGTTGGCTAGTTTCTTGGTTTTCTTCCCAGCTCACATGGCTGCTGCTGGTTCTTGGGAAAGGTGGGTATAATGGCTACATCATTAACTGTAATTTTTACAATTTAAATATTCTCCATATCTTTTGATCATTTCATGTAAAGATCCCTTAATAATAATAAGCACTCCCTGTACCATATGGAACATTTTTGTTGTAGAGTTTTATAGTTCATATCATATCTGTTATTCAGAAAAACATCCACTGAGAAAGAACATTTGAGAATGACTAGACTAACATCCTAATTGTACATGTGAAGAAACTGATGACTTTCCCATGAATACAATGCTGACTCATGGTTCAGGATGATATAGACATGAACTTAGTCTACAAACACTTAGTCTTGCATTCTTTCCACTCCCATACAGACTGCAGATAAATACTTTTATGTTAAAATAATGAAAGTGTTTTATGTTTATAGTAAAAAATAAAATTATACTTAAAAGCAGTTTTGTATCTTAGATACACATGAAAATTACCAATTAAAACTGTAGACCAATTAAAACTACCAGCAGATCAGCTGCATCACTGTACCTGAAGAGGAGATCTAAGAATTACTATTTTTTCAGTGCTTCCTAGGTGATTCCAGTAGGCAGCCAAATTTGAGAACCATTGTACCAAAGTAATTATAATGAAGAACTAGTGTCCTCTGCTGAACTATTTCTAACTTCTTAGTTATACTTCTAAAGCAGTTGCTCTGAAAGTCTGAGCCAAAGACTAGTGGCACTGGCATCACCAGTGCTTGTTAGAAATGCTCATTCATAGGGTTAGTCCAGCCCAGTTTATTGAATCAGCATCTCTGAAGATGAGGCCCAGGTACATGTGGCTCTTATTCATGTTAAATTTTGAGGAGCCATGCCTGTTAAGTGTTCATTTTTTTAGGATTTTTAGCAGTTTTCTGAGTATTTGCCTCTATCTCTATATAATATGCAATCCTCTTTCTTGATTTGAACATTCTATATTTTGTCAGACTTTCTGTCATGGCCAAAGAAAATTTATTTAGTTCTTTGTGATTTTTATTCCTTCTATCATCCCTCCCATGGAGTCATAGCACAAGTTTTTGCTAAGTCAACTATCTTGTCTTTATATTATATATACTGTACAAAAAATATGATTCCTTGCAAACTAGAAATCTATGTTTAATGCCCATTCTTATATACTTACAGATTTTCCTAGGATTAATAAATGTCTAGTTTACTAGCTTATTTTCTATATGTCTGTTACTTTTCAAAATATGTTCTACTGTATCTATTATATACCTACTAACATAATTTTCAAACATCCAACTCTGAGATAATCTGTCTTCATTTGGCAATACTTCCTGTTAGACTTCCATTCTCTTGCTCTGATCTGGACTGCATATTTTCTGAAGTTAATTACAGAGCTGACATTTTGAAATTCAGCATAACTCTTGATCCCTCTCCCACATGCACACTATGTATAATCTGCAGGCAAATATGCTGCCTCTATGTTCAAAATATATCCATAATCTGACCTCCTTTTTAATTTTTTTTTTTTTTTTTGGTACTGGGGATCTAACTAACAACCTCATGCATGTAGGCAGGTGCTTAAGCTGCTGAGCTAAATCCCCAGCACCCTTTTTTAATTAAAAAAAATTTATTACTACATGTTTGCAGTGCATAATGATTATATTCATCATGGGGAGTTGGTACATATACATAATGCATCTTAATTATTTTTACTACTCTTCTCCCCTTCCTTTGACCTTCTTTGCTATCATCCTTTATTGTTACAGTAGCCTCTTTATTTCTTCCACTCCCCATTAGTTTATATTTTACACTGCAACCATTAAAGACAGAGCTTAGATCATGTCTCATATTTTTATAATTTAGTGTAAGTAAAGAAAAGAACTATAGATTGTGATGTTTGTTTCTTTAAGAATATGTGGAGAAGGGGGTTGGGTGTGGGTTGGCACTGGTGGTAGTGAACAGATTATTGGTGTGGCAATACCATATGCCTTCTCACTGATTGCCCTACACTAGATCAAAGATATGGAAAACAAGGAAAACTTAAATATGCCATGAGTATATACTGTATAGTATGAGATTATAGAAGATGTAATCTTATATCTATGAAAATTCACAAATTTCTGTAGGAGATAAAATATGTATATATGTCTTACTGACAGGACAAGTTTTTTATTATTTAAAAGAGAAAAAACAAAAACAATGATACAGAATTTCAAAACAAGATAATAGAAGATTTACCTAGATAATAGAAAGTTAATATGTTGCATATGGTTATCTTCAAAGTAGTTGCTCAGAATATAAAATATAGGCATGAAAAATTAATCAAACAATATACACACAAATTATTTCCAATGAATAGAAATTAATAGTACAATTAATTATACATATTTTTCTCTTCATTTTTTTCTCCTTTCCCCCATCTCAGTTATTCTTTCCTTTTGAGCAATTTTTTCCTATTTCACAGTATATACTGTACATTTTGGGTCTTATTTACTGTTTTCATTTCTTGCACTGGGGAGACAATACATATAAGCCTGATTTATTTCACTTATGAGTATGGTCTCAATTTGCATCCATTTACCTATAAAAGGCTTGAGTTTGTCCTTCTTTACAGCTGAGTAGTACTCCATTGTATAAAAAGACCACATCTTTTGTATCCATTCCTTGGCTGATGGGAATTTGGGTTTCAAAGACTTAGCTATTATAGATTGTTCTGCTATAAACATGGGTGCAAATATATTGCTGTGATATGATGTTTTTAATTATTCTGGAAAGATATCCAGAAGGGGAATAGCTGGGTCAAATGGGACCTCTAATCCTAGTTTTTTGAGGAATCTCCTCACTGATTTCCACAGTGTTTGTACCAGTCTACACTCCCACCAACAGTGAAAAAGTTTCATTTTTCCCCCACAATCCCACCAGCATTTGTTATTGTTGATTTCTTGATCTTGGCCATTCTTTCTGGGGTGAGATAGAATCTCAGTGCTGTTTTCATTTGCATTTCTCAAATGACCGATGATGTCAAACATTTTTTCATATATTTATTTTCCATTTGTATTTCTTCATATGAGAATTGTGTGTTCATCTCAAATGCTCATTTTTGGATTAGGTCTTTGAATTTGGGAGTTCTGATTTTTTTTTCAGTTCTTTATATGTTCTTTTTTCAGTTCTTTATATGTTCTAGATATAAGTTCTTTGAGGGACAGTTGGCTAAAATGTTTTCTTCTTTGTGGGTTGTCTTTTTACTCATTGTAATTCCTTTCCTTTTTTAAAAAATTTTGTTTAAAGAGAGGGGAAAATAAAGCAAAATGGAAAAAATAGGGTAGAAACAATACACTATTTTAAGAAAATGAACAGTAAGAAATCACTAGTTGGTACATTACATACTGTCTTCATGGATCTAGTTGTTCAAGTTACAAAATCAAAGCATACAAAGTGGACATTCAAACAGTGAGGCTGCAAACAGCTCTGTTCTCTGATCCAACATAAACTCAGCAACATAATTATCATTTCTACACCCTTAAATATACATGCAGTTATATCCTTTAGAGCACCTGCTTTTCCTCCTTTTGTTTTTTAAGTCCATTATCTGTTTAGTTACATCACGTTTCAGGTTGCTCAGCACCTTGCTGATCTGTTTTGTTGCTATTTACTTTTTAAAAATTTTTTCTTTATTATTATTTTTTATTTAATTGATTTATTTTATTTTGAAGGTAGTAAAATATGGCAGAACAAGACAGGACATAGCCAACTGGGGCAGTGCAGTGAAATTGGCCCAGAACCTCACAGCAGGCCACTGGGACAACAACAATAGGCACAATAGTGCATCTGGTTTTCTTCACAATAGTTGTTCCTTCAATAAGGCAGAGCAATATTGAAGGAAATACCAAAATTACAAGAACAGAATATTGAATAAAGCAATACCATTGATCAAAACAGAGCAAAGCCAAGATAAAAATATTCACCCTCAAAGAGATGGCAGAAGAAAATCCCCCTTATTTTCTATATCGCATATAGTCAAATTAACAAGACATGCTCAGATCTCCAGCTCTCACTTGCTAGCGTGTGTGTGTGTGTGTGTGTGTGTATTTGATTCTTAGCCCACTCACTGGCAGGCTCACAGCTGCCCATCAGAGGGCTGAATTAGCTGCCTGTTTTCCCAGAACCCCAAGGTCCAACATGGCGCATCACAGATCTCAGGAAACGCTGATATGGTTCTCGCCCTGGGGCGGCGGAGGCTTGCCAAGCCACAGCCACTTACCAGAGTGACATGCTGGCAGCTGCCTGTTTTCCCAGTGCCCCAAGGTCCAACATGTATAATTCCTTTTCTATGTGAAAAAACTTTTTAATAAGATCAAATCCCAGTTGTTGATTCTTTGAAGTACTTTCTGTTCAGTTTGTGTTTAAGTCATGAATTTTCTACCTACACACTTATGTCTTCAAGATTTCTACTTAGTTTGTCTTCCAGTAGATTTAGTGTTTCTATTTTAATATTTAGGTCTTTGATGCACTTCGACTTTAGTTTACTGCATGGTGATAAACACGGATCTAGTTTCAGTCTTCAGCATTTACAGAACCTATTTTTCCAGCACCATTTCCTAAAGAGATTGCTTTCTTTCTTCTAGTGAGTATGTTTGGCTGCTTTGTCAAGGATGAGGTGGCTGAACGTATTTGTAGTTGTGTCTGAATCTTCTAATCTGCTCCACTGGTCCTCAGGCCTGTGTTTTTTTGCCAGTACCATGCTAATTTTATCACAGTAGCTTTGTAATGTTATTTTAGGTCTGGGATTATAATGCCCCCTGACTTGCCTTTGTCATCCAGGTTTGCCTTTACTAATCAAGGTCTCCTTTGGTTCTAAATGAATTTTAAGAATGTTTTATCTTTATCTGTGGTGTTTTTAAATAGTATTTTGATCAGGGTTACATTAAATCTGTATAACACTTTTGGGAGTATGGCCATTTTCACAATATTGGTCTTCCTATCCAAGAACAAGGATATCTTTGCATATTCTGATATCTCTTTGATCTCCCTTTTCAGAGTACTGTAACTTTCAATATATAGATCTTTTACTTTCTTTGTGAAAGATTCCTAAGTGTTTCATTTTTTTGGATGCTATTGTGAAAGTGTTGTTTCCTTAATTTTGTTCTCCTAGAGTTTGTTATTTGTGTACAGGAATTATATTGATTTTTGACTGTTGATTTTTGTATCCAGCTATGCTACTGAATTTGGTTATTAAATGTAGAAGTCTTTTTGTAGACTTTATAGGGTCTTCTATGTGGAGTATAATGTCATCTATGAATAATGAAAATTTAACCTCTTCCTTTCCTATCCTCATTCCTTTTATTTCCATTGTCTAATTGCTCTAGATAATGTTTCCAGAACTATATTGAATAGGATTAGTGATAGTGGACATCCTTGCCTTGTTCCTGATGTTATAGTGAAATGTTTCAGTTTTTGTCCATTTAGTATAATGTTAATGTTGGTTTGTGATAGATGGCTTTTATCAGATTGAAGTAAAGACTATCCCTATTTTTCTGTAGAGTTTCTATTACAAATAAATGTTGGACTTTATCAAAAGCTTTTCCTCATCTATTAAGATGATCATGATATTTGTCTGGCTTAACAAGATTTAATTAGATGATAAAACTAATATTATAGGCACCTTAAAAGTTAGAAAGATACAATGCACCATGTGGGCTGACTAATCAAAACAATATACAGAAGGTAAAATTTGAGTTCAATTTTAATATATAGATTGTACTTCAACTTGTAGAGATTGAATATAGATATTTATTTACTTACTATGGTGGGAATTGAACCCATAGCCTCACATATGCTAGGATGTATTAGTGAATTATGTCTCCTAGCCCCTGAATAGAGCATTGTGTAACCAGAAAATTACATTAGGGTTCTCCAGAGAAACTGAACCAATGGGATACATTGTATTTTGATTTAGATCAAGAATGACTCTCCAAACTCTTCATAGGCAGGACTTTTGGAAGTGATTGGATCATGGGGCACTATACTTAAATGTGCTACTAGAAAGTGCAGCCCAGTTGGAAAATTTTGGTCACTGAAGATGTGACTTAGAAGGGATGCCTCTTCCCAACACCTTTCTCTTTCTGCTTCCTGCACACCATCATGTGAGAAGCTTTTCCACCAGAATATGCTTTGGTCATGCCTTTCTGTGCTGGAGCTATCTGGCCAGGGACCTATAACTGTAAGCCAATATAAACATTTTCTTTAGCTTAGTGGGTATTGTGTCTCAGTAAGGAGGAACATGAATAAGACAAATAGATGTGAGAGATTCAGTATGCAAATTCCTGTGCTTATACAATGTAAGATATTCCATTATATGTCAACTTCAAGCAGAAGAACCAGGGAAGAAAACAGATGGTTCAGTCTAAACCCAAAGGTCTGATAACCAGGAGAGCCAATGATGTGACTCTTCATCTGAAAGCCTGAGAAACTAGTGTGCTACTGGCTGATGTCCCAGAGTCCCAACTGCAATTCTGATGTTCAAAGACAGGAGAAATGAGTGTTCCAATTCCAGAAGAAAAAGAGTAAATATACTTTCCTTGGCTTTTTTGTTTGTATGCTCAACTGATAGATGACCACTCATGTTGAGTTAGGGCAGATATTCTTTACTGAGTTCACTAATTCAAATGACAATCTCTTCTGGACATACGCTGTCTTGATTATTTTTCTCTCATTCTTGGGATGAAATACACAACACCCAAAGTTAAGGAAGGAAAGGTTAATTTAGCTCACAGTTTGTAAAAGTTTCAATCCATAATCAGCTGGCTCCATGGCAGAGTGACATAGCACAGGGGCAATAGTTCATGGCAGGGAAGATAATAAAAGCAACAAGAGCAAAAAGGGAGAGAAAAAGCATGCTAAGGTTAGCAAGCTTCTTTTTCACCCTTATATTGTATGCAGGATACTCACACTAGAATGTGTATAGCACTCACACCACTAATCTCAGCAATAGACAATGAATGAACCACAAACTCTACATTCATCCACCTCTAAAAAGCCTGCCCTCCTTGATCACATGAGGCTTTAAAGGGGGAGGACATCCAAACACAAACCATAACACACCCTCATATACATACCCCAAATTAAGGCTTTACCATGTATTTGAGTAAGCCTTAATTCTGTCAAATTGATACCCAAAATTAACCATTATAGAAGTATATAGCCAATTTAAAGAGAATATGAGCCAGGATAATTTTATATGTTGAATTTGTACTGGAAAGTAACTGAAAATAAGATGAAAATGTTGCATAGGTTTTTACTGATGTTATATGTCTAGGGAATTGATTGTTTTTTTCAAATTGATTTAATTAACATTCAACAGTATAGGGAATGATAACAGCTCTCAGATAACCTAGAAAATAGACTTATTATCTTTATTATAAAGAGGATTAAGCTAGACACCCAAAGAAGTTAAGAAACTTGTCTAAAATCATAAGACTAACACTGAGGTAGCTAGAATTTGAGCCTATGCAACTCGTTCCCAAGCATATAAAATTAATCACTGCTTACCCTAGCTTTACTTCATCTACAATACGTTGAAGATCTCCATTTTCCATTTGTCACTTTAACTTTGTGTATGATCTTTTTTTGCTACAGACATTTAAACTACATAGTAAAGTTTTCAATATTTTTCTTAATTTGATTCAGTTTTGTTTCATACTAAAAGAGGCTTAGTGTGAAGAAAAATACAAATTTTCTTTTGAATTTTTATGCTTTCTTTTTTTTTACTTAAAGAGAAACAAATGAAAATGGTAGAGATGATACAGATTTTTTTTTAAAAAAAGGACAAACAATAAGAATCACTAGTTGATAAATTACATATTGTCCTCTTAGAAATAGTTGTTCAAGTTACAAAATTAAAGCACACAAAGTAGACATTCAAACAGTAAGAGTGTAATCAGCTACGCATGCATGAGTCTCTACATGTATTTCTATCCTTTCTGTATTAGAGGGAAAAACAAAACACAGCAAGACAAAGCAAAACAAATTCCTATAAAAACATGAAACCAAAAAGTCATGTAAAACCACAGTACAAGGTGATCTACAATGATTATTGTATTGTTTCTTATTATCTCTAATAGAATTGTCTATATCATCAGGCATATTTGGATATAGCAGTATAATTGAATATAGCAGTACATAACAATGTTAGTAAAAATAAAACATTGTAGACAGTATAAAACTTCAAAGACAGGTAATAATCAAACCAGAGTGGATATTCTAGTGAAACTTGTCACCTTCAGTATAGATGCCTATACTCTCAGACTTGATACTATGAATCATAACAGCTTTGAATAAGATCTATCAATACAAAACAGCGATCCAACAAGCCAGAATCAATTATGATCAGTCGTGGTAAAACAGTGTAGGTTTTACAGAGCTTTAGATTAAGTTAATAATCTATATCCTGTTATTTTTGGGATTACTGTCTGTGCCCTCAAATCTAGTACAGGCAGAATGACTGAAACAGAATATAATACATCTAAGCAGAGTGGTGTGAGTAATTTGGGTTTTAAATCCTGGCACACTATAAACAATATAGTATATCAAGGCCATCTATGCTAGAGATTCTAGCCATCCTTCTCTGTCTCATTTCTGCCATGCTACTTTTCTGCCTTTGTTTGTCTAGTTTTCTCCTTCATTCTACTGCCTGCCCCACTCATTGAGGCCTTTCTGCCACTGTTCCTAAAATCCTGGTATTTTTTCTCTCTCTCTCTAGAATGTCCTTCAGTATTCTCTGTAGGGTTGGATTGGTGGTTACAAACTCCCCAAGTTCCTCTTTGTCATGGAAGCATCTTGTTTCTCCATTAATTTCTAGTGACAGTACATCAATCTGGGCTGGAGGTTATTTTCTTTCAGGGCTTGGAATATTTCACTCCAAGCTCTTCTTGATCTGATGTTCTGTGTTGAGAAGTCAGCTGTGATCCTGATGGGCTTACCTTTATAGGTAATCTGTTTCTTTTCTCTGATGGCTTTTAATATTCTGTTTTTATATTGAATTTCTGGTATCTTGATTATTATATGTCTGGATGTAGCTCTGTTTTGGTTGTAGGTGATGGAGTTCTGTATGCCTCACATAACTGAATGTCATTTTCTTTTCCCATGCTTGGAAAGTTTTCTTTAATTATTTCCATGAATAGCCTTTGTAATTTCCCTGTTTGTATTCCTGCTTCTTCATTCACATTTCTTATTCTTAAATTGTAGATTCTCTTATCATCTTCTAGCCTTTGTATTGTTACTGCCTGTTTCCTTGTTGTTTTTAAGAGATCTTTCCTTTCATGATCACACATTGCAAAATTGTCTTCAAGTTTTTTTTATTTAAAAAGAAAAAAACATGTAAAGGGTAGAGATGATACAGAATTTTTTAAAAAATATAAACAGTAAGAAATCACTAGTTGATAAATTACATATTGTCCTCTTAGAAATAGTTGTTCAAGTTACAAAATTAAAGCATACAAAGTAGATATTCAGACAGTGAGACTGTAAACAGCTATGCATGCATGAGTCTCTACATGTATTTCTATAAACTTAAAGCTTTAAAATCTTACTGCGATAAATAATACCTAAATAAATATCATGTCTGAGGATTTGAAGACTCATTTTTTTTTAATTTAAAGAGAAACAAAAGCATGTAAAAGGTAGAGGTAATACAGAATTTAAAAAAAGATAAACAATAAGAAATCACTAGTTGATAAATTACATATTGTCCTCTTAGAAATAGTTGCTCAAGTTACAAAATTAAAGCATACAAGTAGATAGTCAAATAGTGAGAGTGTAAACAGCTAAGCATGCATGAATCTCTGCATGTATTTCTATCCTTTCTGTATTAGAGGGGAAAAAAAACTTAGCAAGACAAAACAAAACAAATTCCTATAAAAACATGAAACCAAAAAGTCATATAAAACCACAGTACAAGGTAATCTACAATGATTACTGTATTGTTTCTTATTATCTTCAATAGAATGTCTATATCATCAAGCATAATTGAATATAGCAGTATAATTGAGTATAGCAGTAAATAATAATATTAGTAAAAATAAAACATTGTAGACAGTATAAAACTTCAAAGACAGGTAATAATCAAACCAGAATGGATATTCTAGTGGATCTTGTCATCTTAAGTGCAGTTGCCTATACTCTCAGACTTGATACTTTTATCAATTTACTTATATCTTGCTTTACTTGCATTTCTTTTATCAATCTACTTATATCTTGCTTTACTTGATTTAATATTTCAGTTTTGAGCTCATCTACAAGGTCCCAAAGATTTCTCTTAAGATACACACTCTTATACTAAACTCAAGAAATTCCTATTGAGTTCCAAATTAATTAATTAGTTAATTAATTAGTTTGCTTCTTGAAACAGGATCGCACCATGTAGTCTGGGTGCACTTAAACTCACCATGTAGCCCAGGTTGGCCTTCAACTTGTGATCTTCCTGCCTCAGCCTCCAAAGTATTGGGATTATAGACATACACCAGTATGCTCAGCCTAAATATTATTTAATATCTCTCAAATCACAAATACAAAAGGAATCAAATTATCAGAAACAATAGTAAACAACATAGCAAGTAACCAAGCCTTGACAGGTTTCAGGTATTGTAAATATTAGATTATAAAAATTAAATTATGTTTATTATGTGTGTAAAAATATAACAGGGATTCAAAAAAGATTCAAGCTGATCAGAAAAACTTGAAAACTAACTATACTGAAGTTCTAAAAATGAAAATGTCATAAATGAAATTAAATGCTCAACCAAAGCTTTAACGGTATTTAGTTCTTCAAATCATAACATTCAAACACTTTAAACAAAGTGTTAAAAAATTTATATTAATGAATGGATAGTAAACTTAAAAATTACTATTATAGCTCAGCAAGACACATAAATATAAAATGATAAAGAGAAATTCAGAGTCATAAAAAGTGAAAAAGATTATTGGAGTCCCAGTAAAAAGCTATTCAGACAAAAACAGCAACATTTGAAGAACTATGGCTTTTTCTAAAGTTGATGAGAGATATCTTTGCCACACCCAGAAAATCTAATAAATTCCACACAGTATAAATAAACTAAGTCCTCATCTATACAGACAGAGTAAACTGAAGAGCAATAAAGACAAGAAGAAAACCTTAAAAGCAGCTAGAAAGAAAGGATACATTACCCACAAGGTAAACAGAAGTAAAGAGATAGCTATTTTCTCAATAACAGTAACAGTCAAAGGATGGTGGAATAATATAAAATTGAAAGATCTTTTGAGAAGGGAAACAATGAAAAACCAAAAAAGGAAGAAGGAAAGGAAAGAAAGACAATGGGGGGAATCTCAGTAACCAAAAGAATTTATCACCAAAAGACCTTCACTGAGGGTACACACAACAAATGTATTTCAAGAGGAAGGCAGGTGATTCCAGTAGGATGTGCACTTTTCATAATGAACCTTGAAACTTTACTTAAACAAGACAATAATTATCCTCAGGACCATATCTAATGAAGACTGTATTTATTTCTTCAAATCATAGTTTTAGTTTTATGTATATTTGACTTTGCCAACAATTTAAAAACCTTGTTAGCTTTGCACAGTGGCAGTATTGTAGCCAATGAGGTTTATCAGAGGCATGATTATTGCTCACTGAAAAAAGTTTCTTTATGTATACCTAGTAAGAACTAGGTATATAGAAAGTTAAAATAAAAAATACTAAGAATAGCATTAGTAGCTAAGTAAATGGTAGAAGAATGCTTTATCTGTCTGTAGTCTGATAGGCTTGTCTTTGTTAGCAAGTACTTTTCTAAGACAGCTTGCTCTATGTGAATGAGAAAGCATAGAAAAAAAGCATATCTGCAAGAAGAATGTTACAAATGAAAGAGATAAAGTGACAGATGGCTGACTGTGTTTTAGAATACATGAAACCATTGTGAAGGCAAGTAAAAACATTGTTTAGAGCCTGCTTATTGTGAAATAGAAGGAAATTATTCAGTATTTTCAAATTAATTTCCTTACAACTCTATGCAGAACAAATGCTAATTTACCTGCATGATATTATCCTGGAGGAAAGGAAAAGTTTAGCATTTTCCCACAAAATTCATTTGAATTTTACACATGTAGGAAGCCATTTTTTTAAAAAATGGCTCTTACATTAGTCAAATATAAGAAACATTAGAAAAATGTGATTACTAAATAGTCAGATTACAAGTTCTCATTATTTCAACTGATCCAGTTACACTTTCACAATTGTCATAAAAACTAAAACTTTGCCTCAATATTGTAGAGAAGACAGCCTGTAATCTCAATATTCTGGGAAACTGCAGTAGGAGGATTATAAATTTGAGTCAAGCCTAGACAACATAATTACTTTAAAAATAAAAAGGACTGGGGTACCAAAAATAAATAAATATATATTTTTTCTTCTTTCAGCATTTTCCCTAGCAATATTTGACCTCCATGACTAAAAATCACTTTGTTAACTACATGTATTTATCTCTGCTGGGTTTCAAAAAAAAACTAATTTACATGATAGTGTTTCTAATTGGTATACCTTCAAGAGTTGCATTTAAAAAAGAATTCATGTTAATGAGAATGAAATAATAATTGGTAGACTATCCATAAAAATGGCAAATTTCAGAACATTTACTATATTAAGTTATCTGCTCAGGATAACTGGTTAATAATCAAATTAGATCCCCTACATCAGGCCACAGGCAAATATAAAGAAGGTCAAAATTAATTATCATAAAGTTAAAAATAAAAGCAGAGAGAGAAGTCAAGATGCCCAATCAGTGAGCAACAAAATACAGAGATTCCTGGGAGAAACAACTCATATGCCAGAATACAATACCCCAGAGAGACCCAGACAGAGAGAGATGGCTCCTCTTGACACAGGAAGAAATTAAAACAAAAAAGATCATCAAATACTTAGGGACTACAACTGAAACAGCTAAAAATTATGGGACACAGCATTTTCGTGGTGACCTGCCAAGTTTGCACCAGCTTGAATCTGCGCTGGCAGGCAGAGCTGCCCAAACTCGTTCCCACCACCACTCACAGGAGGGACAGCAGCACTGAAGTTGGGGGTTGGTGAGCCCAACGGAGAGTGGAGCCAGTGAAGGGAACTTCATTAATCCACAGTCAGTGCTAGTGATGAAACACCCCCACAAGGGAAGGGTGCAACCAAATGGGCAACATGTTAGAATCAGGTGGGAGGAGCCTGAACTGGGAGCAACAGTGACTTCAGTTAGTTGCTCCCTCCAAGAGCAGATTCATGGGATTTGCTTAGACTGGGCCATGCCCCTGGCCAGGATGCAATGAGCTGTCCCAAATCAATTCCCTGCACTTAGCAAGCACTAACCAGGTGAAGGCACATGAAATTTGGTTGGCCCAGTGTGGAGGGGCAGGCATACACAGCTGCTGCTTACATCTCAATGACAAGAGCAGGCAGGAGAGGGCAGAGATCCCTCGCCAGCATGCTTCAGAGGAAACGTGGCCAACAGGGAAGGGGACTGGGACCTGCACTGTAACCTGTGTGAAGGAAGCCAGGACCATGACAGGAGAGAGAGGCAGAAGGAGGCCCCCAGCCCAGAACTCTGAGAGCCCTGATCCAGGAGAGGGAAAAACAAGGGAGACTGAGGGTGGCAAACACGCAGCATCAGACATGGCTTCAATGGACATTAAGACATATCTTTGGAACCTTGTAGACAAGCTCAAAACTGAAATATTAAATCAGGTGAAGCAAGATATGAGTACAGTAATAAAAGAAATGTTCTCAGGAACATCTCTCAGGAAGATACAGATGGTAGAAGGGAGGAACACAAAAAAAGGAGAGAAACATTTGATAAAGAATATAAAGAAAATATAGAATACATGAAGCAGATTCAAAGAGATTACCAAGAAATTAAAACCTCCATTGAAAGTTGATAAAACTCCTGAAAAGAAACTAAGGGTAGACTATCAAAACTTGAAGACAAGTTTGCAATGTGTGATCATGAAAGGAAAGATCTCTTAAAAACAACAAGGAAACAGGCAGTAACAACACAAAGGATAGAAAATGACAAGAGAATCTACAACTTAAAAATAAGAAATGTGAACAAAGAAGCAGGAATACATACAGGTGAATTACAAAGGTGATTCACAGAAATAATTAAGGAAAACTTCCCAAGCATGAGAAAAGAAAATGACATTTGGTTATGTGAGGCATACCGAACTCCACCCACCTACAACCAAAACAGTTAAACCCAGACAAATAATAATCAAGATACCAGAAATTCAATATAAAAACAGAATATTAAAAGCCATCAGAGAAAAGAAACAGATCACCTATAAAGGAAAGCCTATCAAGATCATGGCAGACTCTTGACAGAGACCATCAAGTCAAGAAGAGCTTGGAGTGAAGTATTCCAAGCCCTGAAAGAAAATAACATCCAGCCCACATTGATGTACCCTGCAAAACTGTCACTACAAATTAATGGAGAAACAAGATGCTTCCATGACAAAGAGGAACTGGGCAAGCTTATGACCACCACCCGCAGATAGGATGGAAAGACAGGATACTTATGTGCAGTAGGGAATTATTCAGCTATCATGAAGGAAAACATTTCTACCCTTTTCCTGTTTTTTTTCTCTTTAAACAAAAAAATAAAGACATATTTGGTAGTGTGTTAACTATACAAAAAAAAAGACACTGAACAGTTTAAAAACAAATCTTATACAGTCTTGCATTTCAAATTTCTTCAAAAGGAGTGATTTGTGTATGGTGTTGGGCCTGGGGGTTTAATGTTTTGTAGACAAGAAAGAAAAAACTGCAGTGGAACCAATTTATTTATCATCATCTTCTTCTTCATCTTCTTCCTCTTCTTTCTTTTTCTTGCTTTTTTCAGCCTTGACAGCTCCTTTTTTTTGCCACATCAGCTTTTTCTTTAGCTTGGTAGGCAATGATATCCTTTTTGTACTTTTCCTTCAGTTTGGCAGCCTTCTTCTCATAAGGCTGCTTGTCATCTGCTGCAGTATTATTCCACATTTCTCCCTATTTCTTTGTGACATCACCAATGGAAAGACCAGGATGTTCTCTTTTGATTTTTGGATGATATTCATAACAGAACAAGAAGAAGGCCAAAAGAGGCCTCTTGGGTACATTGGGATCCTTGAACTTTTTGTTTCTCCCTTAGGAGAAATACGAGTTTTCATTTCTCTTTCATAATGAGCCTTGTGTGTCTTTCCCATGTCTTCAAATTTTCCTTTCTTTAGCAGACATGGTCTTTCCCCTCTCTGAGGACTTCTTATGAAACTCAAAGAAGTTAATGGAAGTATCTGGGTGCCTCTTGGCAAGTTTGCACAAAGAATGTATATGATGACATTTTGCTTTTTGGCTCCTTAGACCCTCCTTTGCCCGTGTTTACTTGCTTTCTTCAGCAAGGCACACAGTTGCCCAGTGTCCATCCAGCTCTCACTTGCCCCAGCACCATCTTTATGGAGCTCAGTGTACTATAGTGGCTGTGAGTGGGAGCCAGATGCAGCCTCCTCAGTCTTACTGCTCTGTAACATTACTCTTTTTTTTTTCTTTTTGAGGATAATTTCACTTGGTATAGAGTTCCAAACTTATTTTCTAATTGTCTTTCAACACTTCTTGTTTGCATGGTTTGTAATGGAGTCTGCTCTAATTTTTATACATTTTCTTTTATATGTAAGGTGTTTTCTTTCTTTCAAAATTTTTTCTTTGCTTTCAGTTGTATGAAACTTATGTATTATATGCCTAGACATGCATTGCTTTTGTTTTTGTATTTATACTGTTTAAAATTTTTAGAACTTGGATCTGTAGTATAGTGCCTGCTGGTAAATTTGGAACATTATTGACTGCTGTTGCTTCAAATATTTATCTTGTTCTGCTTCCTCTTTCTTCTCCTTCTGTTATTGAATTTTCACATATATTAAACCTTTTGTTATAGCACGATCTGTTCTATTCTTTATTAATTTTTAAATCTTTGCAATTCAGTTTGAAAAGTTTCTATAGAAACCTCTTGAAAATCACTAATTTTTCCCTCAGCCACATTAATTTTAGGGCAGTTGAGCCCACTGAAGGAACTCTTCTTTACTCTATTTCTTTTTCTGGCATTTCCTTTTGATCCTAAGTTCTATCTTTTTATTTATATTACCATGAAATTTTGCATTTGTGTACTTTTCCCACTACAACTTTAACATGTACTTTAAATCTTCTCTCTTATAATTCCAAGATCTGTAACATATCTGAACTGGTTCAGATGGGTGCTTTGTATTTTCAGATGGTATATTTTTGTGCTTTTTAGCATGCCATATAATTTTATGATAAAAGCTAGACATGTTGCAACAAGTAATAGGAACTGAGACAAATAGGCTTTTAGCAAGAGGATGTATATTAATCTAGCTATGAGATGTGTTGCTAATGTTTGTTATAGCTATAGTCTTTAAACTTTTCTAGTGTTTCTTCATCATCATTCCTAAGGAATCATATGTGCTTCCCCCAAGAGTCCCTGTTTTACAGATCCATCAGCTGTTAAGTTCCTGTTATAATAGAGACTTGCCAGTATGGTGATACAGTACATGAGAGGGTGAACACTTTATAATAATTTAATTAGTCTGTTACTGGGCAGTGCTTGGGTCTGTGGCCTTGACAAGTGTTTTCATCCTTCCTTCCATGGTATAGCTCTTATCCCCTACCCTGTATTTCCTCTGGCCACAATGTTTTCAACTATTTCTTATGCCTTTTTCTCTAATAACTTGTGATGTTCCTTTCTCCTTTTCACTTAAACCAGGAAGACAACAGGGGGCTGGAGGAATGGGAATTTTTTTCCAACCTGAGATACCTTCTTAGAATTATACTCTGGCAAAGACTCTTTCTAGAGAGTATACTAGGCATGACTTACAATTGTTATTTTCCCCTACCCAGCTACCAGAATAAAGAAGGAATTTTCTGGCATCCTCACCAAGAGAAATTGGAAAGACTTCTAGAGAGAAAGTTCATGAAACTGGAAGACTCTATCTTCAAGTGCTTCCCACTTTCATATCAGTCTACATTCAGTCTCAAGCAGTTTATTGCAACTTCTGTTTTTATGTGTTCCTGTCAGTTTATATTTCCAGTGACTTCTAGTGCAATTAAGTAGGTATTAGCTATTCTGATTCTCAGGAAGTTTGTGTCTCCCCAGATTTCAGGAAGTCATTTTGCTTCTAAGAATTAAGTTCTTTGATGAGTCCTAAGAAAGTCACTGACTTTTACTTTGTCCAGATTGTTCTTGTTGTAAGGATGTAGTGGCAATGTCCAAGCTTGAAATGCATATGAAACCAGAAGATTCACTGCTGACTTCTACATTTCCATTGTAGTTTGGTTCTTGCTTTTCAAACAAAAGTAACTGATGCTGGTGTACATAAGTAAAAAGGTGCTTGTCCAAGAGCTTTGGGAAAAGAGGCACTCTGGGCATCAGTAAATAAGTAGAATAGGAAAGCACCTATCCTATTATCAGTGAAATTTTAGCTAGGGTATCTCCACTGAGGTGAAGAAATTTCAACTGTTTTCCATGTCTGCATTACTCAACCTAAAATTAAAACTTCAGGAATCATGGAAAGAAGTGTCAGGGGGGCAGCAGAAATTTCTAAGTGAGGAGATAGGTAACAAAACTATCCAAATAACATGTACGACAGAATTAGATTACAAAATATGCTTGTTTCTTGTGTTTGTTTTGCTCACAGCCTGTGGCATTCCTCAGCAGATTCTCCATGTTCCTGGTATTTCTAACTTCCTAGGGTCTCCATTCATCTTTAACTTTATTCTCATAGCTTCAGGCACCATCTTTTTAGAGGCACTTTACCTGGTCTCTGAGGCCTGTCTTTGAAATCTGTGTGGAAGCTCCCTGACTGTACAACTATTGCACCCTGCTTGGCTATACAGCTAGCATAATGTGGATAACACTAAGGTCTTCTGTTTGAGCAGTAGCTGAACCATTTTGCATCATGACTACAGTTTCTGAATACCTAGGTGGATGAACAGAGTGAACTGAATCTCAGAGAACCAGTTCCCTGGGTGGCCTTTCTCAAGTAAGGAGCCTAGAAGCTCTCTTCTCAAATGAAACGTTTATATGTTGCATCTTTAAACATGTCATGGGTGAGATCCTGGTAATTCCTGAGATACCCTTGTGGTATCTTTCTTTTTATCCTTGTTCAGAGTACTTGGTTTCTTTTTTAATGGTGCTTAATCTCTTTAGCAACTACAGTTCCTACAGCCCTATCTTTACACTCAATCCTTTTTGGCCAAAATTCAAGTGTTTCCAGCATTTCTGTCCTGTTTTTGTTTTGTTTTGGTTTGGTGTTTTTTTTTTTTGGTTGTTTTTGTTGTTCCCTATTTATTTTATAAGTCTTATTAAAAGCAGCCAATGAAACTCATGCAACAACCTTAAAGTTGGGTTGCCTTGAAAGTTCCCCCACCAGATCAGTTAGTCCATAACCCTTAAACTTATGCTCCCACAAAGTCTCAGGACGTGGGCAAAATATAGACATTTTGCCAGAATATAACATGTATGACCTCTGTCTACTTCCCAACAGAATCTTCATTCCCAACTGAAACCTTTTGAGTCTGGCATTTACTGTCTGCATTCCAATAACTATTTTGGTCATCTGAGCTCTAATCAGAATCACTTATCAGGCTTTGCTTACAGTATTCTAGGATTTCTGTAGGCTCCTATCTCCAAATTTTTCCAAATACCTCTCCCAAACCAGTTCTAAACTACAAGGTCAGGTATAGTCATAGTAAAAAACCCAGTTCTGTTACCAATTTTCTGTATTATTCACTTTCACAAAGTACTTGACACCTGCAGTTTAAAGGGGGTAAGGTTTAATTTAGCTCATGAGTTCAGTCCTTGGTTGTCTCTCTTTTAAGAAGAAATATCATCATAGAAGGGAATGATGGAGGAAAACTGCTCAAACCACAGCAGCCAGGAAGCAGAACAGGGGAATAACATCAGAGGAAAAGGGTCTCAGGACCTGATATATACCCAAGGTCATGCCTCCATGACTCATTGAAACACACACAGAATTGTGCTTCACTAATCTTCTTAGCAACTCCCAAGCCAATCAAAATGACAAGTATGGTAATCTGGCACAAGCAGTAAACCAATTATGAGGACAAGGACATTCAAAATAAGGTTTGTAGCTCAGTGATAAAGCACTTGCCTACCATTCATGAGGTTCTGGGTTTGATCCTTAGCAAGAAAAACATTCTAAAATTCAGCAATCTAAGGAAATAAAAAATATTTTAAAAAATGATTTTACATGTAAGAATACATAGAGCTATTTAAAGGCAACACAAAATATTTGTAATGAACAAATATATAAGGCTTGTCAAAAGTTTTTAAAAGTTCTGGTACCCTCTGATTAGTAAACATGTTTTTTATTGAATGCATACAAACTTTTTGGATTATTGTTAAACTATCACTAAGATCTATGGTATTGTACTATTAATGTGAATACTTGTTTACTTTGAAAATTATTCCTTCTGGGTATGGGTATATGCTTGTAATCTCAGCTATTCTGGATGAAGTAGGTTTATAAATTTGTGGGGCAACTGAAGGAGGTCCTGTCTCAAAGTAAAAAGAAGCATTGAGGATGTTGCTCAATGGGTTCAATTCCCCATATCATGCCCCTTCATTATTTCTTTACACATATTTTTATTTTATAATATTTTGTGGGGTTTTTTATGAGGTACTTGTATTTTTTTTTAATTTTAGTGATCTGTTGCACTGCATGGTCACCATTGGCAATAATAAGGTATTGTATATTTCAAAATAGCTAAAATAAATTTTCTAATGTTCTTTTGTTTATTAGTGCATGTTTATAGTACATAACTAACAGGTAAACTAAAACAGATTGGAGTCATAATTTCTGACTCTTAGTACCCTAAATGGCATAGTATGTTGTTTTTTCCCTGTAACCAAAAGATTGCATTTGAAATCCCAACAAAATTGGAATTTAAAACTGTAAGTTTCCTCTCTGATAAAAGAGAAGCAATCAAACATAATTACAGTAAACTTTCTTTTCTATTATTACTGAGAAAGCTTGGATTTAAGTCACACTGTGGAGACTAGACTTTCCTCTAGGGGATAAAAAGTTCAAACATTACTGAAATAAATCCAAAAAAGAATAAAAAACAGTTTTTTGACTACAATGCTTTGTATAAATTGCTGAGTAATGACTTCAGATGCTATACTGAAAGATATTTAATAAACTAGTATTCTGTTAGCTTTATATTTTTTGAGAAAGTAAAGCATCTGTAGACTAGTTAAACTGGTATTGAGATATTTCTAGTGGAAAAACTAAATGTTTAGGACAAATCTAGTAACAACATTTAAAAGAAAAAGACCTCAGATCATTTCTTTACCTATATCAGGAATACAACAAGATAAGCATATCGATTTTTTTATTTTGAAGATAGTAGAAATATAACAGAACAAGACAGAACAAAGCCAATTGAGACAGTGCAGTGAATTTGGTACAGAACTTCACAGCAGGTTACCATGATAACAGTAATAGGTACTATAGTATATCTCATTATCTTCACAATAGTTGTCTAGTCAATTAGGTATAGCAAAATCAAACCAAAGACAGAACATTATAAAATCAAATGAAAGAGAATATTGAATAGAGTAAAGCAATTAAGCATAATGAAACAAAACTGAAAACAACACTTGCTTTCAAAGAGAAGATAGAGGAGACCCCCATATTTGCTATACTGCATATAATCATCCTGCCAAGAAGTGCTCAGATGTCTGTCCCCAGTTGCTAATGGGGGGTGGGGGTGGGGATGTTCGATTCTAAGCCGGTGCACCGCACCGGTAGGCTTACAGGAGACACTATTGGGTCTCCTCCTGGCTCACGCTGGAGGAAAATACTTACCAAGAGGGTGAGTGAATTGCTTCTTTGTGCAGCCTCCTGGGTTCCACCATGGCCGTGGCTGGATCTCGGGGGCAGCTCTCTGGTTCTCCTCTTGGCTCCCGTTGGAGGAAGGCACTTACCAAGAGGGCGGGTGAATTGCTTTTTTATGTATGGGTTCCACCATGGCTGTGACTGGATCTGAGGGGGTGCTCTCAGGTTCTCTTCTTGGCTCATGCTGGAGGAAGACACTTACCAAGAGGGTGGGTGAATTGCTTCTTTGTGCAGCCTCCTGGGTTCCACTATGGCCATGGCCCAATCTCAGGAGCTGCTCTCTGGTTCTCCTCTTGGCTCATGCTGGAGGAAGGTGCTTACCAAAAGGTCAGGTGAATTGCTTCTTTGTGCAGCCTCCTGGGTTCCACCATGGCCGTGGCTGGATCTTGGGGGCCACTCTTGAATTCTCCTCTTGGCTCATACCAGAGGAAGGCACTTACCAAGAGGGTGGGTGAATTGCTTCTTTGTGCAGCCTCCTTGGTTCCACCATGGCCATGGCCGGATCTCGTGGGCTGCTCAACATATCAATTTAAATCTTTAAGTTAGAATAAATAAGTGTGTTTGATTCAAAACCACTGAATCAAGCACAAAGATAGCATTCCATAGCAGGATAAAATGAAACACATTGTTTCTTCACTTCAAGCCTTACCTATTAAAGTACTAAATCATTTTTTCTGACAGTAGAAACTTGTTTCTATGTAACTCCTTGTCTTTTCCTCTTTCTTATTGTATCTTCCTGATATAATATGAGATCAGAATAAAAAGGCACTCATCACCTCTGATAATTAAAAAATAAAATGTCAGTGTTGATCTCAAGAGAAGTCAAACATAGATAACAGTTGAATTAATTAAGACTTTTTTTTCCCACAAATTAAACTCATGATCTTGTGTTTGCCAGTCAGGTGCTGTGCCATTGAGCTATATCCCCAGACAAGACATTTAAGTATTGTTACTTTTTAAAAATTTATTTACAGAGAAACAAAAGCATGTAAAAGGTTGAGATAATACACAATTCCAAAAAAAAGATAAAGAATAAGAAATCACTAGTTAATATATTACATATTATCCTTTTAGAAATAGTTGTTCAAGTTATAAAATTAAAACATACAGAGTAGATAGTCAGTGAGAGTGTAAACAGCCATGCATGCAGAAATCTCTACGTGTATTTTTATCCTTTCTGTATTAGAGGGAAAAACAAGACTTAGCAAGACAAAACAAAACAAATTCCTATAAAAACATGAAACCAAAAAGTCATATAAAACCACAGTACAAGGTGATCTACAATGATTACTGTGTTGTTTCTTATTATTTTCAATAGAAAGTCTATATCATCAGTCATAATTGAATATAGCAGTATAATTGAGTATAGCAGTAAATAACAATATTAGTAAAATAAAACATTGTAGACAGTATAAAACTTCAAAGGCAGGTAATAATCAAATGAGAGTGGATATTCTAGTGGATCTTGTCATCTTAAGTGCAGTTGCCTATACTATCAGACTTGATACTATCAATCATAACAGCTTTGAATAAAATCTATCAATACAAAACTGTGATCCAACAAACCAGATTCAATTACAATCAGTCATGGTAAAACAGTGTAGGTTTTACAGGCTTTAGATTAAATTAATAAGAAATTAAGGATGATTACCGTACTATATCCTGTTATTTTCAGGATTACTGTCTGTGCCCTCAAATCTAGTACAGGTAGAATGACTGGAACAGAATATAATACATCTAAGCAGAGTGGTGTGAGTAATGTGGGTTTTAAATCCTGGCGCACTATTAACAATATAGTGTATCAAGGCCATCTATGTTAGAGTTTCTAGCCAACCTTCTCTGCCTCATTTCTGCTATGCTATTTTTCTGCCTGTTTGTCTAGTTTTCTCCTTCATTCTACTGCCTGCCCCACTCATTGAGGCCTTTCTGCCACTGTTCCTAAAATCCTGGTATTTTTTTTCTCTCTCTAGAATGTCCTTCAGTATTCTCTGTAGGGTTGGATTGGTGGTCACAAGCTTGCCCAGTTCCTCTTTGTCATGGAAGCATCTTGTTTCTCCATTAATTTGTAGTGACAGTTTTGCAGGGTACATCAATCTGGGCTGGAGGTTATTTTCTTTCAGGGCTTGGAATACTTTGCTCCAAGCTCTTCTTGATCTGATGGTCTGTGTTGAGAAGTCAGCTGTGATCCTGATGGGCTTACCTTTATAGGTAATCTGTTTCTTTTCTCTGATGGCTTTTAATATTCTGTTTTTATAGTGAATTTTTGCTATCTTGATTATTATATGTCTGGGTGTAGATCTGTTTTGGTTGTAGGTGGGTGGAGTTCTGTATGCCTCACATAACTGAATGTCATTTTATTTTCCCATGCTTGGGAAGTTTTCCTTAATTATTTCTGTGAATAGCCTTTGTAATTCACCTGCTTGTATTCCTGCTTCTTTGTTCATGTTTCTTATTCTTAAATTGTAGATTCTCTTGTCATCTTCTAGCCTTTGTATTGTTACTGCCTGTTTCCTTGTTGATTTTAAGAGATCTTTCCTTTCATAATCACACATTGCAAACTTGTCTTCAAGTTTTGATAGTCTACCCTTAGTTTCTTTTCAGGAGTTTTGTCAGCGTTCATTGGAGGTTTTAATTTCCTGGTAATCTCTTTGAATCTGCTTCATGTATTCTATATTTTCTTTATATTCTTTATCAAATGTTTCTCTCCTTTTTTTGTGTTCCTCCCTTCTACCATCTGTATCTTCCTGAGAGATGCTTCCTGAGAACATTTCTTTTATTACTCTACTCATATCTTGCTTTACCTGATTTAATATTTCAGTTTTGAGCTTGTCTACAAGGTTCCAAAGATATGTCTTAATGTCCATTGAAGCCATGTCTGATGTTGTGTGTTTGCCGCCCTCAGTCTCCCGTTTTTCCTTCTCCTGGATCAGGACTCTCAGAGTTCTGGGCTGGGGGCCTCCTTCTGCCTCTCTCTCCTGTCATGGTCCTGGCTTCCTCCACACTAGTTACAGTGCAGGTCCCAGCCCCCTTCCTGTTGGCCCTGTTTCCTCTGAAGCACACTTGCGAGGGACCTCCACCCTCTCCTGCCTGCTCTTGTCACTGAGATGTAAGCAGCAGCTGTGTATGCCTGCCCCTCCCCACTGGGCCAGTCGAACTTCAGGTGACTTCACCCAGTTAGTGTGTGTTAGGCACAGGGAATTGATTAGCAATGGCTCATTGGGTTGCAGCCAGGGGCATGGCCCAGTCCAAACAAATCCTATGAATCTGCTCTAGGGAGGGAGCAACCAACTGAAGTCACTGTCACTCCCAGTTCAGGCTCCTCCTGCATGATTCCAACATGTCACCCATTTGGTGGCATCCTTCCTGTGTGTGGGGTTTCATTCCCAGCACTGATTAATGGATTATTGTGAATATCTAAAAGATAAACTTTGGCACATGAAAATTTTGAAGAGTTTGAGCAGGTAACAATTTGTGAATCAGGCAGCATCAGACTGCAAGGAGTTTATCAATCAACTGGTAGGATACAAGAGGGAATTTTTATAAACTATTTAAGAAAGCAGGACAGGCTTGGGATTTAGCTCAGTGGCATAAGCAGGACAGGCTGGGGATTTAGCTCAGTGGCATAAGCACCTGCCTGGTAAGCACAAGGTTGGATTAATGAAGGTCTCTTCACTGGCTCCACTCTCCATTGAGCTCACCAACCACCAACTTCAGTGCTGCTGTCCCTCCTGTGAGTGGTGGCGGGAATGAATTTGGGCAGCTCTGCCTGCCAGCGTGGATTCAAACTGTTTGCAAACTTGGCAGGTCACTGCGAAAATGCTGTGTCCTGTAATTTTTAGCTGTTTCAGTTGTAGTCCCTAAATATTTGATGAGCTTTTTTACATTTTAATTTCTTCCTGTGTCAAGAGGAGCCATCTCCCTCTGGGTCTCTCCAGGGTGTTTTATTCTGGTGTATGAGTTGTTTCTCCTGGTAGGCTTTGTATTTTGTTGCTCACTGATCAGCCATCTTGTCTTCTAGTATTGTTAATTTGTAAAAATTGACAGGCCATTAGGTCCAAATGCCTTGGACTCCTGTGTAAGAAAACCTCAGCCCATTTCAATATAAACACTAAAACAAAATTAATTTAACCAATGAGAAATTGCCAACCAACTTTGAACTACAAACTTAATGGATCAGAAATCAACAATGAACCTTATCTAGTGACTTTCCACTTTAATTAAGCAAATATATTTTTTATCCTGCTTTCTTTCTATCTGTCTGTCTGTCTGTCTGTCTGTCCTTCTTTCTTTTTTTGTACCAGGGATTGAACTCACAACCTTGTGCTTATAAGGCAGGTGCTTATGCCACTGAGCTAAATCCCCAGCCTGTCCTGTTTTCTTAGTTTATAAAAATTCCCTCTTGTATCCTACTAGTTGATTGATAAGCTCCTTGCAGTGTGATGCTGCCTGATTCATAAATTGTTATCTGCTCAAACTCTTCAAAATTTTCATGTACCAAAGTTTATCTTTTAACTATTCACAATTATGTGATTCAGAATATACACTAAAATGTATACATGATTGTATATAGCATCATTTTTATTGTAGCCCAAAAGTAGAAACAAATGTCCACAATCTGACCAATAAATAAAATATGATATATTCATATAATGGAATACACAAGTAATGTACTTATACATGCTACAGCATGGGCAAACCTTAAAATATTATGCCAAATAAAATAAGCCAGATTTTATGTAAAGTATTCAGAACAGGCAAATCTATGCCAATAAAAATTGGGTTAGTGATTTTCAAGGGCTGGGAAGAGGGAGAGAATATAAAAGTGATTGCTAATGAATGAGTAGTTTCTTTCTGAGGTAAAAATGCTATAAAATTATATAGTGGGTCACAGCTATACAACTTGGTGAATATAACAAAATGATTTGCATATTTTAAAAGGATGAATTAAATTACAGTATTTCTGTTATTAAAAGTATTACTGACTGTCCATTCTGTGCTAGAAACTCTTATAAATTTTAAAAACAGTGTAACCAATGTGACAAAGGTCCTGCTCTCAAAAAACTTCAACTAAAGAGAAAAATCTGTTGGATCTAAGCTTGTGTCCCTGAAAGACAACCTACATTAGAGTTCTGCCACTTTTGCCAAGGGAAAATTTGGTAAAGTCACATATTATTAGAGAATACAGAATTTCAAGATGATAAGACTCAGCAAAATCATCAAACACTGCAGAGAAGTAAAAAACAAAGATGAAAATATACCCTTTGTGTTTGACAATTAGAAGGTTTATAATCCATACAATGTTTTGGTTAATATCTAAAATGACCTGCATGGAGCCGAGGATATAGCTCAGCAGCAGAGGTGCCTGACTGGCAAACATAAGGTCATGAGTTCAATCCCTGGTACAAAGAAAAAACAAATTAAAATAAAATGAAATGAAAATACCTCCAAAGCCTCAAGTGTTTGGATGGTGATTGGATTTGGGGGACATTATAGGTGACTTGCTGTTAGGAGGTCAGATTTGGTTAAAAAAGGCAGGTCAGTGTGACTGTGACCATGAAGGGTATATCTCTTTTCCTGGCTTCTTCCTTTGCTCTCTGCTTCTTAGCCACCATTATATGAGGAGCTTTCTTCTGCCAGCCTCTTCCTCCATGACTTCCTATCTTAAAGCCTACCAACAATTGACTAAAATCATGAGGTAGAATAAACTCTTCCTTTAAATTGCAAATATTAGGGTATTTTGTTCTAGCAATAAGAAAAGTGACTAAGACAGGTTTTTAGTGGCAGAAGTTGGTGATTGTTGTGATTCTACCTGACTATGGCTCAGAAGCTGGAAAGGTTTGGTGATGCTCGTTGGAGAAGTAGATTTAGAATGCTCAATCCAAACTTATTGTTAGAGCTCAACAGATAACAATGTTCATAAAAATGCAAACTCTAAAGACCAGACTCAAGAAGGTGACACATGGGAAAAGGACTTTATTGGCAGCACAGACCATGTGTGTTGCACTCTGGTAGAGTATTTGTCTACATTTTGTTCATATTCTGAGACTTTGTGAGAGACCAAGATTAAGGGTGGTAGACTAATTAATATGCAAGAAGAAATTCCTAGGCAGTGTTCAGGCTGTGCTGCAGATACTGTTGGGGAGTTTTTAGCCAGGTTTATACTGAAAATCAGAAGCAAAAGCTTATTTGAAAAGTTTTCAGTTTCACCATAAAAAAAAGCCTGCAAAGTTGGTGCTAAGGAAGAGAATTTGGTTACTAAAAAGATTAGCATTAAAAAGAAGCCAGATACCTTTTATTAGGAAATAGGAAAAATGGCTTTAAGATGTATGAAAAATCAGCAAGAACTTTCCCTTGTGGACTCAAAAATGCTGTAAACTTTTCATTGGAGAAGAGAGTTCCAAGGCACTCTGCTCCAGAAGGGTCACCTAGAGCATAGATTCTCTAGGATTCATTTCCCAGTGCTCAGTCATGCATGTACTCAGAGGCAGTCATGATTCAAAGTGACCTGGCTACTGCTTGAACTGGTGGTAGACCTCAGAATCATCCCTGTCATACTGGTTTTACAGGCATGCAGAATGCAAGGGTTGTGATGTCAGATTTCAGAAGACCTGGGAGGTCAGATAGTGTGCCCTGAAAGGGCAGTGTGTGAAGCTGTGAGAATGAAGCCAAAAGTGTAGTGAAGACCCCAGAAAGTTAGAGAAGCCAGGGACATGAAAAGTCTGAAGCCACAGGAGTGAGCCCAAGATGCCATAGGGGGTACATCCACCAGTAATGTCACTGCAGTAGGACCAACCTGATGGAGCTCATATTTCACCACAGCTTATGCTGAGCACTGTACTTAGAGCTAAAGAATTTAATCTTTCCCTGCTCAGTTTTAGTTTTGCTTTGATTTCATACCCATCTGTTCCCTTCTTCATCCCTTTTGGAAGAGGAATGTTTTCTCTATGCCATTATATGCCAAGAGTGTTTAATTTTCTTTTTGCTTTTTAGAGGAGCTTACAGCTAAAAGTTTGCTTTGTATCTCAGAGGATATTTTGGACTTGGACTTTTTAGCAATGCTAGAGCTGTCAAAACTTTGGTAATTTTAAAAGATCGGTTAAATGAGTTTTTGCATAAAGAGATGTTCATAAATCTTTTGGGGGAGCCAGGGGAAGAATCTTATGATTTATATTTAAGATCACTCTAATAGTGTCATGTGTTTGGAAGATGATTGGATTATGGGGGCATTATGGCTGACTTGCTATACGAAGGTAGAATCTGGTTGGAAGAAGCAGGTCACTGTTGGTGTGAAATAGATGTGTGTATCTCACTTCCTGGCTTCTGCTTTTGCTTTCCAATTGCTAGCCACCATGAGAGAAACAACTTTCCTCTCTTGGACCCTTCCACCATGACTTTCTACCTTGATTCTGGCCAACTAAAGATTAAGAGCCTTACCTGAAATAAACTTCTCTTTCTTTAAATTGTATCAGGTATTTTGTTGAATTGACTAGAAGTCACTGAGACATACATTTTCAATGGAAAAGTGAGGGTAGAAGCTATTTTACAATAGTTGTACATAGCATAATACATACCAGTTGCTAAAAATATTTGTTAAACTGAATTAACAATAAGCATACTGTGAATAAATAAAAACAAAAATATAAGTTATGCATACAAAGTCTGTATGAGAGTGAAAATGTTGGTTTAAGGGTAAATATGAGTAAAGGAAATCTAATGATTAATATGATTGATTAACTTTTGTCGAGAAATATGCTACCAATAGAGGAGGAAAGTTTCAAATGGTGAGAGAGAGACAGTAGCAAGATCTGAAAGATTTTGGATGGTTTAGTATCAATAACAGAGGGATTAGCCATGCATAGGTCATGCACATCTTATTCTCTGTGATGAAGTTAGACTTATAAAGATGGTAGTGCAGGTTTATCTTCAGGGATGAGTAAAAAGTTAGGGAAATAGTTTATAATGGTCTTTAATCTCTTTATTAATCAAGAAACTAAATCATTTACAAAAAACAAAGGTGTGCTGTAGGGAGCCAAAGAAGGAGGCTTGAAGATATCAATGAAAATTTGAAAAACAGTTGTAAGGATTGGAAATAAAACCTTACCAAAAACAAGGGACTCAAGAAGTCATGGCTTATAACATCAAACCTGCCACAAGCTACTTATGTTAGCTAATTATATGAGACATGGACATAACTGAGCCTAACTGCTCATTAATTGCCTCCTCACAGGGATGATATAGAGAAGAAAAAGGAAATGTTTAGATGTAAAAAATATATTTTAAGATATAAATACAGTGAAGTGAATCAATGACTTCAAGATGTTGCTCTGGGCTTCTGAGGAGATTGATACTAAATAATAAGGTGATAAATTCATGTCCCATGTTGTCCTCACCGGCAGGATGGTATCTAACATAATAAGAATAAACAGAAAATATTTGAACAGGATGAGAAAGACTCTGTGATTTGAGCAAACTACTGATCTAGTATCTAGGGGAAACACTCTCCAAGGATAAACACAGCAGACATTTCATATTCATTAATGTAAATTTAGTTTAATGAAAAGAATTTCATGCTATGACTAGAAAATGTGACTAGAAATCATTATAATAACATTAATAAAAGTAGATGACAGAATAATTGAAGTATGGAGAGTCTAAAGACGCCATTACTGAGAATATTAACCCATTGCTGTAATGTGGAATTGTAAGGAATTGCGAAATTGGGTGATCACCTTCTGGATAAGCAACATAAGACTAGTTGAAGAAGGGCCTGAGTTTTGCGGAGAAGGGAGAAGGGATAGTATAATGTCAAATTAGGAAAATAGGTAGATTGTTCAGCAGGTAATTTCCCCAATGACTATGCTTCAAAACAACTTCTTTTCTGATACTTAATGTGTTTTTCTGACTTTGAATACCAGTCATGTTGTATCTCTGGCTTGGACACTGGAAAATTACAAACATTAATGATCAAATTTTTTTAGAACCATCTGAGGAGTCTGAGAATTCTTGAGAAACAGGAGATCAGAATTAGTACAGTAATTTAAAATAAAATTATTATGATATCAATTGGGGTCAAGATATGTGCAAGTTCAATTATTCATAATTGAATTGTGGACTAGAATAACTACCATTTATTGAGTACCTGTGCTATACCAGGTACTGTGGTAGGTGTTTTACAAGTAGAAGCTTATTTGATTCACATAATAACAAATTAAGTATTGCTCAGTTTTGCAAATGATGGAAAATGAAGTGAATTAGATATATTCCAAACACTTGAATATTTAACATAATGGAAAGCTCCAAACAGGCGTGTTTGTACAGGAAATGCTTGGTAAGACCAAGGATAAGGAAATGGTGTCATTTACTTTGGGCTTCATAGCAGAGGTTAAGATGAGCCAAATGTGGGATATTAGTAGAGAGGTTAATTATAAAAATCTTGTCCTCAACTTACTAGCCAATATCACTATGCTAAACAAATTAAAAGAATCTAGAATCTCATGGAGCTTACATTTCAGTGATTTAAATACATTATAAACAAGTAGACAAAAGTTATTTCAGGTTGTCATAGGGATATAAATAAAATGTGGTCGTGAAATAGGGAAGTTAACTTCGAGTGATCTGGGACAGCTTCTCCCAGGAAGCAAAATTTGAGTGATCCTCCAATACTGTGAAGAAGTCCGTCATTTGAAGATCTGGCAGAAAACATTTCAGATAAACAAAGTAAACATTTGGGAAATTACCTAACTCCTTTAGCATTTAAGCACTCTGTGGTACAGTTTGTTTCTAAGATTCCATTGTACATATACTGGGGTCTTGTTATGGATTTTTCAGTTTCATTCCAACTCTTACAGAAAGATATTTCTCTAGTTGTGGCAGGTTATTTACAAAGACAGCTAGCCACAACAGTCCTTCCACTTGTACATAAGCCCATTTTTAAAAAATTTTATTTAAAGAGGAAAAAAGCAAAAACAGAAAAAGAGGTAGAAACAATACAGAATTTCAGAAAAAAATAAACAGTAAGAAATTACTGGTTGATAAATTACATATTGTCTTCTTAGACATAGTTGTTCAAGTTACAAAGTTAAAGCGTATAGAGTGGACATTCAAACAGTGAGGCTACAAAGAAGTTCAATGATCTAATAAGAACTTAGCAACATGGTTATCAATTCTACACACTTAAACATAAATGCAGTTATATTCTTTAGACACTTTCTGTTCATCCTTTTACTTTTTTTGAAATTTTTTTTATTTAAAGAGGAAAAAAACATGTAAAGGGTAGAGATAATACACAATTCCAAAGAAAAGATAGACAATAAGAAATCACTAGTTAATACAATACATATTATCCTCTTAGAAATAGTTGTTATAAAATTAAAGCATACAAAGTAGATATTCAGACAGTGAGAGTGTAAACAGCTATGCATGCATAAATCTCTACATGTATTTCTATCCTTTCTGTATTAGAAGGAAAAACAAAACTTAGCAAGACAAAACAAAACAAATTCCTATAAAAACATGAAACCAAAAAGTCATATAAAACCACAGTACAAGATGATCTACAATGATTGCTATGTTGTTTCTTATTATCTTCAATAGAATTGTCCATATCATCAGGCATAAATGAATATAGCAGTATAATTGAATATAGCAGTACATAACAATATTAGTAAAAATAAAACATTGTAGACAGTATAAAACTTCAAAGGCAGGTAATAATCAATCCAGAGTGGATATTTTAGTGAATCTTGCCATCTTAAGTGCAGTTGCCTATACTCTCAGACTTGATACTATCAATCATAACAGCTTTGAATAAAATCTATCAATACCAAACAGTGATCTAACAAACCAGATTCAATTATGACCAGTCATGGTAAAACAGTGTTTTACCATGACTTTAGAGCAGAAAGTGCTCTAAAGACTATAACTGCATTTATGTTTAAGTAGGTTTTACAGAGCTTTAGATTAAGTTAATAGGAAATTAAGGATGATTACCATACTGTTATTTTTGGGATTACTGTCTGTGCCCTCAAATGTAGTACAGGTAGAATGACTGGAACAAAATATAATACATCTAAGCAGAGTGGTGTGAGTAATGTGGGTTTTAAATCCTGGTGCACTATTAACAATATAGTGTATCAAGGCCATCTATGTTAGAGTTTCTAGCCATCCTTCTCTGCCTCATTTCTGCTATGCTATTTTTCTGCCTGTTTGTCTAGTTTTCTCCTTCATTCTACTGCCTGCCCCACTCATTGAAGGCCTTTCTTCCACTGTTCCTAAAATCCTGGTATTTTTTTCTCTCTCTCTAGAATGTCCTTCAGTATTCTCTGTAGGGTTGGATTGGTGGTCACAAGCTTGCCCAGTTCCTCTTTGTCATGGAAGCATCTTGTTTCTCCATTAATTTGTAGTGACAGTTTTGCAGGGTACATCAATCTGGGCTGGAGGTTATTCTCTTTCAGGGCTTGGAATACTTTGCTCCAGGCTCTTCTTGATCTGATGCTTTGTGTCGAGAAGTCAGCCATGATTCTGATGGGCTTACCTTTATAGGTACTCTCTTTCTTTTCTTTGACAGCTTTTAATATTCTGTTTTTATATTGAATTTCTGGTATCTTGATTATTATATGTCTGGGTGTAGATCTGTTTTGGTTGTAGGTGGGTAGGGTTCTGTATGCCTCACATAACCGAATGTCATTTTCTTTTCCCATGCTTGGGAAGTTTTCCTTAATTATTTCTGTGAACAGCCTTTGTAATTCACCTGTATGTATTCCTGCTTCTTTGTTCACATTTCTTATTTTTAAGTTGTAGATTCTCTTGTCATCTTCTAGCCTTTGTATTGTTACTGCCTGTTTCCTTGTTGTTTTTAAGAGATCTTTCCTTTCATGATCATACATTGCAAACTTGTCTTCAAGTTTTGATAGTCTATCCTTAGTTTCTTTTAAGGAGTTTTGCCTGCTTTCAATGGAGTTTTTAATTTCCTGGTAATCTCTTTGAATCTGCTTCATGTATTCTATATTTTCTGTATTTTCTTTATCAAATGTTTCTCTACTTTTTTTGTGCTCCTCCCTTCTTCTGTCTGTATCATCCTGAGAGATGCTTCCTGAGAGCATTTCTTTTATTACTCTACTCATATCTTGCTTTATCTGATTTAATATTTCAGTTTTGAGCTCATCTACAAGGTTATGAAGATATGTCTTAATGTCCATTGAAGCCATGTCTGATGTTGTGTGTTTGCCACCCTCAATCTCCCTTGTTTTGCCCTCTCCTGGATCAGGGTTCTCAGGGTTCTAGGCTGGGGGCCTCCTTCTGCCTCTCTCTCCTGTTGTGGTCCTGGCTTCCTCCACACAAGTTACAATGCAGGTCCCAGCCCCCTTCCGTGTTGGCCATGTTTCCTCTGAAGCACACTTGCAAGGGACCTCCACCCTCTCCTGCCTGCTCTTGTCACTGAGGTGTAAGCAGCGGCTGTATATGGTGCCCCTCCCCACTGGGCCAACCAAACTTCAGGTGCCTTCACCTGCTTAGTGCTTGCTAGGTGCAGGGAATTGATTTGGGATGGCTCATTGGGTCTCACCCAGGGGTGTGGCCCAGTCCAAGCAAATCCCAGGAATCTGCTCTGAAGAGGGAGGAACCAGCTGAAGTCATTGTCACTCCCAGTTCACGCTCCTCTTGCCCAATTCCAACATTTTGCCCATTTGGTTGTGCCCTTCCTGTGGGGGTGTCTCATTCCCAGCACTGACCGTGGATTAATGAAGGTCCCTTTGCCAGCTTCATTCTCTGATGGGCTCACCAACCCCAGACTTTAGCGCTGCTGTGGTTCCTGTGAGTAGAGGCGGGAATGAATTTGAGTGGCTCTGCTGGCCGGCACGGATTCAGGCTGTTGCAAACTTGGCGGGTCGCATAGGCCCATTTTTGCTACTGTGACTTTACTATTTCTCTCTAAATCTTTTCTCAGAACCCATTACTCTGGGAAGTCCTGCGACTTTATTTTTTCATAGATGGAATTTAGCAGAAGTAACATTGTGAGACTTCTGAGCCTAGACATCAGGAAACCTTTGAAGCTTTTGCTTTTGCCCTCTTGGAATGCTGATTTCACCACATGAGCAAGCCCCAGCCAGTCTCCTTGAGGTTGAGAAACCACAAGAAGACAGAGGCCCAGTGAAAACCATCATCAACCACCAGACTTTTGATTAAAACTGTCTTGGACCATGAATCCTAAGTGACCACCGGATGATAGTATCCTCATGAATGTCCTCCCATGAGGTCAGCAGGTGAATCACTCTTGTGAACCTAGCTCAAATGTCCAATTTACAGAATTATGTGCAAATAAAATGGTGGTTGTTTTAAGCCACTGTTTTTTTATACAGCAATGACTCAGTAAGACTGGCTATGCTCTCAAAAATCTTTGTTTTGAATTCTACGTATGCATACTCTGTCCTTAAAGCTGCTACAAGATGTCATTCAGAAAGTGACATAATAATTGTTCTATGCTTTCCCTCACATTAAAAGTTATTTCACTTCAAGTTATTTCATCAAAATTGAAAGACTGGTTCTACCCTGTGTAAATGATTTTACCCCTGTTACTCCAACCTAACAGGCATATTATTCTGCTAATCATGAACAGACAGGTTTAGAAGCCTTTCTTGCTGGTTCCAAGCTCTTGCATTTCTGTATTGTGGTTAATTGATTAATTGTGAACTTGAGTGGGAAGTGCCCAAGTGAATGAGCCATCATTGTTCTGGGCGTGGAAGGCTCACTCTAGCTTCTAGTGCCCACCCTTCAGCCTCCTGGAGAGACCCCTTGGTCTTTCATCATGGGTTTTTGAGCCTCTTGATGCACACTCCTAAGGGATATTGCCACAGGTTCCACAGTGCAACTGCACCCTTTGGATCTCTAACACCAGACAGATCTTGTTTTCTCTTCTACATTTTATTCTGTGGCAGCCATTGTAGCCCAATCTTATAAATCTTTGTGTCCTGCATTAAATGTGATTCAAAGCATGTGCAGTCTTTTGAAGAGCTTGACCCAGTCCTGCAAGCTCTTTTAAACACAAATACATTTAGCACATGATCTAAATTCCTGCCTTAGGAACCTTCTTTGTTGTATGCCACTCACTATGTATGAATATCTGTTGTTTTGAGTACCAGACCCCTGACTACTTTTATCTATTCATTCCTGGTGTTTCAGATAGTAGTTGGCAAAGTAGTAGTCAAAGGGAATTTTGACTTGAAACATCATGAAGATGTAATTGAGAAAAACAGAATCCATGTTAATGAGGAAATCATATGTAGTTTTACTGTACTATGTAGAACTGATCTTTACTACTTTCTACTAAGACTAGGAAAGATATGAAAACACTGGTTATGATTTTCCATTTATATATTTATAACCTACTTGTGATTTTCCAGTGCTCTAGTTATGTTTATTTATTTTTTGCTACCAAACAGATTCAGGCTGAATGATTCTTCTTCAGTTTTAGAGAATCTCACTAGAGTTCATTTTAGATACCTTCTTTCTTTGTTGGAGCTAATTTCTGGGACTAAAACTATGGTGGTATTTTTATAAGGATTTTTATAATTTGATTACTAGAAATCAGTTTCTGATATGAGTGGTCACTGAGAAGTCTCCTGTATTATAATCCCTGCACTCTGTGTTTATGTTATGTGTATCATTTGATAAATACTCCTTTTCCATTATCCCATCACTATCAACTGTGATGAAAACTATCGATTTGCTAGTCCATTGGGGAATTTGTGAGGTTTTTCTGAGCAAAGGCATTTACATGGGTTGTGATGATCTCTCAAATGATTTATCTGTTGCCCATGCCATACTATGACTGATTTTTTTTAACACTGGATATTCTGAATAATATCACATCCTTCTTTGACTACCTTTTTTTGTTTTGTTTTGTTTTTAAGCTTTTGTACCTTTTTTATCCTGGGCTTTCAACTTCCCTCTTCCTGTCTGAAGAACAGCTCTCAGTTCCTGGCATTTCCTGAGTTCATTTGTTGAAACTATTCTATAATTCCCTGGGTTATATGTCCAGACTTCCACACTTCCCCATATTCTTTTGGTGATTAATACCCACACATTCTTCAGGAATACAGTTTTAAAAAGTTTTTTAGTTATGGTATTATAGTGCATGAACTTGCAAGAGTTTTAAGATGTGGGACAGATAAATGCCACTAAGTGCAGATTTACAAATGATAGATATTTATAGATTTGTATGTCTATAAAATTTTATTCCAAGATTTTTTAATGATTCCACTCATAGAGTTTAATAGTTAGAAGTTTCCACTTCTAACTATATATCCAAAGGAAGTAAAGTCTGTATATATTAGAGTCATTTATATTCCCATGTTTATGGCAACATTATTCATAGTAGCTAAGATATAGAATCAACATAGACATATGGATGAATAAATAAAATATGATATATATGTATTTATGTGAATTTTTCAGATATAAAAAAGAATAAATCCTGTCATTTACTGCAAAATGAGTAGAACTAAAGAACATTTGATTAAATGAAATAAACTAGACACAGAAAGCAAATTCTTTCTCATATGCAGAAGAGAAAAAATGTTGATTTTAAAGTGGAAAAGTGTAGGATAGTAATAATTAGAGGCTGAGAAATAGAGGAAGTCTGATTAATGAGTACCAAAATACAGATAGATAAGAGGAATGAGTTCTGATGTTCTATCCCATGGTGAGGTGATTATACTTTACAATTAGCCATAGTATTTTATGAAGAACCAGAAGACTGAAGGCTCCACACATAAAGAAATTATAAGGAGACAGAAATGCCAATTAGCCTGATTTGATTGCACATATTATATACAAATATTTGAAAAATCACACCATTCCCCATAAAAGGTATAGCTGTTATATGTTAATTAAAAAGAAAAAGTTAAAAAAGTAAAATATTTCAGGGCCAGATTATCAGTGGTGATGGTTTTTCTGGAGTTTATGTGTTATAATAGGAAAATAATCACTAACTTATTACCAATAGAAAGATGAAAGAGAAAGAGCAGAATGAGCTACAAATTTATGTGGGATTTTAGATCTAAATTTTAAGACATTTGAGAGAGTGGGAAGGTAGTGCTTTCTATTTAAGTGGTCTTCCTTTAGTAAAGAAAATAAACTCTGGAATAATATCCAAATTCACAGGTAAGATGTGGTCAGTATAATAATTTTAATTACACATCCTACATGTTGCCATTGTGAAAAACTAGTATTATACAGAAGCATATAGAGCATTAAATTAAATATCTCTTATTTTATTTTGGGTTCCACTGAAAGCAGACTCTGAGAAACTTGAGTATAGGTATTATAATTGACAGGTGATCCTAGGAAGCAAATGAATCATAGAAAAAGTGAAATAGGGAAGGGAGAAAGGCCAATAAATGGTATAAATAGGTAACAAATAGGTTGCTACTGTAGATAATTAAAGCTCAGTCCAACTGTGGACCTTCTGAAGAGTTCTGTATAATTAAAGAAATGTACTTAAGTACTGTTTCCCTAAACTCTATTCCTTCCTTTGATCTATTTGTTTACTTTTTTTTTTGGTACTGAGATCAAACTCATGACCTTGGGTTTGCCAGGCAGGCATTTATGCCACTGAGCTAAATCCCCAGCCCCTATTTGTTTACTTTTAGCTAATCCTATCTTTCTGTTGTGTTCTAGTTACATAGTATGTTTTGATTTCTAGTAGAATAAATTCCCTTCTCTATTATTGTTCTTTTTTAAACTTAATAATGTTCATAAATTTTCATTTATGTAATTATTAGAATATACTAATAAGATGCAATTTTAAAAAGTTCTTCACTGGAGGTATGGTTCATTAATAGACTACTTAATATGGATTCTATCCCAAGACCACAAACTCACACACACACACACACACACACACACACACACACACACTGTGGATCAGAATTACTTTGCTTTATAATATTGAGCCTTCCTATCCAGAAACATGATGTATCTCCACTTAGTTGATTATTTTATGTATTTGTATAAGTTCTAGTTTGTTACATAAAATTTTCCCACTTCTTATTTCATTTATCTCTCAATTTTTCTCCTCCTTTACAAAAGACAAGAATTTATTTTGATAAGAGTACATGAGTTTCAAGAGAGGAATCCTGCAGTTAGGATGAAAAACTGATTTTTATGAGTTTGAGAATACAGAAAGAGTCTATGCAGCAGATATGGTTTCTAAAGCATGTCTTTTCCTGGGATCATTTATAATCTGTAGATTTTCTGGAAACACCTGTATTTTGTTTAAAATTACATTTACAGTTGAAATTTTGATGACTACTTCTTCTGGCTTACAGAAAGTCTTTAGCTTTAGGTAAAAAAGTAATAAGGAGGGTGGGACTCATGGGAGTAATAATGGGCTTTGCCATCAAAAGGTTTATTGCTAAATTATGAGACCTACAGATAGAAAGTATGTCTATAAGCAGAGTTCTTTTGTTAAGGTTTTTAACCCTTTTCTTCCCAGTGGATGGCTACTACATTTGCCCTCTGACAAACCAGGAACTTCAGATCATTGACAGTAGATATAGTGGTCACATCCATAACTGCTTTGAAATGAGTAGGGATACCAATAAGGGTCCCTTGAGTTTGCTGATTGTCAGGAGTAGGTGGCCTATTTCCATAGGCTGATAACTGAATCTGAATTAGGCAACAAGCTCTAAATAGGGTTGTGCAGTATCATTCCTCAGTTTTTACTGTTACTATGAATGTGGTTTTTTTTACCTACACTATTTTTTATACATAAGTAATGAATTTCTTTAATTTACTTCGCCACAGCATCCATTCTGAAAATAAACTAGAATTTCTTACACCAGAAGGCAGGTGTATTCACCCTGGACTCAATTTCAAGCTCTTTACATTTTCCTGTTCTTCATTTGGATCAATCCAGATAATTGCCTTTTACAACTGTCTCCTGCTGAATACCTCTCTTTACAAGAGCTAGAGACAAAGTAGTTGGCTCATTCTGCTTACCCCTTGCAAACTACACAGACTACCTAGATATGCCACAGTGACCACCTCTCTGTCATAGTGAGACCTCATGGAACTCATACTTTATTGCTTTAAATCAACCGATTAGAATTCCCTATAGGAAATTTGCTTGGGCTGGGCACCTATAAAGGTTTCAGCCCGTAACTCTCTCTATCACTCTTTCTTTCTGTTGCTCTCCACCTGCTGGTTTGGTGTGTATATCCTGGGTGGTTCCCTTGTTCCTGTAGACCCAATGAAGCATGATTTTCTCTATAGGATCTGTAAGTAATAGAACTGTTATTTCATATAAATTATTATTCTCCTCTATGTCTCACCTGACCAACACATCAGTCTCTAACTTCATTCCTGGGCAGGGCATTCCTAAAGAGTGCCTATCTTGGTGTAGGAATAAACTACATTAGGTCGAGTGTGTCTGCTCATATAAACCAGTGAGGACACTTGTGGCATTATGTCAGTACTCAAAAAAGTTTTTGATTTTGGAGCATTTCAGATTTTGGATTTTGGGTGAGAGATGTATATTTATCTTTATTATTCACTAGTACTTACTAAAGTTTTTTTTATTTTTGTCTATTTGATGGAGAACATTAAAATTAGAAAATTGTATTCCAGGGAACTACATGTTGTAGGGATAGTGAAAATTAGAAAAGAAAATCACAAGGGAAAGTAAAATGTAGTTAAAACCCTCAGAAAGCAAACTTCATTCACATTAGTCTCATGGAATGAAAGATGGGGAAGAGAGCAGCCAAACTGTGTCTCTTGCTAATCAAAGAGATTTGAAAGAGAGTGGAAAGAGGTAGATATTTGCTGGTTACTAACCAATTAGCAATCTGGACAGGTATACAATCAACCTGCAGAAATGAATTGCTTTCTTTTTTAAAAATTTAATTTAATTTTATTTAAAGAGAAAAAACAGAAAAAGAGTAGAAATAATACAGAATTTCAAAAAAAAAAGTTAAACAGTAAGAAATAACTAGTTAATAAATTACATATTGTCCTTTTAGAAATAGTTGTTCAAGTTACAAAATTAAAGCATACAAAGTGGACATTCAAACAGTGAGACTGCAAACAGATCTGTTCAATGATCCAACAAAAGCTTAGAAGTATGGTTATCAATCCTACACACTTAAATATACATGCAGTTATATCTTTTATAGCACCTCCTATTTCCTCTTTTTTTTAAAATAACAATTACACATTTTAAAAATTTTACTTAAGGAGGAAAAAACAAAACAGAAAAAAGGGTAACAACAATACAGAATTTTAACAGAAAAAAAAACACGAAGAAGTCACTAGTTGATAAATTACATATTGTCATCTTGGACATAGTTGTTCAAGTTACAAAATTAAAGGTTACATAGTGTCTACAAACAGTGAGACTGCAAACAGTTCTGCTCAATGATCCACAAAGATTCAGCAATATGGTCATCTATTTTACACACTCAAACATAAATGCAGTTATATCCCTTAGAGCACTTTCTTTTCCTCTCTTTTTTACAATAGCAATTACACATTTTGGGTTTTATTACTCTTATAGTTCTTATCACTTTTTACACTAGAGATACAATGTGATATTTATAAATATGATTCTTATTTATTTCACTAATGAGGATAGTCTCAAGTTGTCTCCATTTACCTGTGAAGGCCTCAAGATCATCCTTTTTATAGCTGAGTAATATTCCATTGTATAAAAATACCACATCTTTTTCATCCACTCTGCGGTTGATGGGCATCGTGGTTGTTTCCAAGATTTAACTATTACAAATTGTGCTGCTATGAACATGGGTGCACATATATCACTGTGATATGAATTTTTAGTTCATCTAGGAAAATACCCAGGAGGGGAATAGCTGGATTGAATTGAGCTTCCAATCCTAGTCTTCTGAGAATTCTCCATATGGATTTCCATAGTGGTTGCACCAATCTACACTGTCACCAACAGTGGAGCACTGTTTCTTTTTCCCCACAGCCTCACCAACATTTGTCATCAGTTGTTTTCTTGATGGCAGCTAATCTTTCTAGAGTGAGATGAAATCTCAATGCTGTTTTAATTTGCATTTCTTGAATGAGCAGTGATGGTGAACATTTCTTCATGTATTTATTTGCCATTTGTATATCTTTCTCTGAGAACTGTGTGTTTATCTCAGATGCCCATTTTTGGAGCTAGTCTTTGAATTTGGGGGGGCCTGATGTTTTTCAATTCTTTATATGTTATGGATATAAGTCCTTTGTCTGAAGGGTTGATGGTTAAAATTCTTTCCTACTCTGTGGGTTTTCTTTTCACTCTGTTGGTGATTTCTTTTGAAGTGCAGAAACTGTTCAATAATCAATAATATGAGATCCCAGTTGTTGATTCTTTGAAGTGTTTCCCATGCAGTTTGTATTTTGTTCATGAATTTTCCGCCTACAACTATGTCTCCAAGACTTCTACCTACCTTGTCTTCCAGTAGATTTAGTGTTTCTTTTTTAATATTTAGATCTTTGATCCATTTTGATTTTAGTTTAGTGCATGGTGATAGACATGGGTCTAGTTTCAGTCTTTGGCATGTGGAGAGCCAATTTTTCCAACAGCATTTATTAAAGAGGCTATCCTTCTTCCAGTGGACATGTTTAGCCCCTTTGTCAAATATCAGGTGGCTGAGTGTCTTTCTAGTTGTTCTTGCATCTTGTAATCTGTTCCTTGTTCCTCAGGTCTATTTCTTTGCCAGTACCATGCTGATTTTATCATTGTGGCTTTATAGTACTGTTTCAAGTCAGAAATTGAGATGCCTCCCACCTTGCCTTTGTTGCCCAGAATTGCCTTTGCTATGCTAGGTTTCTTCTGTTTCCAAATGAATTTTAGGAGTGTGTTCTCTAGATCTGTGAGGTATGTCAATGGTATTTTGATTGGGATTGCGTTAAATCTGTATAAAAGTTTTGGTACTATGGTCATTTTCACAATGTTGGTTCTTCCTAGCCAAGAGCAAGGAATATCCTTCCATTTTCTAATATCTTCTTCAATCTTATTTTTCAGTGTGGTATAATTTTCAGCATATAGGTCTTTTACATTTTTTGTTAGGTTGATTTCTAAGTGTTTCATTTTTTAGATGTTATTGTAAAGAGTGATATTTCCATAATTTCTCTCTCAATGAACTTTTTGTTTGTGCACAGGAATGCTATTGATTTTTGCACACTGACTTTGTATCCAGCTACGCTGCTGAACTTGTTTATCACCTCTAGTAGTCTTTTAATGGAGTTTTTTGGGTCTTCTATATAGAGTATCATGTCATCTGCAAATAGTGATAATTTAACTTCTTCCTTTCCTATCTTTATTCCTTTTATTTCTCTCTCTTGTCTGATTGCCCTGGCTAGTGTTTCCAGAACTATATTGAACTATATTGATGGTGGACATCCTTGTATTGTTCCTGATTTTAAAGTGAAAGCTATCAGTTTTTGTCCTTTTAGTATAATGTTGGCTGTTGGTTTGTAATAGATGGTCTTTATAAGGTTGAGGTAGACACCATGTATTCCAAGTTTCTGAAGGGTTTTTATTATGAACATGTGTTGGACTTTATGAAAGCCTTTTCTGCATCTACTGAGATGATCATGTGGCTTTAGTTTTTGGTTCTGTTGATGTGGTATATTACATTTATTGATTTGCATATGTGAAACTATCCCTGCATTCCTGGAATTAACTGCACTTGGTCATGATGTATAATCTTCTTGATGATTTGCTGCATTGTATTTTATTGAGAATCTTCACATCAAAGTTCATTAGTGAGATTGGTCTATAGTTCTCCTTTTTGTTTGGATCTTTCTCTGGTTTAGGTATCACAGTAATGCTTGCTTCCATGAGTGATTTAGGGAGGATTGCTTTCTTCTCAATTTCATTGAAGTTTTTAAGGAGTATTGGCATCAAATCTCTAAAATTCTTGTAGAATTCAGCTGTGAATCCATCAGGCCTGGGCTTTTCTTTGTTGGTAAGTTTTAAATTAATTTACAATTTCAATAGCTGATATTGGATTGTTCAAATTTGCTATATCTTCTTGGTTGAGCTTTGGTAGTTCATATATTTCTACAAATATGTCCATTTCCTCCATGTTTTCCCCTCTGTGTGAGTAGATATTTTCAAAGTAGGTATTCATGATCTTTTGAATTTCCATGGGATCTGTAGTAATTTCCCTCTTTTCAGTTCTTATTGCATGAATTTGGGTTTTTTCTTTCTTTTTCTTGATAAGGTTAGCTAAGGGTTTGTCAATTTTGTTTATTCTGCCCCAAAACAGCTTTTTGATTCACTTATCCTTTGTATCTTTTTTTTAGTTTCAATTGCATTGATTTCTGTTCTAATCTTTACAACTTCCTCTCTTCTATGAGCTTTGGGTTTAGCTTGCTCTTCTGTTTCTAGAAGCTTGAGATGGAGCATTAAGTTGTTTATTTGTACTCATTCTGGTTTCTTGATATGACAGTTTTTTGCTATTTATTTCCCTCTTAAGACTGCTTTCATTGCATCCCACAAATTACAATATGTTGTTTCTGTATTTTCATTTAATTGTAGGTATTGCTTTATTTCTTCTTTAATTTCATCTGTAGCCCATTTGTTGTTCAAAATGTTGTTATTTAACTTCCAGGTATTTATGCAGGTTTTGCAATTTCTTTTACTATTAATTTCCAATTTCAGTGTGCTATGGTCAGATATTATGCATGGGATGATTTCAATACCTTTGCATTTACTTAAGAGTGTTTTATGGGATAATATATGGTCTAGTTTGGAGAATGTCCCACATGCAGCTGAGAAGAATGTGTATTCTGATGTGGTTGGATGGAACACTCTGTAAACATCTACTAAGTCCAATTGCTCACAGTTATGTTTCAGTTCTATTATTTCTTTGCTGACTTTTTGTGTAGTTGATCTATCTTTTTGTGACAATGGGCTGTTAAGATCCCCTGTTATAATTGTGTTCTTGCGTATTTGGTTTTTCATGTCCATTAGTATCTGTCTTAAATAGTTGGGTGCTCCTGTGTTTGGTTCATATACATTTATAATTGTTAGTTCTTCCTCTTGAATTTTACCACTGATGAGTATGTAGTGACCTTCTTTGTCTCTTTGAATCATTTTAAGTTTAAAGTTCATGTTGTGTGCAAATAAAAGTTACCCCTGCTTTCTTCTGGGTTCCTGTTGCATTGAATACTGTTTTCCATCCTTTGACTTTTAATCTATGAATTTCCTTTTGGGTCAGATGTGTTTCTTATATACAGCATATTGTGGGATCCTGTTTCTTTTGATAGGTGAATTGAGGCCACTTACATTTATGGATATCACTGGTATTTACTGGCTTAACTTTGCCATGTGGTTTTGCAGTTGTTTGCTTTCTGATTTTCCTCTTTTTTAATTGCTTGTCCTAGCTGGTGGTTTGTTTCTGTTGTTGTTCTGGGGATTGTGGTCATTTTTATCTCTGTCCAGTATGTTTTTCAGTGCCCTTTCTATGGTTGGTTTGGTGGACGTGAATTTCTTCAGTTGTTCTTTGTCATGGAAGTATCTGGTTTCTCTATTAAATTTGAAAGACAGTTTTACTTGTTATATCAGTCTGGGTTGAAAGTTGTTTTCTTTGAGTGCTTGAAATTCCTCACTCCAAGCTCATCTTGACTTGAGGGTTTGTGCTGAAAAGTCTGCTATGATTCAAATGGGCTTTCCTTGATAGGTGAGTTGTGTCTTTTCTCTAATAGCTTTTAGTATTCGGTATTTCTGAGATCTTAATTATTATGCTGTATTTCTGAGATCTTAATTATGAGTCTGGGTGTGGATTTATGTTGATTTTTAACTGTTTGTTGTTCTATATGCCTCACTTATCTGCATATCAGAATTTTTCTCCATGATTGGGAAATTTTCTTCTATTATTTCTGTGAATATTTTGGCTATGTCATTTGCATTGACTCCTGCCTCTTCACTGATGCCTTTTACTCTTGCATTTTTTTCTCTTGGTATCATCTTGAAGCTATTGGATTGTCACTTCATTCTGCTTTGTTATTTTTATAAGTTCTATCCTTTAATGGTCACTAATTGCAATCCTGTCCTTGAGGTCCAAAATCTTATCCTTAGCTTTATTTAAGTGGTTTTGCATGCTTTGAATAGAATTTTTTTGTTTCTTGGGTGTCTCCTTGAGTTTGTTTCATGAATTCTGCTTGTTTTCTATATTGTTCATTCCAGATTTCAATCAATTTCCCATGCTGCTGTACTTTTTTCTCTATTTCTTCTTTAGCTGCATTCAACAACTCCTTTACTAAGGCTGTTATTTCTACCTTTACATGAGAGAGTACTTCTAATTTGATTTCCTCTATAGCCTCATGGAGTTGTTTTTTTATTTCACTCACTATCTTTTCAGAGATTTCTGGTGTGTTACTTTTGGTGTCCTCTATTTCAATGTCTCCTGTACTTGCTTCTGGTGAACTAGATGTTTGGGATTGCATTTTGCTTTTTCATTTTGCCATTTTTCCCTTTTATGTTAATGTTTGGTCCTTCAGTCCTGCTAGTGTCAATCTTGGGGTGTATCTAGTGTATCTTGGGGTCCTAGTGTAAAGTTGATGCTTGTCCAATTTCTAGGTCCCACAATGAATAGGTGGGCCAGACACCTGACTTCCCACTGCAGGGCCAATTGGCTTATTATTATTTTTGTTATAATTTTTTTTATCAGTACCGGGGATTGAACTCATGACTGTGCACTTGCAAGGCAGGTGCTTATTCCACTGAGCTAAATCCCCAGCCCCATGCAGGGCCAATTGGGTCAATCGTATATTCTTCTGGGGCTGACAAGCCTAATAGTATAGATGTAGGTCAACTTTTAGTTCCTGCTGTTACTTTATCTTCAGGTTATTCCAGGTCATCAGATCTCCCTGTCTATAGTGTTTGTGTCAGCTGAGGCTGTACTGTGTCCCTATTGTGTGTCTGTGAGTCTCATAAGCCCTTTTGATTTTCTCCAAATTGGGAGAGTCCTTCTTGGCACACTCCTCACTCTACCTGATGTTTTCTGTGTGTACTAGCGGGGTCACCCACACTCTTTTCAGAGTCACAAGTTCTTACAATTAGTTGGAGGGGGTTTTACTACTGGCCCTATTTACCCTCTGTACACCTCTATTTTAGGGGCATACTCACTCACCATACTGACTGGAGCCTGCTGAGATTTTCTGTTTGGGTGACATAGTTACTGACTCCCTTCAATCAAGCACAGTTAATCTGCTATTGTCGACAATTTGCCTGGGAGCAGTTTCCAGTTTGGCCCAAGCTCTGGGATGGTGCCACAGTGCATGGTCATAGCCTGAGGTTGGATTCTGGGCCCTGCTCACTGCTTGGAGTTTGCTGGGCATATGAATTTCTTTCTTTCTCACTGCCTAGAATGTATTGTTTTGCAGATTATTTCTAATTTGTTCTTGAGCTCTTTCTCTGGAAAGTAGCTGCAATTCCAGCCTTATCTTGACAGGGTTCAAGTGGATGTTTACAGTGTGCTTCTCATAGGAGATTTCTTTATCCTAGTAGATAGTATAATGCCTAAGTATCTCACAAGTGGAAGCTGACCTCATGTGACATGTTGCAGTCAAAATACAGGCACACTAAATACATTGCACATAATTTCCTTTGCCATGTAAGATGAATATGAAATACAAATAAATTTTATGTTTAGATTTTTTCATCCCATGATATCTTATTATAGTTATACAAATATTCCAAAATCCAAAATCTCAAATAGTTCTGGCCCAAAGCACTTTGGATTAAGTAATACTCAAACTGTATTAGAAGCAGTGACAACAAAAATGTAGATTGAAAAAGAGCTCTAGATTGATGTAAGCACTGAATAAAAATAAAATTAAAAGTGATAAAAATTTACTTTATAAAAAAAGATAAATTTTTAAAAATAAATAACATTTCTTTGGAAATAGCAACATTTTTCTTGTCATTATTACTGAACTTGTTCTTCATCATTAATTCTGTTGACAATGAGAAGTAAAATAGCTTGTGTAAAATTTCCAAGACTTGTTTTTATATTAGCAATCTATATATTCTACAATGCGATTATACATACCTCTTTGAAAAATTCAAATACAAGTTTTCCTAAAAATGTGATTTTTAGTCCTTGTCCTAATCCAAATCAAGTACTTATTATCTTACTTCCCCAATCCTCATGCATAATTTTTCACACAATTACCTATCTTTCTGAATTTATAATTAAGTGTATGATGACAATATGGCATTGTCATCAAGAGGTTTGAAATTAGACAGAGCTAGATTTGAGTCTCAAGTCTTTCAATTGTTAGATTGGTAAGTGAATGAAAATTACTGCCTATAAAGTTTAGCTTTCTTCCTGTAAGATAATAATGGTAGGAATATCTACCTCATAGAATTATAAAGATTAGATAAGTTTCATTTTGGCAGTTAGTGCATATTATTTCTATTCTATATGAAAATTATCAAACCTCTTTAAGGTTTAGTTTTTCTCTTATAAAATACTAAGGGGAGGCTGAAGATGTAGCTCAGTACTTGCCTGGCAAGAGCGAGGTCATGAGTTAATCCCTGGTATCAAAAAAAAAAAAAGATAAACAATAACAGCAAGCTCAAGATCACGAGTTTGAGTCTCAGTACCCCCCCCAAATACTAACAGGAAGGGTATCTGCTTCATAAAGTTATAACAATTAAATGAGGTACAGCTTGACAATTAGTGCATACTATCACTCCTATTCCTACACTTTCTTCTTATCCCAGCCATGATCTTATAATCCATTTTTTGGTTAAATATTATAACTTGGAGGTATTTAATAAAATACAAAATCTTAAACAACTACTGAACTCTATGATTGCCTCTCTAACACTGTCCACTTTTTTCTAATAGTCTAATCTGGTAGTCTAATTGGAACCAAGCTTCCTTTAACTATGAGGAAGATATGGCTATTAATATCAGTAGGAGGCCACACATTAAGAAGCCAAGACAGAGCTATGAAATAAAAGACCAATAATAACTCAAGTTGTGGACATGAATTGGAAATATATTGTATTAAGCCTTAAGAGATAAATAAATCTGTAACACCAAAATAAATAACCCAGTGGGTTCTCTTGCTGTCGGTTCAAGCCACACCAAATTGCTTGCTGCGTCTTAGCTGTGTTATGCAGTTTATATCTCTGAACTTTACTGTATGCTGTTTCCTCTTCCCAGGATTTCTCTTTCTTTACTACTTTTGTCCACCTAGTGAACTCTACCTATTGAATAATACAATGTATGGATGTTTTCCTGATACAACTACTTTATGTACATATGTACAACTACTTTATGTACTTTATGTACATATACTTAAATGAAATTTCTAAAAAATTGTTTCAAGACTATGAATGCCAAACAAATTAATCATTATTGAATTACTAAAATATACCAGAGAAAGAGAGAGCAATTTGAATCTAAATGAATATTCCTATGGTTTTGCAGTCACAAGTTACCTAACACAACTAGAAGTATTTCAGTTTTTAAAATTGTACTTTGTAAGATATTACATTTTGTCTGTTTCTGCCATCTGCTTTATTCAACTGGAACACACTTGATAGAATTTATGCTATTTGTGTCATTTTTATGTACATAAAAGGTTATGCCTATGGCAAATATGTATTTGTAAAGAAAATAAAACAAAAAGTCAAAGCTGCAAATATAATGTAAAAGCTTTCATTTAAAACCACACTTTAAAAAAAAGATAACAGCTAAATGAAAAAATTTGCTACTATAAAACATAGGTGTCAATTAACAGATACATATAGTTATTGCTTTAGTCTATATTTACTCTAATTGAAAGGCAAAAACTCAGAAATATTTTAGCTATTTTTATGCTCTTAAAAAGGTAGAAAATAATGACATCTTGCTGTTTTCTTTGACTTTATGTTACAAACTCTCATCCTGAAAGTTGTGTGGCATAAACAATTCCCAAAGCTATGATAGTACTTTTCCTTATAAAATATGAACTATCATTTTATCCTTTGATAAGTCAGAATATTATTTCACAAATATAACAAAGAAATTAATAAAAAGCTCTCCATATTTCATGCTCAAAACAAGAGCACATTAATTTATATTACAGTACTTCCAGAGAGCGGTACAAATGAAAGATATTATTAACAATTATAACTTCTCTATTTTTACTTTTTATTTTTCCTAATATTTTTACTTTAGTAGGCATACTTTATACCATTCATCTGATCCCTAATCCACTTCTTTGCCTCTTAATGAATACTACCATGCACAGAATAAGAAAGGGATAAGAAGCTAATAAGTATTATGCTAAACCCTTTATATAATGATCTCACTTTACTTAGAGCATGACAAAATCTTAATAGGCCAGGTATCTGTGGCTGTTCTGGTCATAGATGAAATATAATTTTCATAGGTTATCCATTTAAGCTATTGCTTTCACTTCTGTCCTTTTATCCTACTGCTTATGCTTCAAACCTGGGTTTAAAATTACCACTGCATCCATCCCATATGACAGCAGATTCTATTCTATATTAGAAGTAGATGTGTGGATACAAATCCAACTTTCTCATTGCTTCCATTAACAAACAGATATGTCCACAGAAAATATAGCAGTCCCAAAGGAATAATAAAATGGCTCTTAGAAAAGCAGCAAACATGTAAAGTAATTATGTTAAATAAAAGTATCACTATGAATATAGCCCTGAGAAAATAAACATTTTCCACATTATCATTAAAGTATTTCCTTGCATTCAGAATTTTTGAAAGGCTATCCATAAATGGTAGATTACAATCTAAACATTCCATGCGATATCAGTCTAGCAACTTCCTCTTCACCATTCTCCCCTACAAAAGCTCTGCTCATGTATTATGTTTTTCCTGCTTCTCAGAACCGTGTTTAAACTTCACTCTGTTTTCAGCAAGCTTCTGTTCACTTCCCTCCATTCTTACTACTATTTTTGTTTGTGTTTAATGAGTGCTTAGTTAACCCCTTACATTTATTTCATTATTTAATTCTCACAATAACCCTATGATATAAGCATCCTCATTCATAAAAGTGAGGTAACTTACTTAAGATCCTATAGCTAGTAAACTGACAAAAGTGAGGTTTATATTCAGAGTTTTGCAAGTCAAGGACAAAAAGCTTTTAGCTGCTAAAATATAAACACTTTCAAGTCCTCATTTACTACTGGATGAAACTCTTGAGTCTCACTTGTTGACTTAGTTCCTAATCCCACATTCTTGATACAGTTATCTGAACAACAATGTGTACTAAACTTTAAGTGTACTTCTCTTAGTCACCTTGCTCACCACTATGACACCTGTGACTTAAAGGAGGAGAGGTTTATTTGGGCTCACAGTTTCAGGTGGTTCATTCCAGAGTCTGCTAATTCCAAGGCAGAAATGGCACAGTGGAAGGAAGGCCTGCTCTGGGGAGGAAGTTACTCACATCCTAGTGGCCAGGAAGCAGACAGTGAAGAGAAATGTGGCTTCTAAATAGGTTCCAATTCCTAACAGCAAGTCAGCTATCAGCGCATCTGACTTTTAACTCTTCAAAGTTTGTGTTACAAGGTGAGGATATAAAGTAGAGATTAACAATTTAGAATATGGATTTAGGCTGTTGTGGTTAGAATCTGGCTCTTTGTTCTTAGGTGGCTTTACCTTTCTAAGCTTTTTCAATCACAAACTGGGGAAGAACTATTAATACTTTGTTCATACATCATCATGAAGATTAAATGAGATAATGTGTAAAAAATATCAAGTTAAAAAATGCTAGTAACTGAACCTGTTTTTTGCCTTTGGGAAACAGAAATCAATAAAATATTACTGCTCTCAAGAAACTTCTATCTTATTAAGGGTTACAACTCTCATATGAATTTACAATTATAAACTTGATAATAACACAGAGTTGTGTACATGGTACTCTGAGTAGAAATGAAGGGATGGCATTTTCTGTCTTTAAAAATCAAGAGAATAAAGCCAAACATGGTGGTGTACTCCTGTAATCCCAGCATTTGGGAGGCTGAGACAGGAGAATTGTTTGCAAGTTTGAGACCAGCCTGGGCTACAAAATTAGCCCAAGGAAAACCTGAACTACATAGCAAGAACCTGTCTCAAAAAGACAAAAAAAAAAAAAAAAAATCAAGACAGTTAGCAGAGGAGAAGTGATATATGTATTCTTTGCTCTTTCTGTTCAGTATTTCTGTTAAACTAGAACTGATATAAGAAATAAAAGTTATTAATTTAAGCAAGCAAAAATGATTGGGGAAGACTGTGCAAAGATGTTCTGTTCAAGATGAATCCTGAAGGTTATGGTAGGAGAAGGTATCTGAGGAAATGACTGAAATAAAGTCTGGAAAGACAGATTGGATACAGGTACATATTTAACCTTTCAAATATGTCATATTTTAAAATTCTAAAGTAATTTTAAAATTTCTTATGAAATGTTACTAATAGAAATAATTTAGCATATATCTTATATTCCCTAACATCAAAATTAGTAATTTTCTTTTAAATAAAATTGTATGGCATATTAAAAGTTAAAAGTAATTTGTTAAAGTATTTAATGTATATGGCAAAGAATTCATGTTTTTAAATTTCAAAGGGATACAACAAATGATAGTATATAGTGAATTCTCACATCAGCAAAGAAAAAACTGAATTGAAATAAGTAACCTAATGATGAACCTAAAGGTTCTAGAAAAAGAAAAGCAAGTTAGACCCAAGGCTTGTACAAGGAAGGAAATTCTAAAGACTGGAGCAGAAATTAATGCAATTGAGACTAAAAAGCAATACAAAGAGTCAATGAATCAAAGAGTTGATTCTTTGAAAGATTAAATAAAATAAGCAAGGCCTTAGCCAACTTTATCAAAAGAAGAAAAGACCTGAACCTATGCAATTAGGAATGCAAAAGGTGAAATCACAACAGATGCTGCAGAAATTCAGGACATCATCAATACCTACTTTGAAAACATGTGTTCTAATAAGATGAAAACACAAAACAAATGGACAGATTCCTAGTATTTGGTAATACATATGAATTACCATATCTCAATCTAGAAGACATAAAAATTCTAAATAATCCAAAATCAGTCAAGGAAGTTGAAGAAGTAATAACCTGATAGATTCACTGCTGAATTCTTTAAGAACTTTAAAGAAAATCTCATGTCCCTACTTCTCAAATCTTTAAAGAAACTGAAAGAGAAGCAATAAGCCCAGAGCCATTCGTAGAAGCAAGCATTACCCTGATACCAAAACCAGGCAAGGATTCAACTGAAAAAGAGAACAGCAGGCCAATATCCTTCATGAACATAGATGCAGAAATCTGCAGGAAGACATTGGTTTTAAAAAATTCAGAAAATCATCTAAAAGATAATGCAACATGTCCAAGTAGGATTCATCTCAGTGATGAAGGTTCAATATATGGAGATCAATAAATGTAGTACACCAATTAACAGAATCAAGAACAAAAAAACCACAGCATGTTGTCAATAGATAGAGAAAAAGCATTTGACAAAGCTCAACACCTATTCATGATAAAACTCCAATAGAAGATCTTTATCTCAATTTTATAAAATCCATCTATGGCAAACCAACAGGCAACATCATACTAAATGCTCAAAAACTGGAAGCTTTCACTCTAAAATCAAGAACACAACAAAGATGATCACTATGACAATTCCTGTTCAATATAGTTATGGAAACATTAGCCAGAGCAATTAGACAAGAGAAAAAAAATAAAACTAATATGAATAGGAAAGAATTTAAATGATCATTATTTGCTGAAGACATGATACTCTGCAGAGAAGACCCCTAAAACTCCACCAAAAGACTTAGAATTAATAATCAAATTCAGTAACATAACAGAATACAAAGTCAACACTCAAAAATCAATAACATTCCTGTATACAAATAAATTCACTAAAAGAGAAATCACAGAAATAATACCTTTCACCATAGCATCAAGAAAAATGAAATATTTAGGAATCAATCTAACAAAAGAGGTAAAAAACCTATATGTTGAAAACTATAGCACTCTGAAAAATTAGATCAAAGAGGATATTAGAAAATGGCAAGATATCTCCTGTTCTTGAACAGGTACAATCAGTACAGTGAAAATGGCCACACTTTCAAAACTATTATTAAGATTTAATGCAATCCCAGTCAAAATACCAATAGTATATGCCACAGAATTAGAAAAAACAATCCTAAAATTCATATGGAACCAGAAGAGACCTAGAATTACAAAAGCAATTCTTGGCAGCAAGGGTAAAACAGGAAGCATCACAATTCCTGATTTGAAGTTACATTACAAAGCTGCTATGATAAAACAAAACAAAACAAAACAAAACATGATATTGGCAAAAAAAAAAAAAGGCCTGAGAATCAATGGAACAGAATAGAAGATGCAGAAACAGCTCTAAACATACACAGCTATCTTAACTTTGACAAAGGAGCCAAATACTTCTGCTGGAAGAAAGGTAGCCTGTTTAATAAATGATGCTGGAAAAACTGACTTGTCACTTGCTGAAGACTGAACCGAGACCCATGTCTTATCATACTCTAGGCTAAAATCAAAATGGATCAAAGATCTAAATATAAAAGCAGAAACAATCTGTGGGAGAGTTGAATAGGTAAAACTCTTGAATACATGAGTGTAGGCAAAATCTTTATGAACAATATCCAGATCACATAGGAAATACTAAAAAAAATCAACAACTGGGATCACATCAAATTAAAAAGAAACAGCAAAAGAAACCACTGAACAGAGTGATGAGACAACCCACAGAATGGGACAAAAGTTTACCAGCTACTCCTCAGACAAAGAATGAATATCTAGAATATAGAATGTATTTTCTAAAAAAAACCTCAAATTAAAAGACTCAATAAAAAGTGAAATGAATAGACATTTCTCAGATGAAGAAATACAAACAGCAAATAAATACATGAAAAAACTTCATATCACTGGTCATTCAAGGAATGCAAATGAAAATAACACTGAGATTCTATCTCACTTTAGAAGGAATGACTCTCATCAAGAAATCAACCAATAACAAATGCTAGTGGGTGCAGAGGAAAGAGAAACCTTTCTCCACTGTTGGTGAGAGTGTAAATTGGTACAACCTCTATGAAAAACAGTATAGATTTCTCAAAAAACTAGGGCCAGGAATATAGCTCAGTGACACAGTGCCTGCTTGGCAAGCACAAGATCCTAAGTTTAATTCCTGGTATTGAAAAAAAAAATGATGTTTGAAAAAACTAAAATAGTCATTCCATCAGGTATGATGACACGTGCCTATAATCTCAGTTTGGGAGGCTGAGACAGGAGAAATTCTGTAAATTTGGGGCCAACCTGGGCTACAGTACCAGACCAGCTTGAACTACTGTGTCAAAAACCAAAACAAAAAACTAGAGGTTCCATTTGACCCAATTGTGCCCCTTCTAGGTATCTTCCCAAAAGAATTAAAAGCATCATCCACAGTGATATATGCATACCCATGTTTATAGCAGCACAATTCATAATAGCTGAATCTTGGAAATAGCCCATATGTGCATTAACAGATGAATGGACAAAGAAAATGTGGTAATTGTACATGATGCATTAAAGAATAATACTTTGCCATAAAGAATGATAACTTGAATCATTTTTAGGTAAATATATGCAACTCAAAGACATAACATTCAGTGAAATAAATCAGATGCAAAAATTTAAATATTGCATTGCTTTTCTTGTGGGAAAAAACCAGAGTATATAAGGAGCAAAACAGAATGTGATCATTATGTTTGGCAAATATGGAATAATAAAATTTTTAAAAACAGTAGAGGAGTGTGATCTGTAATATATGATTCTTAAAAATTCAGAATCTTTGTTTAACAAAAGCATTTTATATGGATTACAAGAGAAATCCTTATAGAGGAAATCCAAAATTTTGTCTTTTAATAAAATTGCTCTAAATATTAAAAAAGGGGGGCTGGGGATTTAGCTCAGTGGTTTAAATGCTTGCCTGGCAAGCATGAGGTCATGAGTTCAATTCCTGGTACCAAAAAATAAATAAATAAAAAAGGATCACTAATCAGTATATGAATTGTTCAAAGCCCTTAAAAAAAAACACATAGAAATGCAATTAAAATATAAAGCCATTTTCACTTACCAAGTTAAGAAAATAATTAAAAATGTACATGTAAGGATATATGCATATGTGCATATATTTTCAATGCAGTTCATTACTGGCCAAAACTTGATGAAATGAGCATGGTCATAAAAGTAATCTGGCAACATATGTCAGAAGTCCACTTAGCCAAAGCCTGCATCAGGGGTAGGCTGCCCAGAACCTCCACCATGGGCCCACCTTGCCAGCAGGAACTCAGCAGAAGCCTGCATCAGGGGTAAGCTGCCCAGAAGCCCCACTGAGGGCCCGCCCTGCCACCTGGAACTCAACGCAAGCCCGCCTCAGGGGTAGGCTACACGGAACCTCCCCTGTGGGCCTGCCCTGTCAGCAGGAACATTAAGGAAGCCTGCCCAAGACTGAAAACTGCCCTGGACTGCTACAGATGGGCCCACCCTCCCACCTGGAACATCAGAAGATCTCAGCAGTATCCATTTAGTGTGAGAAAATTTGGAACTTTGCCCCCAGGTGGTGAAATTTGGACTACACTGGATTGACTATATGAATGTGGTAAGTATACCCCTAAAATAGAGGTGTACAGGGGATAAATAGGGCCAGTAGTAAAACCCCTCCAACTAACTGTAAGACTTTGGTGTGTCAGAAAAGAGTGTGTGTGATCCCCTCCTACACATAGAAAACACCAGGAAGAGTGAAAATGACAAAACAAAAAAGCAAAATGCAGTCTCAAACATATAGTTCACCAGAAGCAAGTATAGGAGACATTGAAATAAAGGAGCCCAAAAGTAACACACTGGGAATCTCTGAAAAGATAGCCAGCGAAATAAAAAAACAACTGCATCAAGCTATAGAGAAAATCAAATTAGAAGTAGTCTCCCATGTAAAGATAGAAATAACAACTTTAGTAAAGGAGTTGTTGAATGCAGCTAAAGAAGAACTAGAGGAAAAAGTACATGAGCATGGGAAACTGATTGAAACTTTGAATGAACAATATAGAAAACAAGCAGAATTCATGAAACAAACTCAGAGACATCCAAGAAACAAAAAATTCTATTGAAAGTGTGCAAAACTGCCTAAAGGAAGCTGAGGATAGGATTTTGGACCTTGAGGACAGGATCACAGTTAGTGATCAGGAAAGGATAGAACTTTGAAAAATAACAAAGCATCATGAAATGACAATCCAGAAGCTTCATGATGATGCCAAGAGCAACAATATAAGAATAATGGGCATTAGTGAATTTACAGGAGTGCAGGCAAATGACATACATAAAGTATTTACAGAAATAATAGCAGAAAATTTCGCAAACATGGGGAAAGAATCTGAAATGCAGATAAGTGAGGCATATAGAACACTAAGCAGTCACAATCAACATAAATCCAAACCCAGACACATAATAATTAAGATCTCAGACATACAGCATAAAAACAGAATATTAAAAGCTGTCAGAGAAAAGACACAACTCACCTATCAGGGAAAGCCCATTAGAATCACTGCAGACTTTCAGCACAAACCCTCAAGTCAAGAAGAGCTTGGAGTGAGGTATTTCAAGCCCTGAAAGAAAACAATATTCAACCCAGACTGATGTACCCAGCAAAACTTTCATTCAAATTTAATGGAGAAACAAGATACTTACATGAAAAGAACAACTGAAGAAATTCATGTCCACCAAGCCAACCCTAGAAAGAGTACTGAAGGACATACTAGACAGAGATAAAAATGACCACAATCCCCAAAACAACAACAGAAAGAAACGACCAGGTAGGATAAGCAATTAAATAAGAGGAAAAGCAAAAAGAAACAACTGGAACATAGCATGGCAAAGTCGAGCCAGTACATATCAGTGCTATCCAAAAATATAAATGGCCTCAATTCACCTATAAAAAGAAATAGATTGATGGAATGGATCAAGAAACAGGATCCCACAATATGCTGTATACAAGAAACACATCTGACCCAAAAGGAAACTCATAGATTAAAAGTCAAAGGATGGAAAACAGTATTCCATGCAACAGGAACCCAGAAAAAAGCAGGGGTAGGTATCCTATTTGCAGACAATGTGAACTTCAAACTTAAAATGATTAAAAGAGATAGAGAAAGTCACTACATACTTGTTAGTGGTAAAATTCAAGAGGAAGAACTAACAATTATAAATATATATGCGCCAAATAAAGGAGCACCCAACTAGATAAGACAGATACTAATGGACATGAAAAACCAAATGCAAAAGAACACAATTATAACAGGAGATCTTAACAGCCCATTCTCACAAAGAGATAGATCAACTAGACAAAAATTCAGCAAAGAAATAATAGGACTGAGTTATACTTGTGAGCAAATGGACTTAGTAGATGTTTACAGAGTGTTCCACCCAACCATATCAGAATACACATTCTTCTCAGCTGCACATGGGACATTCTCCAAAATAGACCATATATTATCCCATAAAACATTCTTAAGTAAATGCAAAGGTGTTGAAATCATACCATGCATAATATCTGACCTTAGCACACTGAAATTGGAAATTAATGGCAAAAGAAATTGTAAAACCTACATAAATACATGGAAATTAAATAACAGCCTTTGGAACAACCATTGGGCTACAGATGAAATTAAAGAAGAAATAAAACAATACCTACAATTCAATGAAAATATAGAAACAACATGTTGTAATCTGTGGGATGCAATGAAAACAGTCTTAAGAGGGAAATATATAGCAATAAACTGTCATATCAAGAAAACAGAATGAGCACAAATACACAACCTAGTGCTCCATCTCAAGCTTCTAGAAAAAGAGGACCAAGCCAAAACCAAAGCTCATAGAAGAGAGAAAATTGTAAAGATTAGAACAGAAATCAATGCAATTGAAACTAAAAAAACAATACAAAGAATTAATGAATCAAAAAGCTGGTTTTTTGAGAGCATAAACAAAATTGACAAACCACTAGCTAACCTTATCAAGAGAAAGAAAGAAAACACCCAAATTCATGCAATAAGAACTGAAAAGGGAGAAATTACTACAGACCCCATAGAAATTCAAAAGATCATGAATACATACTTTGAAAATCTCTACTCACATAGAGTGGAAAACACAGAGGAAATGGACAGATTTCTAGAAACATATGAACTACCAAAGCTCAACCAAGAAGATATAGCAATTTTGAACAACCCAATATCAGCTATTGAAATTGAAAATGTAATTAAAAACTTACCAACAAAGAAAAGTCCAGGTCCTGAGGATTCACAGCTGAATTCTACAAGAAATTTAGAGAACATTTGATGCCAGTACTCCTTAAACTCTTCAATGAAATTGAGAAAAAAGCAATCCTCCCTAAATCATTCCTGGAGGCAAGTATTACTCTGATACCAAAACCAGAGAAAGATGCAACTAAAAAAGAGAACTATAGGCCAATCTCACAAATGAACATTGATGCAAAGATTCTCAACAAAATACTGGCAAATAGAATGCAGCAAATCATCAAGAAAATTATACATCATGACCAAGTGGGATTCATTCCAGGAATGCAGGGATAGTTTAACATATGCAAATCAATAAATGTAATACACCACATCAACAGAGCCAAAACCAAAAACCACATGGTCATCTCAATAGATGCAGAAAAATCTTTTGACAAAGTCCAACACATGTTCATGATAAAAAAACCCTTCAGAAACTCAGAATACACGGTGTCTACCTCAATCTTCTAAAGGCCATCTATGACAAACCAACAGCCAACATTATGCTAAATGGACAAAAACTGAAAGCTTTCACTTTAAAATCAGGAATAAGACAAGGATGTCCTCTCTTACCATTCCTTTTCAACATAGTTCTGGAAACACTAGCCAGGGCAATCAGACAAGAGAGAGAAATAAAAGGAACAAAGATAGGAAAGGAAGAAGTTAAATTTTCACTATTTGCAGATGACATCATACTCTGTATAGAAGACCCAAAAAGCTCCATTAACAAGTTCAGTAGTGTAGCTGAATACAAAGTCAATGCTCAAAAATCAATAGCATTGCTGTACACAAAGAAAAAACTCTTTGAGAGGGAAATTATGGAAATATTGCCCTTTACAATAACATGTAAAAAAATGAAATACTGAGGAATCAACCTAACTAAAAGTGTAAAAGACCTATATGCTGAAAATTATACTATGCTGAAAAAGGACATTGAAGAGGATATTAGAAAATGGAAGGACATTCCTTGCTCTTGGTTAGGAAGAACCAACATTGTGAAAATGGCTATACTCCCAAAACTGTTATACAGATTTAATGCAATCCCAATCAAAATATCATTGACATACCTCACAGATCTAGAGAACACACTCCTAAAATTCATTTGGAAGCAGAAGAAACCTAGAATAGCAAAGACAATTCTACGCAACAAAGGCAAGGCAGGAGGCATCTCAATTCCTGACTTGAAACAGTACTATACAGCCACAGTGATAAAATCAGCTTGGTACTGGCAAAGAAATAGACCTGAGGATCAATGGAACAGATTAGAAGATGTAAGCACAACTACAAAGACACTCAGACACCTGATATTTGATAAAGGGGCTAAATATGTCCACTGGAAGGAGGACAGTCTCGTTAATAAATGGCGTTGGAAAAATTGGCTCTCTACATGCCGAAGACTGAAACTAAATCCATGCATATCACCATGCACAAAACTAAAGTCTAAATGGATCAAAGACCTCAATATTAAAACAGAAACATGAAATCTACTGGAAGACAAGGTAGGTAGAAGCCTTGAGACATAGGGGTAGGCAGAGAATTCATGAACCAAATGCAAACTGCATGGGAAACACTTCCAAGAATCAACAAATGGGATCTCACATTATTGAAAAGTTTCTGCGCTTCAACGGAAATCACCAACAGAGTGAAAAGAAAACCAACAGAGTGGGAAAAAATTTTAACCAGCAACCCCTCAAACAAAGGACTTGTGTCCAGAATATATGAAGAATTGAAAAACATCAAGCCCCCCAAATTCAAAGACCCTCTCTAAAAATGGGCATCTGAGATGAACACACAGTTCTCAGGGGAAGATATACAAATGGCAAATAAATACATGAAGAAATGTTCACCATCACTGGTCACTCGAGAAATGCAAATTAAAACAGCATTGAGATTCCACCTTACTCCAGAAAGAATAGCTGTCATCAAGAAATCAACTGATAACAAATGTTGGTGAGGTGGGGAAAAAGGAACACTTCTCCACTGTTGGTGGGAATGTAGACTGGTGCAACCATTATGGGAATCCATATGGAGAATTCTCAGAAGACTAGGAATGCAAGTTCCATTCAATCCAGCTATCCCGCTCCTGGGCATTTTCCCCAAGGAACTGAAAAGTTCATATCACAGTGATATATGTGCACCCATGTTCATAGCTGCACAATTTGTGATAGCTAAATCCTGGAAACAACCAAGATGCCCATCAACTGCAGAGTGGATGAAAAAGATGTGGCATTTTTATACAATGGAATATTACTCAGCTATAAAAAGGATGATCTTGAGGCCTGCATAGGCAAATGGAGACAACTTGAGACTCTCCTCAGTGAAATAAATAAGAATCATATTTATAAATATCATATTGTGTCTCTAGTGTAAAAAGTAAATAAGAACTACAAGTGTAATAAAACCAAAATGTGTAATTGCTATTATAAAAAAGAGAGGAAAAGAAAGTGCTCTAAGGGATATAACTGCATGTATGTTTGAGTGTGTAAAATAGATGTCCATATTGCTGAACTTTTGTTGGATCTTTGAGCAAAACTGTTTGTATTCTGACTGTTTGAATATTTACTATGTACCCTTTAGCTTTGTAACTTTAGCAACTACATCCAGGATGACAGTATGTAATTTATAAGTTACTGATTTCTTAGTGGGGCTTTTCTCATTCTCCTTTTTCTTTCTTTCTTTTAGAATTTTGTATTGTTGCTACCCTTTCTCCTGTTTTGTTTTGTTTTTCTTCTCTTTAAATAAAATTTTAAAAATGTATAATTGCTATTGTAAAAAAAGAGGAAATAGGAAGCGCTATAAAAGATATAGCTGCATGTATGTTTAGACGTGTGGGATTGATGACCATATTTCTAGGTTCTTGTTGGATTTTTGAACAGATCTGTTTGCACTCTCACTGCTTTAGTGTCCACTTTGTGTGCTTTAATTCTGTAACTTGAATAACTATTTGTAAAAGAATATGTAATGTATCAACTAGTGATTTCTTACTATTTATCTTCTTTTCTTGAAATTCTGTAATATTTCTACCTTTTTCTTGTTTTTTTTTTCTCTTTAAACTAAAAAAAAATGTCCAAACTATTCACTGATAGGACCACAAACTGGTTCAGGCCTATAATCCTAGCTACTTGGGAGGCTGAGTTAAGTGTATCCCTTGAGTCCAGGAGTTTGAGGTCCAATCTCAGTATATACATATAAAATTTTGATTATAGAAAAAAAATTCAATACATTCATATAATGGTATGTGATGGATACTTGAAAATCACTTCATAGGAGAACATTTAATGACATGAGATATTGATAACAGACTATAAAATAGTATATATAAATAATCAATTTTCAGTAAAATGTATAAATGCCTGGAAAATGATGTGAAGAATATAGGTTTATAAAGAAGGTTTCATTTAGAATTGATCTATAAATGACAAAATTCTATGTTATTCTAATTTAAATTTTTGGGTCTCAGGTGCACATGTGCCTTTGGCAGATGGAGCTTCTGGACCACAACCAGAGACATGCAAGTCAGGCGGCCCCAGTGTGCTGGCACACATGAAAACCATGCATAGAAGACTAATTCCATCCTCTACATCCAGAGGCTGAGATCAGCTCCCTACCCAACACAATTCTCAAGGTAAACTTGGCTGGAGTACACAGCACATTTCCTGGATCTGACTTGGACACTATCACAGAACTGTAAACACCAGAGGTAGCTTACTACTTTTATTCTCCCTTGTTTGTCAGATTAGCTATCCTTTTCCTTTATGGTTATATTTTGTCTTGATTTATTTAGTATTTTGTGGTTACTTTTAAAGTCTTTGTATGTGTGTGTCTTTGTTTTCTGGGGTCTCCTTTTTTTCCTTTTTATTTTCTTTCTTCTTTTTTTTCTGCTGTTTATGTTTCTTACCTTTCTTGTTTTCTTCTACTGCTCCTCTTTCTTTCCTCAATTATCTCTTGAACTTAAATTTACAAGTGAGGAAACACTGTCCCATTCATTTCTGATTACTCCTTCACATTATATTTCATTGTATCCCTCCTGTGTCCTTCAGTTTCTCAAAACTTGTGTGATCACCCTTTCTAATTCTATTTTTTACCTCATCCATCACTTCCTATCCTGTCCTCTGCCCATCTTAACACCTCCCACCCCCACAGCAGGGTAAAATCACTCCACAGCATATGAGCACATAGCATGTGTTTGATTTTGTTAGATAGCTTTAGAGTTTGCTCCTGTAATTGGAGGTAGCAGATTAATGGTTACCATAGCATATCAGTAGTTGAGCTTTACTTGAAACTATTGGTATTACTAACCATGCTACTTTGGCAGGATGTCATATATGCTATAATCAGTCTTTCTGCTTTGTATGATACAACACTGCAATTGTATAACTATCATAATTAATGATCATAATTATCATAATGATGGTCATAATTATCACCACAGTCCAGTACCAAAGGACTGGGTATTGAGCCAAATAGTAATTTTACATCCTTTACAAATTGGGAAGGTAAGTTCTTGGGATAACTATAAAGAGCCACTTACCTCTAGAGGACATCCCTGAAGAGCAGGTATCTTTTAAGGAATACTAACAATAAAGCTATCTACAATAAAGTGGCAAGTGTCAACATAGAAAATATGATAAAATTAAAAAGTGAAAATAGAATATTACAAGATTCAGAAGGAAAATGCATCACCAGAGACCCATCCCACCCAGGGCAAGCCCAGAGCACAATGAGAAATGAAAATGGAAGTCAAACACTGGAACTTTCTGAAATTATAGCAACAGAATTGAAAAAAAAAGTGGAAAAAGCTATAGAGAAAATACTGTCTCAAGTACAAAAAGAAATTATGCTTAAAATTAAATATATTTAAGCTGAAATAGATAAGAGAATAGATAAACTTAGAAAAATGATGGAAACAAAAAGTGCCCAACAAAGGAAAGAAATGAAAGCCATGAAACAGATTCAAACAGAAATCCAAGAGATTAAAACCTCCATTGAAAATATTTGCAACAAACTGAACAATGGAGAGGATAGAATATCAGAGCTTGAAGACAGAATTGCAGCTAGATATCATGAAAAGAAAGATACCTTAAAAATGGTAAGAAAACATGAAAAATCAATTCAACAGCTACAAGATGAGGCAAAGATGAAAAACATAAGATTGATTGGGGTCAATGAGAAAGCTGGAGACAAAACAAATGCTATAAAAAAATTCACAGAAATAATGGCAGAAAACTTCCCAAGCATGGATAAAGAATTTGACATATAAAGAAGCATACAGAACCCCAAACAGCCATGACAAAAATTAAACTGCATCAAGATATAATAATCAATATTCCAGAAATGTAGTAAACTAAAGTCAAAATGCATCAAAGATCTAAATATTAAAGCAGAAACATTAAATCTACTAGAAGACAACATAGGGAGAAATCTTGAAAACATAGGTGTAAGAAGAGAGTTCATGAACAAACTCATACTGTATGGGAAAACTTAAAAGAGCCAATAACTGGAATCTAATCTTATTGAAAAGTTTTTGCATATCAAAAATATTACCAATAAAGTGAAAAGATAGCCCACAGAATAATAAAAATCTTAGCCAGTTGTCCCTCAGATAGAGAACATATCTAGAGCATTTAAAAATTGTAAAAAATCAAACTCTCCAAATTGAAAGACCCAATCCAAAAATGGGTACCTGAGATGAATGTACACTTCTCAGATGAAAAAATATGACCAGCAAATAAATATGTGAAAATATATTAATATCATTGGTCATTTGAGAGATGCAAATGAAAACAATGAAAGCCCCACAAAGAATGGCTATCATCAAGAAATCAACCAATAACAAATGCTGGTGGGACTGTGGTAGGGGAAAGGAAACCTTCTCCACTGTTGGTGGAAATGTGGACCACTGTGGGACTCCTCAAAAAACTAGGATTAGGGGTCTCATTTGAGCCATCTGTTCCCCTTCTGGGTATCTTCCCAGAAGAATTAAAGTCATCATACCACAGCAATATATGTGAACTCATGTTTATAGCAGCACAATTTATAATAGCTAAGTCTTGGAAACAACCCAAATGCTCATCAACCAAGGAATGGATACAAAAGATGTGGTCTTTTTATACAATGGAATACTATTGAGCCATAAAGAAGAATAAACTGGAGACTTTTGTAGGTAAATGGATGCAACTCAGTAGCATACTCATAAGTGAAATAAATCAGACTCACATGTGTAAACATCATATGGTCTCCCTAGTGTTAGAAGCTGAAAGAGTAAATAAGATTCAAAATGTACAGGAAATATTGGAAGAAACTGTTCAAAAGGAAGGAGAAACTAAGATGAGTGAAAGGAGAAAAGAAGGGAAAAGGAAAAATATATATACAAGACAGGATAGTTATACTGTCTAATATTAGACAAGAATTAGACTCTATTAGAACCAATTTGTATTAGTTCTTTGAAAAGAAAGGTTTGTGCTTATATTGTTTGATCCATTTTTCATGCTTACACTTTGTAATCTGAGCAAGTACTTTGAAAATAATACACAATATATCAATTGTTAGTCTCCTATAATCTTGTTTTGAAATTTTGTATCATGATTTTTCTTGTTTTTTCTCTTTAACATAAAAAATAAAATAAAAATTTCCATGATTATTGTATTTATTTTATGCTCAAAGGTAATTAGTAGTTATTTATGCATCATTTTTTTGTTTTACTGTCTATTTCACCTAGAAAGGTATAGGTCCCTTTATATTAAGTAATATGTTATAGTTATATATAAAGGGACTTACTTTAGTAGTTAATGTGGAAAAGCCACTGAAATATTTGATAACTAATAATACTGTATTTGTAATGGTTAGTGTTTTTTGATTAAAACTTTTTTATTTCATCAGTGGATTTTACATTATTTTATGAACAGAGTAATTTATCTCTTACTAAAAGTGAACTTACATTTATAACTTTCAATTCTTATCTTTGTCTGCTATACATTTTTGTGAAATACAAATATTTTATTTTATTTTTAAAAAGCAAAGCATAAAAAAGGTAGAAATAATACAGAATTCCAAAAAAATAACAGTAAGAAACCAGCACTAGTTAATATATTACATACTATTATCTTAGAAGTAGTTATTCAGGTTACAAAATCTAAGCACAAAAAATGAACAGACAATCAAACAATGACAGCACAAACTATTCTTTTTTATGAACTAACAGAGAATTAGTAGTATGGTTATCTATCTTGCACACTTAAACATACATACAGTTATGTGTATACCTACAAGTTGTTCTTTCCTTTTCATTATTATAATATGTATTATACATTTTAGATCTTATTACTGTTTCAGTTTTTTATTACTATTACTACTTATTTTTATACTAGGGAGACAATACAACATTTACAAATGTGGTTCTGATTTATTTCACTTATGAATATCATCTCAAGTAGCCTCCATTTACTTTAAAAACCTCAAGATCATCCTTTCTTATAGCTGAGTAATATTCCAATGTATAAAAATACCGTATCTTTTTCATCCACTCTGCAGTTGATTGGCATTTTGGCTGTTTCCAAGATGTATCTATTACAAATTGTGCTGCTATAAACATGGGTGCACATATATCACTGTGACATGACCTTTTCATGTTTTCTGGGAAAATACCCAGGAAGGGAATAGCTGGATTGAATGGAACTTCCAATCCTATTTTTGAAGAATCTCCATGCTGATTTCCATAGTGGCTGCACCAGTCTACACTCCCACCAACAGTGGAGAAGTGTTCCTTTTTCCCTGCAGCCTCACCAACATTTGTTATCAGTTGATTTCTTGATGGCAGCCATTCTTTCTGGAGTGAGATGGAATCTCAATGTTGTTTTAATTTGCATTTCTGGAATGATCAGTGATGGTGAACATTTCTTCATGTATTTATTTGCCATTTGTAGAAATATGTATGCATCTCAGATACCCATTTTTGGAGTGGGTCTTTGAATTTGGGGGGCTTGATGTTTTTCAATTCTTTATATGTTCTGGGTATAAGCCCTTTGTTTGAAGGACTGCTGGCTAAAATTCTTTCCCATTCTGTGGGTTCTCTTTTCACTTTGTTGGTGATTTCTTTTGAAGTGCAAAAACTTTTCAATAATATGAGATCCTAGTTGTTGATTCTTTGAAGTTTTTCCATGCAGTATGAGTTTTGTTCATAAACTCTCTGCCTACATCTATGTCTTTAAGATTTCTACCTAACTTGTCTTCCTGTAGTTTTAGTGTTTCTGTTTTAATATTTAGATCTTAAAACAAAGTTTTTTTTAGAGAAAAGCTGGAATTATTCAAAATCAACTTTAGCTCCTTAATAAACAAAGAATTTAGTAATTTAAAATAACATTATTTCTTATGATTCTGTGAGTTTTCTAGGATTTTTTTTCTGTTCTGGGCTAGTTCAGCTGATCTTTAGGTTCAGTTGGTTTGGGTGTAGCTGAGAGATGTAGAATGGTTTCACATTATGTCTTGTAGTTGATCAGATGTTAGCTGAGGCAACAGGACTGGACATAGCCACATATCTCTCATTATCCCACATGAATCTGAGCATTTTCACATAGTGATGATTAGTGTTCTCAAGATTAGCTAGAGAGTATGCCTTAATGCATCAGCACTTTCAAGCCTCTGCTTGCTTTTTGGGTGCTACTGTCTCATTGACTAAACCAAGAGACATGGCCAATCCTAACTTCCAGAGGTGGGGAAATAAATCCCACTTCTTATTGGGAAGAGCTGTAAATTACATTATGAAACAGTGTTTATGTAAAGGAGAGAAAGAATTTGTTGCATTTTTGTAAAATCTAAAATTTATACTAGTGACATTTATTGGAACTGGGAAAGACATTTCTAGATATACTAAAAACATATGTAAAATTTGAGTATATTTTATAGTATTGACATGTTATTAAATATATTTATTTTGTTATATTTTATTGAAAAATAGAATGGGCATCTATAGTGTGCCCTATAAGAGAAAAATGCATAGCCTTTCTGGCTAGACAAGTTCCACTAGCTGAGGGCTAAGTAAATTCCACTAGCTGAGGACAATTCTCTGGCACAAAGTGCAACTGTGAATCACTGGCATGTGATACACAGGATATGGGTGAGGCACCATTAGAGAACCACTATAAGAGTGACTCTTCAAGGTATGTTCCCTTGTTTAGTGATAGCTTATGACAACAAAATAACTTCTAAAATTATTAGATTCTATTCCTTTCCATGTGTCCAAAGCATAGCAAACTAAAGGTAAAATTCATACACTAGTAATCAAGATTAAATTTAGCAGTTACTGAGATAAAAAAGCACTATATGAAACCATGATAAATAAAACAGACATATTGTCTTTCACAAGGGATTCTGAAAATACAGAGGGTTAATTACATATTGTACACTTCAGTATAGCACATGTATAGATTTTGCATTATTTTTGGATATTCCTTCAGGACAAAATGCTATAATTAATACTGTGTTTAAACATGGAAGCATATATGTATTTAAGTTCCAAAGTGCTAGTTGGTCTGCAGTTTAAAGTTAGTTATTAATTTAAGACTGTGTTTCTATATCTCTGAAGAAAAAAATGTCAATAAACATATCTATTATGTTGGTTAATGTGTGGTATTCAAACAATGCTTGGTTCTTTTTTCAGAAGCTTTAAGCAAGTGGTGGTGAACCTATGGCATGCATGCTGCAGAGGGCTATTTGTTACCACTGAAAGCTCTAAAAATTTTGCCATCACTGCAAAGCTAAACATAGATTTTAAAAAGAGATAAAAAGAAAACAGAAATACTATATACAATTATTTTATAATTATATGACGATGAAAAATTGTATCTGTACAATTTATGTCCTGAACACTAGTATTACTACACATTTTGAACCTTGTGAAAAAATTTTGGAAGGCAAGATGTATTCTTAGTAAATTGAAAAATATTAATCACTTTTCATTTTTCCTATTTCAAAGGGTTATTTGGGGCAAAAGGAGGTCATTAATACAGATTTTTTTTTATTATATTTTAATTAACACAGATTTTTCACTAAATGTTTCTTTTTTTCACAATTTTCCTGAGAATGGAAAAAAATTGACTCACTTGTCAATAGCTTTTATAGAAAATAACTAGTCTTCAGATATTTAGTTAATTCACCCAAATTAGAGAATTCAACTACAAGAAGTAGAGCAAGAATGCAAAATTTTATAATCCTTCTACTTGGCTCAGAAAGTATAAAGCAATGCTAGACAGAAGTATGAAAAGACTGTATTTGTCTTTGGTGTTCTTGACCTCTCCTTTTAATGTCCTTTTCCCACCATCTTGTGTTCACAGGGTTTTCACATGCATTTCCCTCTCTATTTTAGAGGAAGGTCTATTAAATGAACTCTAATTTATGAATGTGTCACCTACCTCAGGGTATTCATTTGTCAACAAGGGCTCAAGAACAAAGTCATAGGACCATGAAAATTGTCAATTTAAGAAATTTATGAATTTTTATAGCTTTTTAAAATCCATTTTTCCTTTTTGAGAAATAATATTCAAATTTCCTTTCTTGAAATTACCACTGCCCTATTCCATGCATACCTGGTGAGACCATAAGTTATAGTATCTATGTCTACTGGTCTGAGAGTAAACAGATGACTCAGTGTAGGTCAATCTGACTCTTTCTTCTTGATTTTTTGACTCTTTAAGGGATTGATGCAGGGTTGGAGGCAAAGCAATAGCTGTCTCCTCCTGATCCATGACAGTTCAGGAGGAAAAATTTTGAACAGTTATTATTTCTGAGACTAGAGAAATTGCCTCATTTTTAGTCAGTCTGATCATACCCCTCCAGGCTGTGCTTTGCTTTACTTCTATGAACAACCAATAGCCTCCCAGTCCATTCTTTTTTGCTTAGACTGAACAAAACAGCTTCTGTTGCTTACAAGACACATCAGATTCAGCATATAGAGAGATATATGTCTCTGACATGCTTTAACATCTTTGGTTATAATGCTTCACGTGTAAAAAGAAAACAGCAAGACTACAAGGTAGAAGCATCCCTCCTTAGAAGTCTCTAAGCTTCTGAACATAAGCTTATTCCTAGAGGAATGAGCTGGGGGCTAATGCACTTTCTCATTAACTATGACTTCTAATTTTGTCTCTTAGCATGCTGTCAGCCTCTAGGCTTGGGGTCTATTTAGGGTCACTTAAGCAGAGACCACATCTGTGGGAGCTGAATTATCTGGCTAAGCAGCCTGTACTCTTTGGATATTTGCCAACCATATGCTAGATCAGGGCCTGTTGGGATGGCCTCATTTTGGAAGACTAAATGGTGAGAGAAATTAGAGCTGAGAAAAGAAAACATGGATAAAGAGCCCAAGGAATTCGCACAGCTGGGTATAATTAGCAATAATCAAACCTTATCCAGTATAAAAACCAACAGTAAGTGAGATGGGGGCAGTGTGTACATGTATGTGTATGTAAGTTTATGTATCAATTTATGTTTGTATATATGTATCTGTAAGAAAGTAAATGTGTAATAACTTCAAAAATCTTATTTTCTTTGACTACTTCATCTCTGTGTCCCAGTGGAAGTGTGTGATGTATTGAAATCATATTAGAATTTCAGTGTTTCAGGCAGTAACTTTTATGCTACAGACTTAGAGGAAGATTAAGTAATTACATTACTAGCAGGGGGAAAAAGTGAATGCTAAACAGCTGCTGAGAATTTAAGTTCCAAAACAGATCCATGACAGACCCACATCTTTTTCCCACCAGTTACTACATATTTTATAATGACATATATATATATTTAGACAGGGTCTTGCTATGCAGTTTAGGCTGACCTTGAGCTCAGGCTGATCTCAAACTTGCAACGATCCTCCTGTCTCAGCCTCCTCATTACTGGGATTACAGGTGTGTGATACTATACCTGACAATATTTTCTGATTATAAAATAATACTTTCACTTTAGAAAAGAAAATCTTAGAAACTATATGAAAATTATAGAAACTATATAGTCATCCCTCAGTATTCATGCATGCCCAAATTTGAGGATATTCAAATATCTTATATAAAATGACATAGAAATACTGCCTATAATCTTTGCACATCCTCTCATACACTTTCCTTCATTTCTAAATTTCTAAATTTTAACAAAGTTTTCAATCTGTGGTTAGTTGAAACCATGAATATGAAATTCTAAATATGGAAAGCTGACTGTTTTTAAAGAAGCAAATACATATTATATATGTGCTTATATATAATGGATTAAGATATTCACTATAAATATTTTGGTGTATTATTATTTGCAGAAACAATACTTAGTGAAACAATCCAAATTTGGGATTATTAAATTTAAATCAGGAATTCTTAATTGAGAGTGTATCTTTGGTTACTGATTTGCTAAATAGACACAAGGCAAGAGTTCCCTTGGCAGCTGGTAGCTCTTTTTTTTTTTTTTTGACAGTCTCACTCTGAAGTTCAGGCTGGATTTGAACTTGCAATGATCCTCCTGCCTCTGCCTCCAGAGTACTAGGATTACAAGCATGTGCCACCACACTTGGTTCCTTGGTAGCTTTTACTTTAGCATTATAAAAAGATTTTAAAATCATTGTCTTGAAGATTTCCTTTTTGAAGTTTAGGTACAGTATTTTACTCCTTCAAATTTCATTCTTTACTACACCAACCTCTCTTCACCTTCAAATGTAAGTCAAAAGCCCTTCCAACTACACAATTTCATAGTGTACCTTGAAAGAGAAAGAAATAGTAATAATAGCCAAATATTTACCATGTGACAAGTACCACACCAAAGATTTTCATGTGTCATCTCATTTAATCCTCACAAAACCTTTTGAAATAGATACTATGACAGTTTACACTTTTCCAATGAGAAATCTAAAATCTCAGACAGATTAAATGACTTGCTCAGGATTGTCATGAACTAGTCACTAGCAAAGCTGAAATTAATTTAGGCTTACCTGATTCAAATCTTTTGTATTGCAGTGCATAAAGGAAAAAAGTTGTACTGGTTGTGAAAATTATGAAGGCAAAAGTCTGTATTTTTAGCTCTCAATTTCCAGCCAATGAAAACTCATTTTGAAAGTAGCATTTAATGAAGAGAGTATTAAGACATTTTTGTATTAAGGTAGGTCATATGCTCTGAACATTGTGTCATTCTTTGGAACACTGATATCTAGGACATTACAACTGGCAAGATATTTAGTGTGATCTAACTTAATTCCTTCAAATTACAGATAACAAAAATCTGAAGCCTAGAGAGTAAGGTTACAATTTTTTGGCAATAACAGATTGTAGCCTAGAATCTGAGTCTCTTGATTCTCTCAGTCTAGAGCTTTCTGGTCACCCTGAGTCCTTTTCATTTTATAATGTATGTAGATGAATTTGATGAAGCAAAATGATTTTGAGTGGATTTTGAAGGTATTACTCTCATTTCTTCTAGATGGTTCTCTCTAGAATTGATTCTTTTAGGCCACATAGTGACTAATGTTTACTGTTTAAAGCCTTGTATCTTTCTGATGTTGTATCAACAGGATCATTTGAGATTCAGCCCATTAATATCCTTAAGTCTTAAAACCCCTATAGAAAGCTTTTTTTGTAGTATTTCCTGTATATTGTAATTTACATGTAATTTCTAAGATGAAGTTATCCCTGAAATAGTTTTGTGTTGCAATGTTGTTCTCTTTCTTTGCCTCTATTTTTTTAACTTTTAAAATGGAAAAGTACATCAAACATAAAATGTAACCAAGTGTAAAATAGTTCTTCACTAGTTTAATAGAACAGTTAGTTTAGAAAATAAAAGGACAAATTGGTGTATTTAGGTTCACATCTTTTGAATCTCAACTTGCTCTCATCTGTGTTTATTTTGAAAGAGTTTGTTCTAAAATTTCCATGATAGATGCAATTCTTCTCAAGCCAGAACTCAAAGCAATGTATTTAAGCTTCCTTACCTTTGATTTCTACCTTTCCCATTGGCTTGACCTTAAATTTTATCTTAAGCCTCTGAGTTTAGCTTCTTGACACAGTTAGGATGCAGTGATAACAAAAACATTTCTCATTGGGATAGAAATGATGCCAACACATTATTGAATTAGTTTTATTTTGATAAAGGGAACTGGAATTCCCAGAAGATTTAATAAGAATAGATAGAGCAGATGTTATCAGATTTGTGGATTTATGAAGTAATCCTGATTCAGTATACATTTTGCAACACTAAGCTATGTCAACACCACACCCAGGACACTGATTATAGTGTGCATTTCAAATAAGCACAGATGGAATTTCTATTTTGAGGTAATTTATTGGAGTTTGTTGAAGGCTTGGATTGTGTTAAATGAAATGTGAAGAATATTTAAATTCTGGTTGATAAATAAAGATAATAGACACTATATTGCCCTAGAAATCTAATCTGACAATACTTTAAGAGGAAAAGTATGATTAAGGAGTGGTCATCTTTATCTATCTCTCATATTAAGAATGCTCATGGGGCTGAGGATGTAGCCTAGTGATGTAGCACTTTCCTTCAATCCATACCACCACCACTACCAAGAAAAAAAAAAGAATGCTTATGAGTTATGCCAAATTAATTTTCATTTATATGTATGAATGTGATGCAAAAGGGGTATTTGTACATTTTAATATTAGCTAATCTGTACATTTTAATATTAGCCCAGTATTTTTTAAAAAATTAAAGAGAAAAAAAGAAAAACAAAAAAAGGCTAGAAACAATACAGAATTTCAAAAAAAATAAACAGTAAGAAATGACTAGTTGATAAATTATATATTGTCTTCTTATAGTTGTTCAAGTCACAAAATTAAACCATACAAAATGAACATTCAAACAGTGAGGCTACAAACAATTCTGTTCAATGATCCAACAAAAACTTAGCAACATGGTTATCAATCCTACACACTTAAATATACATGCAGTTATATCCTTTAGAACACTTTCTTTTCCTCCTTTTGCTTTTAAAGTCCACTATCTGTTTAGTTATATCATGTTTCAGCTTGCTCAGTACCTTACTGATCTGTTTTGTTGTTGCTATTTACTTATTTATTTATTTTATTTTGAATGTAGTAAAATACAGCAGAGCAAGATGGAACAAAGCCAACTGAGACAGTGTAGTTAAATTGGTACAGACCCTCACAGCAGGCCACCAGAACAACAGTAATAGGCACAATAGTACATCTGGTTTTCTTCACAATAGTTGTTCCTTCAATCAGGCAGAGCAATATCAAAGGAAATACCAAAACTACAAAAACAGAATATTAAATAGAGCAATACCATTGATCAGAACAGAGAAAAACAGTGGTAAAAATATTTTCCTTCAAAGAAATGGTAGAAGGAAATCCTCCTTATTTGCTATATTGCATATAGTCAAACTCACAAGAGATGCTCAGATCTCTGGCTCCCACTTGCTAATGGAGTGTGTGGGGGGGTGATGGTGGATATTTAATTTTTAGTCTGCAGGCTGGTAGGCTCATAGCTGCTTACCAGACTGGTGAGCTAGCTGCTTGTTTTCCCAGTGCCCCAACTTCCAACATGGCGCAAATCTCAGGAAATGCTGGTGGTTCTTGCCCTGAAGCGGCTGTGGCTTGCTAGGTTAACAGCCACTTACCAGAGTGGCAAGCTCTTGCCCAATATTTTTTATACCTGCTGCATATGGCACAAGAAAATTAACAATGTTTATGCAACCAAAAATGTTCTGTATTCCACAAGAGCAATAAAAACCAAAGAGAAAAGTTGCTTTTCATATTTTCTATGAGGGGTCTTCTTCTGAGATATTGGGTGTTTGTAGTCTTATTTGGGGCTTGGATTCATTCATTATTAAATATTTACTAAATGCCCACTATGTACCAAGCACTGGTCTAGGTTTTAAGTATAAAACAGTAAGTAAGATATACATTAGCTCTGCTACCTGGAGCTTCCTGTCCCATGGATGAGACAAACAAAATAAGTAAACAATTATACATTGTGAAAGTTCTTTAAAAGAAACAGAGGACTCTGATCAGGAATATCTGGAGTAAAGGAGATAGGCAAGGAAGGTCTCAGTCAAAAGCTGATATTTAAATGGAATGCACGATGAAGTAGAGAGTGGTAGGATGGTACTCTTAATTTTTACATTTATTGAGTGACAAACTTTAGATAAAGTATTCTGTTTTATTATTCAACAATTATACTTATGAGGCCCACATTACAGGTAAGGAAACCAAAAAGAGGCATAGTTACCTATTAAAAAATGAAGAAAAAGGTGCATAATCCTGGGTGTGACTCTAAAATTCATCTTTTGAATCAGTAAAGACATTTCTAGGAAAAATATCATAAAGAAGTAGCCAGAATTTAAACACAAATTTATGTAACCGGATGATTCTCTTAACTCATTGTTTTAAAATTTTTACTAGTCTTTTTGGGAAGTGAGGAGAGATTTCAGATTGAGTTTCATTTAATACTACTATTTATTTTCTATTTTAATGACTTCTATCTATTAAGATTCTAGAGAAGTGATCATATTTGATCATAGTGAACCTGGAAAAAAAAGCAAAATAATTGAGAAGAAAAGGAACATGTGAAGAGAAAAGACAAGAAATAATTAGAAGAGATGAGTTTTGAGTAATGGAAGAAAGTCTTTTTGTTTTGTGTTAGCCTGAAACATACCATTTCCCCCCCACACACACTATTTAAAGCTAATGAAAGCTACTGGGTTATTCTAAAAACAATTTAAGAGGCACTCTCAGACATTTCGGGAAGCTTTAACAGAAAGTATACACATATAATTACCACATTCCCAACATTTCTTCCATTCCATAGATTTGTGCAAAATATGAACAGAAAGCCAAGTAATAAAAAATATATTTGATGAAATCTAGATATCTGATCCTGAAAATTACCATTCTTTTAATGATGACTAAATAAAACAGGTGATAAAATGCAAGCTCAGTCAATTAGAATATTCATCTTGTTCCATGGACTGGTTTTGACCAATCTAAATTACAGTCTTATAGAAGCTAAGTGATAGAAGAATGTGTCAGGAAAATTACCCAAAACAAAACAAATCAATGGGCAGCAGTATGACTTTAAATATGAGACAGTAAATGCCGCCTGCCTAAGTTTTATGTAGAGAAAGTACTTAGTTTTTCTCAATGACATTATGATTAGAAGCCCAGATAAGGAGTTCACTTTTTAACTTAGAAAAATTGTTAGGTAAAATGTAGATAAGATGCAGTAGTTCTTGTTGGCACAGATATCTCCAGAAATTTATGGACTATTGGTTACTAACCATTTATATCTAATTATAGTAACCTTATGCTGACATTTTTTATCAGTTCCTCTGCTTCTTAACTATTTTTGAATCTGCCATAACATCTAGCTGGTTTTTCCATTAAATAAATCTTGTATAAATTAATTTTATATTAATTTTTGAGAGACTGGTTTTAATTTTGAAAATTATACTTTAAAAAGGAGAATAAAGTCTATCTTCATTACCTAGCTTTTAAAACTGATGTACATTGATTATATTTTGCTATATTTATTCTTATCATTTGATTTATAACTTGCTATACATACATGCCTATTAGATTAGCTTTTGCTTTTATTTTTTCTTAATAGATGCTTTTGCAAATAAATCCTCAGAAATTTTAATTAATTTTAAAAGTAAAACATTTAAATCTGGTGCATCCAATTCCCACTAATAGCCAGAACCCTAATGCCCAGAGGAGAAAAAGTAGGCAGAGGCCAATTAGCAGAGGTCAATTTGCCATAGTTGATAACATCATAGATCTTTCTATATCACATTTCCTTCTTTGCCATTTCCTTTTATTCTCCTATAAACATGTTGCAGGGTATTCTGAGATAGATTTTTTTTTAAATTATCAATTGAATTTATTTGCCTTTGTTATTTACAGTTAAGTAAAATTAATGGATACCCAATTGCTAACAACACTGTGTATGCTTGAGTTCTATCCCTGACAGTGTTGTGCTGATTTTAGAGAATATAGATTTTCCTTTAGCAAGCAATGTTCATCAATGAATTATTCTATTTCCTACTAGAAGGTAATAATAATTTGGTGTAGTGCTTTATGCCTATAATCCCAGTGATTTGGGATGCTGAGGTAGGAGAATTACTTGAGCCCAGAAGCTCAAGACCAGCTCAGGCAATGTAGCAAAATCCCATCTCAAAAAAAAAAAAAAAAAAAGAAAGAAAGAAAGAGAAAGAAAGAAAGAAAAGTATTAGCTGGATGTGGTGGTGTGTGCCTGTAATCCCAGCACTGCTGAGGCAGGAAAATCTCAAATTCAAGGTCAACCTGGACTACACAGTGAGTTTGAGGCCATTTCAACTCCCTGCTTCAAAAAATAAAATAAAATAGATTAATGATAGAAAGTTGAGATTGCTTTGAATTATGAGCAAACTCTTTGATGTAAATAAAATGATCCAGTAGAAAAGCCACTTACTGATTACATCCTACATGTCCACATTCCATTACTTTTACAAAAGGTAATATTCATCGACTAAAGATGCTTTCTGTTTGTTGTGCTAATGTGGACTGGAAATAGCAGCTTCAAAAATTTTCAGCTCAACACATCCCTTTAACAGTTTAAAGTGATAACTTAAAGAGCTTTACTGGAGGGCAATATCAACTCATAAGTATCTTTTATTTTTGTATGTAGTTGAAATGTAAATACTCCAACTTTGCCTGATCAGTGTAACCTCACACATATTCTGCCAGCAGTATTTATTATATATAAACCTATTAGTCCTCTTTCTGCAAAGGTACTAGGGTGTTGCCATGTTATTGAAAAAGAAACTAGAGTCTCCTTTCCCATTTTATGTGTTCTTGCTATCAGCAGTCAAAACATTGGTAGGTTTGTAGATACTTAAATTATCCAAAATTTCTCAACTAACTAGGCTGATTTGATCATTACACAATGTATGTGTGTATCAAAACACCATGTTGTACTACATAAATATGTGCAATTATTTTGTGTCAATTAAAAACAAAACAAAACCAAAAATTTCTGGAAGAATAAAATCTTAGGGGAAAGGTTCAGATAAGAGTGAAGATAGGGCTGCTTTTGTGGTCTTCTGCCCACCATGCATTGCTCTCCTCTGCAAAGCCAGCACTAGTTGGAGCCAGCAGATTACGAACTGAGCAGATGTCAAAAGAAACAGATCAAATCAAGCCTGGTCAGGATTGGAGTCTGGAAGCCAAGAGGAGAATGCTGAAGCTCAGGCAGGAGCTAATTTAGAAAGGTGTGGCCAGGGGCCAGCTACTCAATGAGGAGAAATAGAAGGATAAGTGGGCAGACATGCCAGGCAGAGGTAGTGTCAGGGTTAATAGGTGAGCCCAGCACAGCTGTGATCACCCAGGGGCATATCTGGAGCCCAGAAAGTCCAGTCTCCAGGCCTTCTTGACAGCTAAGTGTCTCCTTCCTCAGAAAAGCAAGCCTGTAGATGTGGCTCCCTGGCTTTTAAATGTCGGTAGATGCCTAGACCCAGTGTGTGATGCTAACCCACCCCCTGCAGGTGTGAGACATACAAGTTAACCGCACTACAATGAAGCTCTTTTCCTGTTCTGGAGCAAAGAGGACAGACTGAGAAAAATTTCCCAAGAGGTCTGCCCAACAACCTTCATTCAACCAGAGGAGCTAGGCCCACCAATGGGGGAGCCAAGCCAGCACCACACCTCGAGGCAAGTTGCAGTTCGCAAGAGCAGGAACAGAAAAGTTTGGGACCATCAATCCCAGCAGCTGGGTAACAACCAGTCCTCTTAGAACACTGGACTAGGCTCCAGAGGTTCTGCAGGCTTGAGTGGACTGTGCCCAGCAACCTTCATTCAACCAGGGGAGAAAGGGCCACCACACAGGGGAAGCCAAAGCCAAGTGAGTCCCAGTAGCAGAGGGCTCAGGAGGTGATTTCCAACACATCCAGGGAAAACTTTGGAAAATCACTGGAAACACAGAAATATAGGAAAATGACAAAATGAAAGACCAAAATGCAATCTCAAACCTCCAGCTCATCCCAAGAAAACCTAGAAGCCATGTGCATAGAAGAAAATACTGCACATACACCTGAAATGCATGAAATGATATCAGCTGAAATAAAGAAGCAAGTATGAGAGAACTCAAATCAGAAATATTCTCCCAGGTAAAAGAAGAAATGATAAAAGTAGTGAAAGAAATACTGAATGCATCCAATGAAGAAACAGCTAAAAAAATTAGAGGAACAAAGCAAAATGATAGAATCCCTGAATGAACAGTTTAAGAGACAAAGAATGCATTAAGCAGATTCAAAGAGATATACAGGAAATCAAAAACTCTAATGAAAGATGCAAAAACCATCTAAACGAGAGTGAACATAGAATCTCAGACCTCAAAGATAAGATTGAAGCTAATGAACCGGAAAGGAAAGATCTTCTAACAATAACAAGAAATCAGGAAATAACAATTCAACATTTACAAGATGATGCAAAGAAAAACAACATAAGATTAATAGGGATAAAAGAAAAAGAAGGGGAAAACACAAATGATATCAAGAGGCTATTTATACAAGTAATAGCTGAAAACTTCCCAAACATGAGTATGGAAACTGACATACAGGTTAGTGAGGCATATAGAACTCCAAATAGCCATAACCAAAACAAAATTACACCCAGACATATAATAATCACCATCCCGGAAATCCAACATAAGAACAGAATATTAAAAGCTGTTAGAGAGAAAAGACAGGTCACCTATAAAGGAAAACCTATCAGAATCACAGCAGACTTCTCAACACAAACAATGAAGTCAAGAGGAGAATGGAGTGAAGTTTTTCAGATCCTTAAAGAAAATGACTTCCAACCCAGACTGATGTACCCTGAAAAACTGTCCTTCAAAATGGATGGAGAAATAAGATACTTCCATGACAAAGAACAGCTGAAGAACTTCATGATCACCAAACCAACCCTACAAAGAATACTGAAAGACATTCTAGATACACATAGGAAAAAACCACTAAGCAAGACAGACAATGAAACAGAATGGAAAGTTAAGATACAGCATCAGAAAGATAACATGTCAACAATAAAGCAATGTATGACAGTTATAACCATTAATGTAAATGGCCTCAATTCACCAATTAAAAGAAACAGACTGCAGAATGGATCAAGAAACAACATCCAACCATATGCTGTCTACAAGAAACCCATCTAACCCAAAAGGAAACTCATAGACTGAAAGTCAAAGGATGGAAAACAATAGTCCATGAAACAGGAACTAAAAAAAAAAAAAAAGCGGGGGTAGCTATTCTGTTTGCAGACCTTGTGAACTTCAAACCAAGAATGGTCTGAAGAGATAAAGAAGGTCACTACATACTAGTTAGGGGAAAACTGCAAGAGGAAGAGATAACAATCTTAAATATATATGCACCACATTCCAGAGTACCCAGCTACACAAAGCAAGTATTAACAGAAATGAAAAATCAAATAGGCAATAACACAATTATAACAGGGGACCTTGACACACCATTGACACAAAGGGATAGATGAACTAGACAGAAAATCAGCAAAGAAATAACAGAACTGAATCACACCTGTGAACAAATGGATTTGATAGACATATACAGAGTGTTCCATCCAACAACATCAGAATATACATTCTTCTCAGCAGCACATGGGACATTCTCTAAAATAGACCATATACTAACCCACAGAACATATTTAAGTAAATGCAAAAGGATTGAAATTATCCCGTGCATATTATTGGATCATAGCACCATGAAACTGGAAATTAATGATAAAAGTAACTTCAAAAACCCCAGAAACACATGGAAATTAAATAATATACTCTTGAGCAATCAATGGGTCACAGAGGAAATTAAAGAAGAAATTAAACAATATCTACAAGTAAATGAAAATACAAATACAACTTACAAATAATACTTACTGTGGGCTGCAATGAAAGCATTTCTCAGAGGAAAATTTATTGCACTGAGTCCCCACATTAGGAAAACAGAAAGAACACAAATAAACAACCTGATATTACACCTGAAACATCTAGAAAAAGAAGAGCAAGCCAAGCCCAAAGCCAAAAGAAGGGAGGCAATTATAAAATCAGAGCAGAAATTAATGCAATAGAGACTAAGAAAACAATTCAAAGAATCAATGAATCAAAGAGTTGGTTATTTGAAGGAATAAATAAAATTGGCAAGCCCCTAGCCAACCTAAAAAAAGTATAAAGATAGGCATTCTTGAGGTGAAATTCTCTCTGAGTGTATTTCTTCATTTGCTAATGAACATAATGATGGCAGTATGTTTCACACAATGGTTTTTATGATGAAATAGGCTTTTCCCCCATATAAGATCTACCTTCTTAACCAGAAAAAAGTAAAGTCCAAGATAGAATAAAATTAAACTTCCCTTAAATACTTAAAATCATCTATGCTTATATTAACATTTTTTTCTTAATATATTATCCCCCCTGTTTTTTTCTGTACTGGGAATTGAACTCAGGACCTTGTGATTGCCAGGCAAACACTCCACTGCTGAGCTATATCCCTGTCCCTAATGTAGTATTTCTCATTCAGAGTTATAGTACCAAGATCTCTTATTATGTCTTGACACTTTAACCTTGTCTAAAACAATTATTAGGACTTTTACTAGACACTAACTGGTGGAATGATGTTTGACAGGTCAATTAACTTCTTCTATATTTTCTTATTTTAAAGAGATAGATGTAGAAGTAGATGATAGGAAAGATTCCTTTATTAAAATTTTTTCTCTTTAAATTTATTTATTTATTGTGTGACTGAGACTAAAACCCAGTATCTTATACATAATAGACAAGTGCTTCATACTGAGATATGCCCTTGGGCCACATTTTTTGAATCATTAATTTGGATTTCAATCTAGTGTCAGAAATAAAAAATAAGAAAAATAAAAAACTCAGTCTAGTGTTTTCCAGGTAGTGTTGGACCAAGGTCTGTGCTGCTTATACCCAAGAATCAATACTTAAGATACAAGAGTTGTTGATGGAGGAAGGGTCTTAAAAAGTTAGAGGGCTATTCTCCAAATCCCATCTTACAGAGCTCAGAAGCACAAAGGGCTTGTATAGGAGGGAAAAGAGTAGCAGGTTTATGTGCTGAGCACTGGCTTGGTCATCCAGAATATTCCTTTCTCTTTTTTGCTTCTTGTATTTTCTGGCCAGATTGTCACAATCAACCTTGGTCTCCTGGGGGCTGGATTTTGTTCTTTATGTGGACATAAAATGTATCTATAAGTTAAACCTCATAGCATTTTAAATGCTGTGTGTTAGTTGATGCACAGAACTAAAGAATAAGGAGGGGATGTTGTACAATGTAATGTTACCTGAAGGTCAACAGACATTCTGAGTTCTGTAAATCTGAAGAAAGATTATGTAGTAGTTTATATCTTAATAATTCATAAGCAACTTTTCTTTAGAATTTGGAATGCTGGGGAAAGGGAGGGGATATAACCTTGCAAATGACATAGGGAAGGATATGATTTTGCAAAGGACAACTTAAAAAGAAGCAGCTATAGGGACTTATAGGCTCTAACTAATCTATTAGTATACTCTTAAAATCATAAACTCTGCATTAGTGTTTATAACTTATAAATTACTCTCAGCAATAATATTGTCCTCTCAAAGCTAATAATGTGCAGTTCATAGCAAGTACTCAGTATAGTTTGTTATGAATTAGTAATATAAATGTTTAATACTTCCTACTTCTGGTCAGATTTTTTAAAGTATTGGAACAGTAAAGGACTAGAACAACTTTTGGCCTTCACTCATTTTAATTGTGTCCATGATAGTAGAACACCAGAAATATCTTAACTGGTTTACAAAAATTGAAATATAGAAAAATCGGTATATTTGGATAAAGAACTGGTGCCTAGTCTGGCTTTGCAAATAAATTTAAGGATTCATTTATTCACAAGGAGAATGATATTTCATTATTACATATGAGAAGTACTTTGTCACCTGTGAGATGCTTTAAAATGGGGGATGTCCTCATTCTTTAATTAATTTATACAACTCTATGTACTAGATTAATTATTTCCCCTCAGTATTGAATTGGAAAACTAGAAAGTTTGATGTATGTTTATGCTCATGCAACAAAGCCTACCAACCAGGAAAGACATGACAAAATGGAGGTTAACCTGGTAAAAGTGAATCAAATGGAAGGATTGACCTCCCTAATTATTTTGATCACCTTAATGATATAATAATGATGAGTTAGACTGCTCACTGAAACTCATAATAAATTTGGCCATAATGTGTGTTACAATGCACTTAACTAAAGTCAAAGTGGGTCAAAGATCTAGATATTAAAACATAAACATTATATTTATTGGAAGTTGAAATAGGTAGAAATCTTGAAGACACAGATGAAGGCAGAGACTTAATGAACAAAACCCAACCTGCAAGGGAAATATTACAAAGAAGCAACAAATGGGATCTCACCTTATTAAAAAGCTTATGCACAACAAAAGAAATCACTGAGAGAGTGAAAAGATGACCCACAGAGTGGGAAAAAATTATAATCAACTGTCCTTCAGATAAAGAACTTATATCTAGAACATATAAAGAACTGAAAAAAAATTAGAACCCCCCAAATTCAAAGAAACAGTGCAAAATGGGCATCTGAGATGAATACACACTTCTCAGATGAAGACATGAAAATGGCAAATAAATACATGAAAACAATGTTTAATATCTTTGGTCATTGAGAAATGAAAATTAAAACAACACTGAGATTCCACCTCACCCCAGAAAGAATGGCTATCTTTTTTTAAGAATCAACCAATAACAAATACTGGTGGGGCTATGGGGAAAAAGAAACTCTTCTCTACTGTTGGTGGAAGCATAGACTGATACACTTTGTAAATAAGTGTGGAGATTCCTCAAAAAACTAGAATTAGAGATCCCATTTGACCCAGCTATTCCCCTTCTGGGTATCTTCCCAGAAAAATTAAAAACATCATACCACAGCAAAATATGTGCTCCCATGTTTATAGCTGCATAGTTTGTAATAGCTAAATCTTTGAAACAACCAAATACCCATCAACTGAGGAATGGATAAAAAAGATGTGGTCTTTTTATACAGTAGAATACTACTCAGCCATAAAGGATAAATTGGAGACTTTTATAGGTAAATGGATGCAACTCGAGACCATACTCATAAATGAAATAAACCTGACTTCTATATGTAAACATCATATCATCTCACTAGTGTGAGAAACTGAATGAGTGAATGGGGTACAAAATGTACAATAAATATTGTCAAATGGGAAGAAACTGCAAAAGAAAAGATGGGAGAAGGGGAAAAAAAGGAAGGGAAAAATATTTATACACAACACAATTAAGATAGCTATACAGCTAGTTTCTCTTAGTTCATTGAAAAGAAAGGTATGTGCTAATATTGTTTGGACAAGGCATCATGCCTATATCCTTGTATTATGAAGACAACTATATGCAAGGTATTAATTACTGTAACTTTCTTAGTAACTTGTTTTGAAACTGTTTTATTGTTACTTTAATTTTTTTCTCTTTAAAATAAAAAAATAATGTCATGGACTGAAAGCTAGAAAACTTAGATATAGTCTCCTGCCAAAGACAAAAATTGTGATCCAAATGAATTGCTCAACCTTTCAGAGCTCTAGTATCTGCTGCTGTAAAATTATATTTCAGGGTACATGATATTCATGTTTCCTGTTTCTTATTACTGCTAATTCCTATTCTAGTCATGCCTAACAATGTGGTAGATATTTCTTTTTTATTATTATTTTCACAATATTTTTAAGTCTTCTCAAATCTATTTGGAATAGCATTTTAAACTGTTATATTTCACTTACTGATTATTACATTTAAGGCTTGACAGATATGCCCTGGATTTTAGTTTGATGTTTGAAATTTTGCTTCTGAAGGACATTTAAAGACACTGATAATAAAATATATCCATGTAGACAATAAACTAAGCAGGTTATTTTAACAACAAAAGTGATTTTCTTAAGGCTGTCTAGATTAATAAGTCAAAATGATTGTATTCTAAGATTGTATATAAAGAAACCATAGAATTAGACTTCTGGTTTAATTAAATCAGATTTAATAAGGCTTTTCTTAAATAATACATCATCGTCCAATATTTAAAATATTTCAAAGTTGAGATAAAGCAATATTCCAAACTCAACCTTACAGAGAGAAATTCTGGTTAAGGAAATCAAAGAAATTATGTCCTGACATTAAAATTGATGGAGGCTGATATTGTCTTCCAGGATAACTAGAGAAAGTGCCCACCTCTGAAAATTTTAAATGTAAATTAACCTGGAGAGGCTATTCATGAATCAAACTTTAAAAAACTAAGCAAGTTAGGATTAGGACCTACCTAGGATGTCTCATACTCTCATTTACTGTCAACATTTTTAGGCTGCTACAAAGATCAACTAATCAAGAAGTGGCAACTTAGAGAAATGTCTCAGGACCAGAACTTCTTGAGGTATTGAGCACTGAGTTTCTGCAGCTGTCCACTCCTTGCAGTTCTAATAGTGTTATGTTGGGTACATTGGTACTGTACAAAATCAGGATTCTCTTAGCAAGACAGAAGAGAGGAGGCAATGACTTTTTGTTAGGAAACAATCACTATCTTTTGCACATATTGGACAGTGCACTCAGACCTGATTGATTTCTTCTAGGTTAGTACCTAGTCAATCATGATTTCCAATCTTTACTTTCTGAAAGCTATAAAGGCAACTTCTTTCTCTTGAGATATGTTGGCAACCAAAGTATGCCACTTACCAAAGTAGGAAAGATTGTTGAACTGAACACAAGAAGTAGAGCTGGGTGTGATGGTGCAAACCTGTAATCTTAGCTACATAAAAGGCTGAGGAAAGAGGATTGCTGTTTCTCATGCTGGAAGCATATCATTTTAGAAGTCCTATTAAAACATCAGTTCTTGAGCACTGCAAGCACAGGAAGACTTGGCCTACATCATCACCTCAAGTTACTTTTTTGCAGGTCACGATGGCAAAGGTGTAGTGTGGTTGGAGGCTGCTGGAACTCATCAGGTCTTTTCTATTTTTTTAAGGTTTTAAGGCCATTTATGCCTTTTTTTTAGTAAATTCTACAACCAGTTGATATATTTCTAGATCCTCTTTTAAGACATGACCTAGCTCTGTAGTCTCTTTTCTTTATTGAAGGCCCTAAGAACTCTACCTTTCCTTTTTTCTGTTTTGCATTACCATTAATTATTCCATAATTTAATTTCATTTTTCTGCTGGATAGTTAAGACTGAGATCTCTATATCCATCAAAAATCAACCTACTCTTTTCTCATTAAGGTCAGTGAGGCTTCTTTAGGTTTTTTCCTTCACTGGTTATATCACCTGGTAGGAAGATCAGGTTCTTTACCACTTGGCTTGTTTTGAAAGCTTTGATGATATTCTCTTCTCCAGAGACCTTCCTATTTACAAAATATATTGTTTGTGTAGTCTTTAGTCTCTAGAGTCCTTGTCTCTGAGGTCTTCACCTCCCTCCTGAATAGGAGGTTGGGAAACTCACTGGAGTTGTAGGACTCTTTTAAGGGAGATCCTGTTCAATCTCCTTTTTTAGAGTGGTATCATTTTCAGCATATAGGTCTTTTATATTTTTAGTTAGGTTGATTCCTAAGTATCTCATTGTTTTAAATGCTATTGTGAAGGGGGATATTTCCATAATTTCTGTCTCAGTGAGTTTTTTGTTTGTGTACAGGAATGCTATTGATATTTGAGTGTTCATTTTGTATCCAGCTACACTCCTGAATTTGTTTATTACATCTAATAGTCTTTTAATGGAGTTTTTGGGTTTTCTATATGCCATCTGCAAATAGTGATAATTTAATTTCTTTCTTTCCCTTCTTTATTCCTTTTATATATCTCTCTTCTCTGATTGTGCAGGCTAATATTTCCAGAACTATATTGAATAGGAGTGATGACAGTGGACATCTTTGTCTTTCTCCTGATTTTAGAGTGAAAGCTTTGAGTTTCTATTTAGTATAATGTTGGCTATTGGTTTTGTCATAGATGGCCTTTATGAGATTGAGATAGATACCATGTAGTCTGAGTTTCTGTAGGGTTTTTATCATGAACAAGTGTTGGACTTTATCAAAAGCTTGTTCTTAATCTATTGAGATGATCATGTGATTTTTGGTTTTGGCTTTGTTGATGTGATGTATTAATTTATTGATTTGCATATGTTAACCATCCCTGCATTCCTGGAATGAACCACACTTGGTCATGATGTATAATCTTCTTGATGATTTACTGCTTATCCGTCTTATATAGTTGGGTGCTGCTGTATTTGGTGCATATATATTTATAATTGTTAGTTCTTCCTCTTGAATTCTGCCAATAATGAGTATGTAGTGACCTCCTTTATCTCTTTTAATCATTTTAAGTTTGAAGTTCACATTGTCTGCAAATAGAATAGTTACCCCTGCTTTTTTCTGGGTTCCTGTTGCATGGAATACTGTTTTTCATCCTTTGACTTTTAATCTGTAAGTTTCCTTTTGGATCAGATGTGTTTCTTGTATACAGCATATTGTAGGACCATGTTTCTTGATCCATTCTGTCAATGTATTTCTTTTTATAGATGAATTGAGGCCATTTACATTTATGGATATCACTGATATATACTGGCTTAACTTTGCCATGTTATGTTACAGATGCTTCTGTATTTGTAAGCGTCTGAGGCCATGATGCTTCAATTTTAAAGCTGTTATAATCATTAGTTCTTCCTCTTGATGTTTACTACTAACAAGTATGTGGTGACTTTCTTTATCTCTTTTAATCATTTTAGGTTTGAAGTTCACATTGTCTGCAAACAGAATAGCTACCCCTGCTTTTTTCTGGGTTCCTGTTGCATGGAATACTGTTTTCTGTCCTTTGACTTTTGATCTATGATTTTCTTGTATATAGCATATTGTGGGGTCCTGTTTCTTGATCCATTCTGTCAATCTATTTCTTTTGATAGGTGAATTGAGGCCACTTACATTGATGGATATAACTGGTATGTACTGGATCAACTTTGTCACATTATGTTCCTGTTGTTAGTTTTCTGCTTTCCCCCCTTGTTTAATTGCTTACCCTGCCTGTTGGTTTATTTTTGTTGTTCTGGAGATTGTGGTCATTTTTATGTCTATCTAGTATGTCTTTCAGTTCTCTTTCTAAGGTTGGTTTGGTTGACATGAATTTCTTCAGTTTTTGTTTGTCATGGAAGTATCTTGTTTCTCCATTAAATTTGAAAGGCAATTTTGCTGGGTACATCAGTCTGGGCTGAAATTTGTCTTCTTTCAGGGCTTGAAATACTTTACTCCAAGCTCATCTTAATTCCTCCTGCAGGGCTTGTTGGGTGAGTCCTATAATCTTACTGGGTTTATTAGCCTATGAATATTGATGTAAGTCACCCCTTGGTTCCTGCTGTTACTATGTCTCCAGGTTGTTCCAGATCACCAGATCTCCCTGTCTATAGTGTTTGTCTCAGCTGAGACCATACTGTGTCACTGGGTTTTCTCATAAGCCCTTTTAACTTTCTCCAAGTTGGAGGAGGCCTTATTGGCACACTCCTCAACCTGCCTGATGTTCTCTGTGTGGAGGAAGGAATCATTTACACTCTTGCCAAGTTCGCCAAGGTCTTACAGCTGGAGGGAGCTTCATTACTGCTCCGATTTACCCACTGAAGACATCTACTTTAGCAGCAAACTCACCACACTGACTGGAGCCTGCTGAGATCTTCTGTTTGGGTGAGGGGTTTCTGAGTCTCCCATCAACCCAGTATGGTTAACTCTCTGCAGTCCAAGGTTCTGGGAGGAGGATTGGGAACCAAAGATCAACAGCAGTAGTAGGTCCAGGACGGGGGTGGGGGGAGGAGGTCGCTGAGGATGACAGGCCAGTGGTGAGGCCCACAGGAAGTGTCACGCCCTTGAGCACCAGCAGAGGAAGGCTGGCTGGGAGGTCTGAGCAGCCAGCTGGCGGTGGCGGGATGCACGCCCTTGTGCTAGAAAGTAAACAATCTTTAACTTTTTTTACATCAATTTATGAAAACACATTTAATAGACTTAAATGTATTATCTTTTCATAAAACTTAAGTAGCTAATAATGCTTATATTTAGTTTTTAACCCAGATGTTGTATTATAAATGTTTAGGAAAATTTATCTCTGTTATATCTATGGAATTTACTTTTAAGAGTTATTTTTAAATTACAGATAACAGATATCAGATAAGCATAGTCATCATTTAAAGATTTTTTTTTTTTTTGGTCAAGACAAAATCCTAAAGTCATATAGCTATACTTGGAACATAGACACAAACCAGATTTATGTTAAAATTTTTGTGTTAAAATTCCAAGTGTAATACAAAATAATATGATAAAACAAATTTTCTAATTTACAAAAAGAAATTTAAATTACACTTGTGGCAAGATGAAACCAATTTAAGTAACTTATTTATATGACTATCTTTAACATGTTTATTCATAAATCCCATATAATCTTTATAGCTACTTGGAATTTTAGATGTTCTTCCCCCTTTTTTAGTCTCAAATGAGCAACAGTTAATACACAGATGTTACCTTTCAAATAGAACTGGCTAAAATAACAGACTTTTAAGTAAACTTGTATTCCCAAATTATCCCAGGATAAGCATACAGCTATAGAAGGAAAAGTTAACTCTGCAATCATAGGTTAAGAATTATCTTAAGGGTTTTTTTACCAAAAAATGTTAAACTGGGTGGGCTAAATACATAATTTTAATTTAAAGCATAGAATCCAAAAGTGAATTTACCAAACTTGTTGACATTACATGTTATCTTAAGATCAATGATGTAAAAAGTTGCAGGAGATATCTGTACCAAAATAAGGAGTGGCAGTATCCTTGTAAAAACTGTTTTTAAGAATTCCATGGACAGTTTAAAATTTTATAAAATGCCACCCTCAAGACTCATTTTGAGATCATCATTTTAATTCCAAAGGATGTCATAGCTATGCAGCATTACAAAAGAAAATCAACTTTTATTAGTTATGTGTTTATAGTTATAAGTTAATTAGTCAGCCAATATGTGTTTAAGTGGATTCTCAGAAGATAGTAAGGATCAAGTTATCCACTTTAGGTTTTTAAGGAAACTAAAACAAAACAAAGGAACCAAAGCCAAACAGAACATTTTCCAAAAAACAAATTTTCTCAAAGAAAAAGCTGAGAATACAGTCCTTTGACTTTGTCTCATGCCAAATCACATCACTGTGTTCAAACCCAAAAAACACTGAAGTTTCTGGCATGCACATCTGCAAGACTTACCCTGTTGGGTCTGTTGATCCTTCTCTCAAATACATTTCCTTTTCCCCAATGAAAGTAGTGGGAGGAAATGGGAAGTGTTTTGGGTATTAGGAAAACAGCAGTCTAGGTCCATGGGGAAAGCTGTGGCATTCACCAGTCATGGAGATAACTGAAGAAATTGATTTGGGCAGCTGCATTTTTCACCCACACAAGGAGATTTGTCCAGTAGTCCTATAGCCCTCATTGGCCCACCAGGAGAAAATCCCTTCCCACACTTGTCTTCTTTCAGTACCAAGTTAAACCTGGAATATCTGCCATTCCCAGTTAAAACAACTGGAGAAAAAAATAACTGAAAGTCTCTATCTTAACCTTACAATTACAGTCTAAGAGTTATGTGTACTAAAAGAAAGAAAAATTTTATAAAAACATAGCATGAGTTAAAAATAGAAAAATGAAGTGGTTGCAGATACCCTTGCTAAAGTTACTGTTAGAATTTTGGGGCAGTTTCCCTCTGGTGAGTTTGAATCAAATTTTCAGTTGTTGCCAGCCATAATGTACTTCTAAGAAAAATTTACCAACTAATTGTAATAAACATAGATTAACCACCAGAATAACCAATAAAAGTATGTATAAAACACATAAAAATTATATTAAATCAGAGTGCACCTTCAGACACAACCAGAATTTCTCAAGGTGTCTAAGATAGAAACAGTTCCTTTTATTTATCCTTAAGTGAATAAATGGACATTTATTCATATATCTTAGCTTCTCTGAGAAGTCAATAGGAGCAGGCAGAGTGGGAAAGAAAAAAAAGAGAAAGGAGGGAAAAGGGAACAGCACAGATCACACAGAGCAGTTGCTTTTGGTCTAAGACAACAACAGAAACAAAAAAGTTCAAGAGGCTTGAGTCCAGCACACAACCCCAGGTCTGACCCCAATCCAGGGTTTTGGAGAGAAAGAACCAACACCTCTGCAAGCCAACAACCAATTAGGACAAACCTACAGGGCCCTATTATGCAATTCCTGATTAGTCATAATTGCAGGATTGATCCGATTTCATACATTAAATTAGTCCTGACATTCCAGGATATTCAAGGTAAAGGTGGGAGAAAGTAAAAAAATAGACTGGGGAACTTATCATAGGGCTGCCATCCATGCCCAAGAACTCACTTGTTTGTTGTACACAGTAGCATGCATGACTGATTAAATCTGGGAGTCCATGTGAATTTTGCAGCAAGGCTCATTTTGGGCTTCAGAATGTGGTCCCTGGCTAGTGTGGGTTCTTGCTTCAGTGATAATGGAAATTAAAAGTGAAACAAAATCATGAATTTTCAGGCAGAAACTTTAAATGGAAAGTTTATTATAGAAAAGAAAACAGTTGCCTATCCTATAACCAGTTCCAGAAAGAAGACATATAATATATGAAAAGATGCATAATGTTAGTTTTTTGGGAAATACAGATTAAAACCATGTACAAATCACCATACTTTCAGGGAGGGGCTTACACCACTGTGGTAAACCCCCAATTAATAACCACACTTTTAGTAGAACAATTAAAATAAAAATTGCCATTGACAAATATCAGTAAGACTATGGAGCAACTTGAACTATTTTAGTCACTGCTGATGAGAATAGAAAACAGTGCAATTAACTTTGAAAAATATTTTGACAACTTCTTAAAAGATAAAAAAATCTACCAAACAACCTGCCCATTTTACTTTTAAGAATATAAATATATAGGTCCATAAAAGAATTTATTCATTAATATTCATAGTAGCTTCATTCATAATAGCCCTAAGCTGAGAACAATCCAAATGTTCATCAATAAGTAAATACAATATACAAAAGAATTATTCTGGATCCATATACTGAAACAATAGTAATAAAAAGGAATGAATTATTAACTCATGTAATAACATCAGTAACTCTCAAGAGGAGTATGCTAAGTGAAAAAACTAGCGCAAAACACTATATATTATATGTTTCCATTTACACAAAAGTCTAGAAAAGACAAAACTAAAGTGATAGAGAACAAACCACTAGGATTAGGGTAAAGATTAGTGGTAAAGAGTTTTTCTAACATGTGTGAGGCTCTGGATTTGATCTCTAGCCACACACACACATGCATACACGAAAAAGAAGAGGAAGAGAGAGAAAAAATAAACAGATAATCCCACAGACTGAGTGATGGGAAAGAGGTTGATGCTAAAAGGATATAATCCCCCAAAATAAAGACCTAGTCAAAAACTTGGCAAATGGAATGAATAGTCACTTCTCAGAAGTACAAATGACTAATAATTATATGAAGAAATGTTCAGCATCACTGGCCATTAGAGAAATGAAAAATGCAAATCAAAACAACACTGTGATTCCATTCTACTCCACAAAGGATGGCTGTCATCAAGAACTCAAACAGCAACAGATTCTGGCAGGGTTGTAAAAAAGAACCCATCTAAATTGTTGGTGGGAATGTACAATAGTACAACTATTGTGGAAATCAGTGTGATAGCCAATTGTGAAGTCAACTTAAATGTATTAATCAATGCCTAGTGGATTAGTGGGTGTATCTGTAGATGATTGATGTGTAAACCACAAACTAAGTACAGAAGACCCACTCTAGATGTGAGTAGCACTGATTAATAGGCATGTAGCCTAGATGGAATACAAAGGGCAAGAAGAAGGAAGTCTTCCCTATTACCTCTTCAGAGGAGCTCTGTCTTTGTTGTTGTCTTTGGATGTTCTTCTCTTGTTCCTTTAGGCTTCCAGTGCATTCTTCAGCTTTCCAGTGTAGAGGGCTGCTTTCTGACCAAATTCTCACACCAGGTTCTGCAGTGAGCATCAGGCTTTTGACTTTTTACTGGATCCTCTGGCTCTGTTACAGCACACAGACAGCCACTTTGCATTCTTCCACCCCTGACTCTGCAGGCAGCACTGTAAGCCTACTTTGTAAATCCTTTATATATCATATGTAAATATATTTTATATGAAATCTGTTTTCCTAGTCAGCCATAACATATATAGTCAGTATGGACAGTTCTCAAAACATGAAAAATAGATATTCTATTTAACTCAGCTATACCCCTTCAAGAGTATTTTCTTTCTTTTTTTTTTGCAAGTTCTTTATTTTTAATTTAAAGAGAAACAAAAGCATGTAAAGGGTAGACATAATATAGAATTTCAAAAAAAGATAAACAATAAGAAATCACTAGTTGATAAATTACATATTATCCTCTTAGAAATAGTTGTTCAAATTATAAAATTAAAGCATACAAAGTAGATATTCAGACAGTGAGAGTGTAAACAGCTATGCATGCATGAATCTCTACATGTATTTCTATCCTTTCTGTATTAGAAGGAAAAACAAAACTTAGCAAGACAAAACAAAACAAATTCCTATAAAAAACATGAAACCAAAAAGTCATGTAAAACCACAGTACAAGGTGACCTACAATGATTACTGTGTTGTTTCTTATTATCTTCAATAGAATTGTCTATACCATCAGACATAATTGAATATAGCAGTATAATTGAATATAGCAATATGTAACAATATTAGTAAAAATAAAATATTGTAGACAGTATAAAACTTTAAAGGCAGGTAATAATCAAACCAGAATGGATATTCTAGTGAATCTTGCCATTGTAAGTGCAGTTGCCTATACTCTCAGACTTGATGCTATCAATCATAACAGCTTTGAATAAACTCTATCAATACAAAACCGTGATCCAACAAACCAGATTTGATTACGATCAGTCATGGTAAAACAGTGTAGGTTTTACAGAGCTTTAGATTAAGTTAATAGGAAATTAAGGATGATTACCATACTATATCCTGTTATTTTTGGGATTACTGTCTGTGCCCTCAAATCTAGTACAGGTAGAATGACTGTAACAGAATATAATACATCTAAGCAGAGTAGTGTGAGTAATGTGGGTTTTTAAATCCTGGTGCACTATTAACAATATAGCATATCAAGGCCATCTATGTTAGAGTTTCTAGTTATCCTTCTCTGCCTCATTTCTGCCATGCTATTTTCCTGCCTTTGTTTGTCTACTTTTCTCCTGTATACTGCCTGCCCCACTCATTTAGGCCTTTCTGCCACTGTTCCTAAATTCCTAGTATTTTTTTTCTCTCTCTCTAGAATGTCCTTCAGTATTCTCTGTAGGGTTGGATTGATGGTCACAAGCTCACCCAGTTCCTCTTTGTCATGGAAGCACTTTGTTTCTCCATAAACTTCTAGTGACAGTTTTACAGGGGTAAATCAATCTTGGTTGGAGGTTATTCTCTTTCAGGGCTTTGAATACTTTGCTCTAAGCTCCTCTTGATCTGGTGGTCAGTGTTGAGAAGTCAGCCATGATTCTGATGGGCTTACCTTTATAGGTAATCTGTTTCTGATAGCTTTTAATATTCTGTTTTTATATTGAATTTCTGGTATCTTGATTATTATATGTCTGGGTGTAGCTCTGTTTTGGTTGTAGGTGGGTGGAGTTCTGCATGCCTCACACAACTGAATGTCATTTTCTTTTCCCATGCTTGGGAAGTTTTCCTTAATTATTTCCATGAATAGCCTTTGTAATTCACCTGTTTGTATTCCTGCTTTTTTGTTCATGTTTCTTATTCTTAAATTATAGATTCTCTTATCATCTTCTAGCCTTTGTATTGTTACTGCCTGTTTCCTTGTTATTTTTAAGAGATCTTTCCTTTCATGATTACACATTGCAAACTTGTCTTCAAGTTTTGATAGTCTATCCTTAGTTTCTTTTAAGGTGTTTTGTCAGCTTTCAATGGAATTTTTAATTTCCAGGTAGTCTCTTTGAATCTGCTTCATGTATTCTATATTTTGTTTATATTCTTTATTGAATGTTTTTCTCCTTTTTTTGTGTGTTCCTCCCTTCTTCCATCTGTATCTTCCTGAGAGATGCTTCCTGAGAGCATTTCCTTTATTACTCTACTCATACCTTGCTTTACCTGATTTAATATTTCAGTTTTGAGCTCTTCTTTAACTGTGTGTAACTTATTTGTACAAAGATGAGTTACTGGTTTAAAAGATTCAGTAAATCATTTAAAAATTACTGTCAAAATTTGTTTCCAATATATGAATAATAAAAGACTGGTAAATATAAAAATCTGGGCAAAACTTGTATTCCTTTTAATTTGTAATCGTCTTCAATTTGTCAATACAATTTAGAGGAATCAGGATGGGAACCCACAGTTGTCTGATGTATGAATGATGGAATAAAAATTTTTATGAGCCATATTAAATGTACTACTGAAAAATAAAGGATGACTCTATATTACAAAATTTGTTGTACAAATATAAATGTATGTGTTTTAAATGCTTCTTCTTCTTCTTCTTCTTCTTCTTCTTCTTCTTCTTCTTCTTCTTCTTCTTCTTCTTCTTCTTCTTTTGGTATGGGGATTGAATTCACAACCTTATGCTTGCCAGGCAAGTGCTTACACTGCTGAACTAAGCCCCTAGCAGTAGCTGTTTTAAATTTATGAAATATTTAAAACATATCTTTAAAAAATGATTTTCTATCTCACCACTTCACCATAAACTAACCAGCTTTATCTATTAGTCCAGGAGAGCTAATGGATTTCTTCTGGCCACTTTGCTCTTCTCTACCTGGGTCACTTGACTTCCACCAATAGGCTTAGTCTTCTAGAGTTTCTATCATGGGCAACAGATTAAGAAACTGTAACCTAACCCATTGGGATACCACATTATTGACTTATTACATTTTCCTGGCTATTCAGGTAGAAAGTAAAAAACATAAAGCAAAACAAACCCGTACCACAACCACTACTCCAATTAGCTCAAGTAATGAGCTGATTAGAAGGGCACAGGAGATACTTAGAAGTACAGAGAGGACTCAAGAGAATAGGAAAATGGAAATATAATCAGGCCTCCTTAGAATACATCAGATAGCTACTGTCTCTATGATCACATAGTGTCTTGATTATTTCACCTGATGCTTCTACATTCTACAATTTTCCTTAAGCTATTTTTTCTATTTTTGGAAACATGTGTACATGGTTGAGAATGGCCACCAACTCTAAGGTCATATCAGCATTTGGAGTTCAGTGCCTATCTCCATTTAAGTGATTAAATTTCTATCTCATAGGTCCAATTCCACAGAGAAGATGTAATTGACCTTGCTTGGTCAGCTAGGACTGGGGATCAGGTTTCCTTATGTAAAAGGTGTATTGGAAATCATGGATATTGTGATTTAGATTTTAAATGTCCCCCAAAGCCTCATATTTATGGATGGAGCCTGGTCAGACAGGGCAAGTCATTGGGGGCATAATTTAGAAAAGTATTTTCTTGTCCCAGGATCATCCCAGTTCCTCTCTCTACTTCCTGTTATGAGCATCTTTCCTCTGCCTGAATCTTCTACCAGGCTTTTTATGACTTAGAGCTGGCCAGCCATGGACTGAACCCATTGAAATTTTATAAACCTGCATGTGCCAGGTATTTTTTCCCAGTAAGGAGAAAGTAACCAATACAATGGCTGTGTAACTTGTACAGTTGTACAAGTTAATGAAACTTTATTCTTATAACTTCCTGGTTATCAATCATAGTCTGCACATAGAGGGCTCTGCACATTCCTTTTAATACTGTATTGTCACTGTCAAACTCTAAAATTTTGAATGAAGTTTTCATATTTTCATTTTATTCATAGCTTTATAAATTATACAGCTGATTCCACTGCTTGGCCTAGATATGAGGCAAGACTTGATGGTAAGGGAAACTTTCTTTCCTATATTGGCAGTTAGGGAATATTTTCTGTATTTTATAGTCTTAGTTTTTACCATTAACCTTTTCCTTTATTTGTACTTACATTTCTGCTTATTACTCAAATAATCAGCAAATATTGGCTCCTTCTAAAAGTTAGAGTTATTATAGGCACTGGAAGTATTTGATGAATAGAAATTCTTCAGTCATGGAACATAGTGTCTCTCCAAGTTTACTCTAGCAGGTTATCAAGGAACTGTCACTCTGCCTTTACAGAGCACCAGGCCTGCTTTCCTGGAGTTTCCTGTATACTCCAGTTAGTATCTGAGTAGATGTAATTGAAAGGCATGCTGAAACCTTAGTGCAGAAACTAGTAGAGGAAAAAATTCAGTATTAGGATTAGTGGATTTTTCATACCAAAGGGTCCTTTTCTTTTAACCTCACTTTAAGCACATCGAGTTCTAGTAAGTTGATAGTCATTGCCTAACATGGCAAGTCTGACAATCATAATCAGCTTGCTTCCAGATTGCATTAATATCCAATTTAGTTTTATCTAACAGGAAGTAGAAGTAAAAAAAAAACAGGGTGTAGTAAAACTCAGAAAGAGAGAGCAACACTGTGGCTTTAGTTCCTGGAATTTACTTTGTAACAAGCTGTCTAACAGCTGGGAATATAAAGAGACAGGGCACAGCTTCTTAATGGAGAGTGTTAGAAGACCTATGGAGGAGACTGTGACATTACTCAAGTATATGTTCAGGACGGAATAAAGATTTCACAAGGAAGACCTTAGAGAAGGCTGAGATCCCAGGACTCTCCTCAGATCATGGTTAACACAACACAGTGACTATCATCAGACCCAACCATCTGCTGTTGTCTCTGTGTTGTTCAGATGTTCCTCTTATTCTGGCAATTTCATTAGAGCATCTTTTATGATTTGTTTGCTGCAATAAAACTAGTTACTATCAACTATGGTGCAGAATGCTAACCTCTCTTCCTTTTAGTAAGAGAACATGTGAACTTTGGCTTGTTACATGGCTGCCCAACCTGATAGCACAGAATCTCTTGCAACAAGATGCAGCCTACAGAGGATTGTCTTGATGGGATATGAATGGAAATGACATGGTCAAGTTAAGCATCCTTTGCTTAAAAATAATGCTTAAAGAAAATGTTTCACTCCATCTTTCCTTCTTTCCACTGGCTAGCAACTAACAGGATCTTTGACCCAAAGAATGACAACAGTCTGAAGATGATGTCACCAAGTAAAGCCCATTTACTAGTGTTGGACTATTAATTGAGAGAAATCTACTACTGTTTAACTTGCTGTGGTTTAGGGTTCCTTCAACTGCTGTGCAGTCTATATTCTAACTAAGCACTTTGTTAAGTATCTGCTTTTTACCAGGAATGGATTATAAGCACTTTGTATCATCTCATTTCATTGTTCAACCACACTATCAACATAATATTTATGTCTCTATTTACAGATTGATAAATTGAGGTGGGAAGGGGTTAGGGATGGAGAGAATGGGAAGGAAGAGAAAGGAAAGAGGAAGTAAAAAATATAAGAAAAGCTAAGTAAATTTAGTCAATGTTTTATAGCTATTAAATGACATAAGGATTTAAATTGAGGGCTGTTTGACTATTTAGTCTTTGATGATTTTGCTACTGAGAATTTTAGGAATTTTGTTTCACCTACTGGAGATGACTTAAAGAAGGCTACCCAGTAAAATGCTCATCTCTGGCCAAGGATTTAGCCCAGTGGCATAAGCACCTGCCTGGCAAGCATGAGGTTGTGAGTTCGATCTCCAGTACCAAAAAACAAAACAAAACAAAACAACTATTCCTCTCCTACTATCCCACTATCCTAATCAAAAAGACTAGAGTATACATATTATTATTAAAGGTAATAAAATAAGTATAGTGAGCCATATCCAGATATCTTATTTACTCTTTGCATTGTCTGCATTTTCATCTTGTAATAATCTTAGTAATATTATTACTCTATATGCCTAAGGAGCCATTTTCTGTAATAAGTTCCTTACATTGATATATAATTGAGGAGAAGCTTTGAGGCTGTTAGAAGAATTAACGTTTCAACTATAAAAGATTCTGACTATTCATATGTCTTTTATAATTATAACATGTCATTATTTGAACACAGTCTCTACTTACAGGTACAATATGCTAAACACATATTGCTTTATTTATCTGGAGAAGTCTCAGTAGCAAGAAGGGTATCAGTTAGGTTGGACCAAAATCTAGTAAACACTATGATTGAGAACCAGGAAGTTATAAGAATAAAGTGCATTAATATCTTGAAACTGTTGTGAATATGTGGTATTGGCAGTGAGAGTGTAGTCTAAGTTACATAATCAACACATTTTTTTTATTTTACAAAGAATAAAACAAAAGAGGACAGAACAAAGCAGATCAGAACAGAACAATGTAAGTAACACAGCACTTCACAACAAGACAATTGGATATCAACAGTAGCTACCATAATGTCTCTTTCTTTGAAATTGTTGAGCATAGCTTCACACACAATGATATCAAACATAACAAAATAGAATAAAACCATTCAAGAGAATGAAAGTATTATAAGGCATTCTGAACCAAATAACAGAAAACGAACAATGGCTACTATAATATCATTTGCCATAAAAATATTTATACTATCATACATATTAAAATTCAATAAGACACAACATGATAGAACCAATGGTAATAGAAGAACAAAAGCATGTTAGGACTTCAAAGCAAGATGATATTAAATCAGCAATGGCTGCCATAATGTCTTGCTTTCTTCAAAGTAGCTGTTCATACCATCACACATAACAAGATCAAACAAAACAGAATAAAACCATTCCAACCAATGAATGAACACATTATAAGACTTCAAAGCAATATAATGGGGGACCATGATTACCATAAAATCTTATGTACTCTTACCATTTCTTACACTAGGGACACTATATGGTATTTATACATGCAAGTTTGATTTATTTCACTTATGAGTATGGTCTCAAGTTTCATCCATTTATTTATAAATATCTCAATGTGATCATTCTTTATAGCTGAGTAGTACTCCATTGTATAAAAGTACCACAATTTTTTTATCCATTCCTCAGTTGATGGGCACTTAGGTTGTTTCCAAGATCTGGCTATTACAAATTGTGCTGCTATAAAAATGGGGGCACATTTGTATGATGTTTTCAGTTCTTCTGGGAATATAACTAGGAGTGGAATACCTAGGTCAAATGGGACTTCCAATCCCAGCTTTTTGATGCATTTCCAGAATGACTTCCACAGTGGTTGCACCAGTCTACACTCCTACCAACAGTGCACAAGAGTTCTTTTCCCCACAGCCTCTCCAGCATTTGTAGTTTTCTTGAACCTGGCCATTCTTTCTGGAGTGAGATGGAATCTCAGTGTGGTTTTAATTGCATTTGATGAACATTTTTTCATGTATTTATTTGCCATTCATATTTCTTCATCTGAGAACTGTGGGTTCATCTTGGAGGCCCATTTTTGGATTGGGTCTTTGAATTTTGGGGGTCTGATTTTTTTTAATTCTTTATAAGTTCTAGACAGAAGTCCTTTGTCTGAGGGGCAGTTCACTAAAATTTTTTCCCAGTTTGTGGGTTTTCTTTTCACTATGCCAGAGATTTCTTTCAACATGCAGAAACTCTTTAATAAGATGTGTTCCCAATTATTGATTCTGGAAAGTATTTCCCGTGTGGTTTGGTTCTTGTTCGTGAATTCTCTACCTACCCCCATGTCTTCAAGATTTTTACCTACTTTGTCTTCCAACAGATTTAGTGTTTCTGTTTTAATATTTAGATGTTTGATCCATTTAGATTTTAGTTTAGTACATGGAGATAGGCATGGGTCCAGTTTTAGTTTTTGGCATATGGATAGCCAGTTTTTCCAGCACCATTTATTAAAGAAACTATCATTCTTCCAGTGAACATGTTTGGCCCCGTTATCAAAGATAAGGTGGTTGAGTGTGTTTGTAGTTGTGCGTGGATCTTCTAATCTATTCCATTGATCTTCAGATCTGTTTTTATTCCAGTACCATGTTAATTTTATTACAGTAGCTTTGTGGTATAACTTTAGGTCAGAGATTGTGATGCCTCCTGCCTTGCCTTTGCTGCTTAGAATTGCCTTTGCTATTCTAGGTCTCTTCTGGTTCCAGATGAATTTTAGGAATGATTTCTCTAGATCTATGAGGTATGTTAGTGGTATTTTCATTGGGATTGCATTAAATCTGTATAAGAATTTTGGGAGAATGGCCATTTTCACAATGTTTATTCTTCCTATCCATAACAAGGAATGTCTTTCCATTTCCTGAGGTCCTCTTCAATTTTTTTCAGGGTATTATAATTTTCCTTGTATAACTCTTTTACTTCTTTCATTAGATTAATTCCTAAGTATCTCATTTTTTTGGATGCTAGTGTGAAGGGTGTGACTTCTCTTATTTCTCTCTCAGTGATTTTGTTGTTAGTGTATAGGAATGCTATTGATTTTGAGTATAGACTTTGTATCCAGATACATTGCTGAATTTATTTATTATATCTAGGAGACTTTCAATGGAGTTCTGGAGGTCTTCTATGTAGAGTATTATGTCATCTTCAAATAATGATAATTTAACTTCCTCTTTTCCTATCTTTACTTCTTTTATTTCTGTCTCTTGTCTAATTGCCCTGGCTAGTATTTCTAGTACTAACTTGAATAGGAGTGGTGATAAGGAACATCCTTATCTCGTGCCTGATTTCAAGGTAAAGGCTTTCAGTTTTTGACCATTTAATATGATGCTGGCTATTGGTTTGTCTTAGATGGCCTTTATAATATTGAGGTAAAGACCATCTATTCCAATTCTCTGTAAGGTTCTTATCATGAATGGGAGTTGGATCTTATCAAAAGCTTTTCCTGCATCTATAGAAATGATCATGTGATTCTTACTTTTGTCTCTATTGATATGGTGGTTTACATTTATTGATTTACATATGTTGAACCATCCCTGCATGCCTGGGATAAATCTCACTTGGTCATGGTTATAATCTTCTTGATGATTTGCTGCATCCTGTTTGCCAATATTTTATTGAGAATTTTTGCATCTATGTTCATTAAGGAGATTGACCTGTAGTTCTCTCTTTTAGTTGGGTCTTTCTCATGTTTTGGTACTAGAGCAATATTTGCTTCTAGGAATGACTTAGGGAGAATTGCTTCTCTTTTAATTTCATTGAGGAGTTTGAGGAATTATGTCTTCTTTGTATTTCTTGTAGAATTCTACAGTGAATCCATCTAGGCCTGGGCTCTTCTTTGTTGGTAAGGACTTGATTACATTTTCAATTTCATTAATACAAACTGGATTATTCACAGTTTTACATCTTTTTGATCCAGTCTGGTGGTTCACATGTTTCTAGGAATCTGTCCATTTCTTCTGTGTTATTGAACCTATGAGAGTAGAGGTTTTTGAAATAGGTGTTAATGATCTTCTGTATTTCCACAGAGTTGGTAATGATTTCACCTTTTTCATTTTCTATTGCATGAATTTGAGTCTTTTCTTTCTTTTTTTAAATAAGGTTGGCTAGGGGCTTATCAATTTTATTTATTATTTCAAAGAATCAACTCTTTGATTCATTGATTCTTTATACTGTTTTCTTAGTTTCTATTGCATTAATTTCTGCTCTGATCTTTATAATTTCCTCCCTTCTTTTGGCTTTGGGCTTGGCTTGCTCTTCTGTTTGAGGTATAGTATCGGGTTGTTTATTTGTATTCATTCTGTTTTCCTAATGTGGGAACTCAATGCAATAAATTTTCCTCTGAGGAATGCTTTCATTGCATCCCACAGGTTCTGGTAAGTTGTATTTGTATTTTCATTTGCTTGTAGATATTGTTTAATTCCTGCTTTAATTTCCTCTGTGACCCCCTGATTGCTCAAGAGTTTATTATTCAATTTCCATATGTTTGTGTGGTTTTTGTAGTTTCTTTTATCATTAATACCTAGTTTCATGGTGCTATGAGCTGATAATATGCATGGGATAATTTCAATTCTTTTTCATTTACTTAAATATGTTCTGTGGGCTAGTACATGGTCTATTTTAGAGACTGTCCCATATACTGCTGAGAAGAATGTATATTCTGATGTTGTTAGATGGAAGACTCTGTATACATTTATCAAGTCCATTTGTTCACAGGTGTGATTCAGTTCTGTTATTTCTTTTCTGACTTTCTGTCTAGTTGATCTATACTTTTGTGTCAACGGTGTGTTAAGGTCTCCTGTTATAATTGTGTTATTGCTTATTTGATTTTTCATTTCTGTTAATACTTGCTTTGTGTAGCTGGGTGCTCTGGAATGTGGTGCATATATATTTAAGATTGTTATCTCTTCTTCTTGCAGTTTTCACCTAACTAGTATGTGAACTTCTTTATCTCTTTGGATCATTCTTGGTTTGAAGTTCACATTGTCTGCAAACAGAATAGCTACCCCCTCTTTTTTTGAGTTCCTGTTGCATAGAGTATTGTTTTCCATCTTTTGACTTTTAGTCTATGAGTTTCATTTTGTGTTAGATGGGTTTCTTGTAGACAGCATATGGTTGGACCTTGTTTCTTGATCCATCCTTCCAGTCTGTTTCTTATAATTGGTGAATTGAGGCCATTTACATTAATGATTATAAACTAGTTTGTTGACATTTTATCTTTCTGCTGTTGTATCTTTATCTTTCCCTTCTGTTTGTCTGTCTTGCTTAGTGGTTTTTCCCTTTGTGTGTCTAGAATGTCTTTCAGTATTCTTTGTAGGGTTGGTTTGGTGATCATGAAGTCCTTCAGCTGTTCTTTGTCATGGAAGTATCTTATTTCTGCATCCTTTTGAAGGACAGTTTTGCAGGGTACATCAGTCTGGTTGGAAGTCACTTTCCTTTAGGATCTGAAATACTTCACTCCATGCTCTTCTTGATTTAATTGTTTGTGTTGAGAAGTCTGCTGTGATTCTGATAGGTTTTCCTTTATAGGTGAGTTGTCTTTTCTCTAACAGCTTTTAATATTCTGTTCTTATGTTGGATTTCTGGGATGGTGATTATTATATGTCTGGGTGTAGTTTTATTTTGGTTATGGCTATTTGGAGTTCTATATGCTTCACTAATCTGTATGTCAGTTTCCATTCTCATGCTTGAGAAATTTTCAGCTATTACTTCTGTAAATAGCCTGTTGATATCATTTCTGTTGTCCCCTTCTTTTTCATTTATCCCTATTAATCTTATATTGTTTTTCTTTGCATCATCTTGTAGCTGTTGAATTGTTATTTTCTGATTGCTTGTTATTTTTAGAAGGTATTTTCTTTCCTGTTCACTGGCTGCAATCTTATCTTTGAGGTCTGAAATTCTATCTTCACTTTCCTTGAAGTGGTTTTGGCAACTTTCAACAGAATTTTTGATTTCCTATATATCTCTTTGAATCTGCTTCATGCATTCTGTTTGTTTCTTACACTGTTCATTCAGGGATTCTATCTTTTTGCTTTGCTCCTCTAATTTTTTAGCTGTGTCTTCTTTAGATGCATTCAGTATTTCTTTCACTACTTTTATTATTTCTTCTTTGATTTGAGTTCCTTCATAGCTTCCCGTACTTGCTTCTTTATTTCAGTTGATAACATTTCAGGCATTTCAAGTGTATGGCTAGTATTTTCTTCTATGTACATGGCTCATAGGCTTTCTTGGGATGGGCTGGAGGTTTGAGAATGCATTTTGGTCATTCATTTTGTCATTTTCCTATATTTCCATGTTTCAAGTGATGTTGCAAAGCTTCCCTGGGTGTGTTGGAAATCACCTCCTGTACCCTCAGCTTCTGGGACTCATGCAGCTTTGGCTCCCCTCATGGCATGGGCCTGGCTCTCCTGGTTGACTGAAGGTCACTGGACGTGGTCCACTCAAGCCCTCAAAACCTCTCGATCCTAGTCCAGTGTCCTATGGGGCTGGGCAGGCACCCAACCACCGGGAACAATGGTCCAAACTCTCCCCAGGCCAGTGCCAGTGAGCTGGAACTCACCTCATGGTGTGGGCCTGGGTCCCCTTGTGGTGTGGGCCTGGCTCCCCTGGTTGAATGAAGGTCACTGGGCATGGTCCACTCAAACCCACAAAACCTCTCGAGCCTCGTCCAGTGTCCTAGGGGGCTGGGTGGGCATCCAGCTGCTGGGAATGATGGCCCCAAACTCTTCCCAGGCCAGCACCAGAGAGCTGGAACTCACCTCATGGAGTGGGCCTGGCTCCCCTCATGGTGTGGGCCTGTCTCCCCTGGTTGAATGAAGGTCACTGGGCGTGGTCCACTCAAGCCCGTAAAACCTCTCAAGCCTAGTCCAGTGTCCTAGGAGGCTGGGCAGGCACCCAGCCACTGGGAATGATGGTCTCACACTCTCCCCAGGCCACCACCAGTGAGCTGGAACTCACCTCACAGCATGGGTCTGGCTCCCCTGGTTGAATCAGTCAACACATACTTGAATCTACTAACTGTCAGGCATTATGAATGACATAGGGCTTTATATACAAAGTTTTATGGTCTTGCTTTTTAACTAGATTATTCCAGTTAGATATTACTTTAGATACTATATTTTATTCCTTTGGTTTTCTTTATTGTAGATTGTCATGGTCCTTCTTTTGCTGCTATAACAGAATACCACTGACAGGGTAATCTGTAAACAGTAGAGGTTCATTGGGTCACAGTTCTAGAGGCTGGGAGGCCCAAGATTACATGGCTCTAGTGAATGCCTTCCTGCTGTTTCATAATATGACAAAAACCAAGTGAGCATGTGAGAGACAAGTGGACAATGGCAGAATGATCTTGAAGGTATTCAGAAGTCCTTGAGGTAAGCCTGAATCAACCTCAAGGATCATGAAGGCCAATTTCCATGAGGAAACCTGTGGGACCACAGGCTTTGCTCTTTAGGACTGCCTAGGGACTCTGCACTCTGCATTCTGGTGCAGTACTGCTATGCAGCCTTAGGCATAGATGAAACAGGCCCAGCAGAAACTATGTCTTGATTAATATAGCTTTGTAGTAAATTTTGGAGTCAGGAAAAGTCAGTTCTCAAACTTTGCTCTTATTCAATATTATGTTGGCTACACTGGGTCTTTTGTTTGTTTTTTACCCTTATAAACTTCAAATCAATTTATTGATGCCTACAAACTAACTTGTTAGAATTTTGATTCAGATTTCATTGAAGCTGTAGATTAACTTAAGGGGAATTGACAACTCAATAATAGTGAGACTTCTTGTTCATGAGCATGAAATATTTCTTCATTTATTGCTTCAAAATTTTCTTTAATCAGAGACTTGTAGCTTTTCTTATGTAGGTCTTGTATATTGTTAAATTTATACCTAAGTATTTTATTTTGGAAGTTGCTAATATAATTTTTTAACTTCAAATTTCACATTCATTGTTGTTACATATGAAAATAATTGACTTTTGTATAATAACTTTGTATTATATAACCTTGTTACACATTCTTATGAGTTTCAGGAGACTGTTTTGATGTATCCCTTTGGTTTCCCTAGACAATCAAATAATCTATAACCAAGATAGTGGACATTCTTTTCTCATCAAATAATTCAAGTTATAGGATGTTCAAGAAAGGGTAAATATTTTCTGAATTAGAAACCTAAAAACAGGCTAATTTGCTGTGTATTCATAAAATAATATCAAATCTAATTCATCCCAAAGAAAATTAACAATATATGTTTTGACCACTGCTCAAGAATAGGAACCATCCCAGTATGGCTCAAATGCAAAAGTATCATCCCACATTTCAAATAGGTTACAGTGCAGTTATGAAGGGAGAACCACACTTGAGCTTTAACTGCAGATTTTTCATCCTTTTTAACTTAATTATTTAATCTTTATGGGTCTCAGTTACTTCACTTGAAAAACAGATGGATTTAAAATGCTATACAAAGCATTCCCAGGATAAAAATTTCCATGATTCCAAAAAGGAGGTGGAGTAGACCCTGATTTTTTTTTGTATAGTCAGCATCTATTTTCTCTATATCTTTGTAACAGAAATCTCAGTTTTGCGCAGGTTATCACCCACTTCCATGTAGGTGTGACTATTGGGGAGCAGATGCTCCAGGGGTGAATCTGACAGGTGTAGACTGTTCTTGTCAATGGTTGTTCCAAGAATAATAATGGGATAAAATTCTGGTACTGGTATGTGAGAAGAATATGAGTATGTTGAGAGGTTATGCTTTTGAGAAAAACTTCCTTTCTCTGATGACAGAACCATAGAAAGATAAACTTCTTCTCTTCTGTCCACTGTCAAACTGATGGACAGCTTTCTATTTTGAGGATGACACTTATGTTGAAGATGATAGAGTCCAAAACTGGAGTTCTTGAGCTGATGTACATGCCATGTAGCCCATCCTAGGATTATTCCTTTATTGGTCATATAATTTGTGACTGAAATTATTGGTTTTTAAAGTTATGTAACAGTTACTATTTGATAATAGATTTAAGATATAAAGGACAATAATGATGATGTTCTAAGGTAGTACTGGTTATTACAATTGAGTGTCCAACTGGGATTTTGTGGGTGAGTACTGTTGAAGAAAGAATATTTGTTTGAAATCTTAAAAGGTAGATGTGATTATGTTATATGTGGGGAAGTAGTAAACATCTGTTATTTGTATTCAGCATTTATTTTTTCTTCTTGTTTTGTAGCATTATTTTTATTTTCCTTTGAGGAATCACTTTTCCTTGCCTTCACCCACAGGGTGTGTGTGGAGGTTACACACTGAGCCCCTGGGAATAGTAAATAACTTAGATTTTAGGTCATTTTATTCAGTGGGCAAATTACCCTTTGTCACCATTCTAATTCCATGATGGGTGGGGCAATGTATTTAATGGTTTCATGCTTGTTTAATGAGACTCAACCCTGAAGTTTTTGGCAGGGACAATTGAAAACTAGATTTGTCTTTTCCTCTAGAGTTGTGATACTGGAAGAAATATTAGTTTGGTGCTTCTAGTGTTCATCTTGATATCATAAGGGATCTACTTGAGACCAAAACAAACCTAGAAAAAATCAGAGTAATGAGTTGGAAAGATAAATTTTTTAAATTTCAATGACGATTTTTAAACTCATTGATTTAATTATGGAAAAGGCAAATGTATTTTTCAATTATATGAGACAATAAATCTCTTCCCTTCACGTTTTACTTCATTTTAATTTATATATACAGTTTTTGAGACAGGGTCTCACTATAGTTCAGGCTGGCTTTGAACTCACTGTGTAGCTCAGATTGGCCTTAAACTTGAGGTTATCTTCCTGCCTCAGCCTCCCAAGTGCTTTGATTACTGGCATGGACCACCATGCCTAGCTCCCTACTTTTAAAAAGTTAATTGGTCTTAGTTTTCTTCACAAGCTAAGAGTATCTATTAAGGTAAGAACTTCATGAATGCAGAAGTGAGGATCAATACTTTTCCTATTTGAAAATTTTTCTGAATAAATTGAAGCTCATGTCTAAATCTCTTATAATAAATTTTAGAGGATGAAAGACATTTTGTAGTTCTTACTTTCTATAGCTAGAGCCTGTGTGAATCAAGCTATAAAAGACAATTAACAGGAAAAGAGCATATAGGCTTATTTGATATTAATATTTTATGTGACACAAGAAGCTTTGTAGAAGGAAGTAAAAAATTCCAAGGAAGCAGTTAGACTCTGGGTCTTATACAAAATTCTACAAAGGGTAGTAAATAATGAATAAGTGGAAAGATAAAAGAAAGATAGGGATGATAAATTATGGGAAAGCAACTACAACATATATGGGGGAAACTAATGCAAGATAAGAGTGATTTTAGTAAGAGTCGTTTATACAAATTTATCTTAGTATTAATTACTCATCTCTGGTGATAAAAGTGTTCACCTCCTGCTACAGGAAGGTCACTTTTCTTATGAGGAAATTATGCTCCAATTTAAGGTAGAAAGGAGGAGGCCAGAAAGTCCTTCCTGCATCTGTTTCTTTCCAATATTTTGTAGCTCAAAATAATAAAAATACCAAAGTGACACATTTGAGAATGGTGTGTCCTAATCCTTTTCACAGTCTATCTCAAAAGGAGGCATTCAAAACATGACATTGTTTCCATTAGTTTATGTTACTTTATATATATACCTCTCAAAATGAAAGATTACAGGGGGAATTAGAAGACTATAACTTCCTAAAAGAGGAAAAAGTCACCTAAAGTTTTTAGAGTTTATAAGCATCTCATTATATTTTAGTGCTTGATTTGAAAATGGTTTTCAGAGGAAAAGCCAATATGATTCATTTTTATTAAATGCATGCACATACACATTTTAAGAGAAAGTGAAAATATTACTCAGTTTTAAGAGCAGGGTAAAATCCACATCTATTCCCAAGTTAATACTATTTACTGCACATATCACTTCTGAGAGGAAAAGAAAGCATCATTCTAAATATCTGTATATTTATAATCCTTCCTCTTGCCTTTACTTTGGATTCAGTTCTCAAAGATGTGCTCTAAAATCTTTAATTTAAGCCTAAAAAACAAATAGAACTCAGGTATCCAGGCTTCATCTTGAATTCAAGGAAATGCCACCTGGTTATCCTTTTTAAAAATTTAACAAGACTCATTTCATCTATCAAAATGCATTCAAAAATTGTTTCTATATTCTTTCTGACTTTTACCTGCTTACAAAATATTGGCGTGGTTTGTCTAGTGTTATTTGAAAAAACAAATGGTGATTTCCTGGGGCCGACAGTAACTACAGCATCTCTCCCTTTCTCAAGTCCCAGGATAAGCCTCTCTGAGGTTTGATAGGTTTTATAGAATTATAATGACATTCAGAGAGCTCTCAGGGCTCTGAGCCACAAAAGGTATTTTTTTCCAATATTATAATTTGTCTGTTATCTTTTTATTGCAATGTCCTCTGAGAAATACTCAGAGGACAAGGTCAACATAATTGGTACTTTTGTTTTGTTCTGAGAAGACAATGTTTAGACCTTGGAGTTCAATAATGCTGCATTCATCCTTTCCACTTTATATCATTTCCACTGAGGGATTTCTTGCAACAATATTTACCCATTTTCCAATATGTGGAGCTCCTATATCTAGTATAATATTCAGGGTTGCCATTACACTAGGTTTGATAAGAGTTGGTTCTTAGATCTGAGTTTAGCCCCAGATTTCTGCTGTAATGATGAAACCTCACTGGTTCCTGAAAGGTGCTGATGTTGGAGGAGAGGAGAGATGTGTGAGGAGGCCCTTGTAATAGACAGAAGAACTCTAGACAGTTTTTATAAAGTTGCCCTATGCAGGCAGGCCCAAATAGAATCACCACTAATCATTCATTAGCAAGTTGGCAAGGAATTACCTTATTCCAGAGCCAACATTTTAGAGCCCAGTGCTACAGAATAGATTAAATGTGAGCATGCAGAAAGTATAGAAGTTCTGAGCACTGCCCGAATCAATTTAAAAGATTACGAAAGGCAGTGATAGACACCAGTGGAATATGGATAACAAGGGAAAGGGAAATAGGAGAGGGTTCAGAGGTAGAATAATACCAAACTCAGGTCAGAGTGTCTCATAATTTTGATAAACAGTGGCTTGCTTTCAGAGTTAGCTCCTTCAGTAAAAGGTTAATGAAAAACTACTTTGAAGTTATTCCTCTCCTCACTGTGATGCCTGCCCTAAAGGGTTTAATTCGTTTGTTTTTGTGGTCACCTCTGAGTTTACCCATCTTCTGCGTGTACAGGAACAGTTTCATGCTGTGAGTTGTTGTAGATTGGTAAGTAAAATTAAACAATAATGTTCACATTTTAGGTCAGAACATTTATATGGCTCTAATGAAGAAACCCAGTTTGTTTTGCTACAACACTTTATGCCTATCAGACATTTCAAAAAATAGTCTTCCTTGTAGCTACAGATAAAAATTTCTCTTGTCTGCTAACTCTACCAGACTCTATTAGAAAAGCATAAATAGTAGTCTTGTTGACTGATATTATTTGGAAAAAGCAATCATTTAAAAGAGAGAGAATATGTAGACAATGGTCTAATAATTTCTATATCAATTTTGTCAGATGAGTGGCTGTTGTTAACTTATAAACTAGCTTAACAAAGACTATTCTAAATAATGTATAAACTCTGGAGTGCTTAGACAAAACCAGGCATAAAGAGCAGTTTCCTATAATCTCCAATAGAAAAAGATCCTAAGATTCTGAAAACATCTGAAACAACCTCATCATGCCACAGGATTTTGAGTTATTCCCAATCAAAGATTTTCTTTGATGTTTAGGCAAAGATCTCCTGCCAAACAGGTCAGCAGAAGGCAGGAAATGCAAGCTCTGGAAGATAGGCTTACATGCAGGCATGCCAAGTGTTGCTTAGCTATATAATACTTCTATTCTATGGGTAACTTCAAAGGCTATGAAGCAGAGTCTGCAATAAAGCCCTCCTGAGAATATACTGTTTAACCTACTAGAATGAACCTCAAAAATTGTTGCAGTAGTATATATTATATAGTCTCCAATGCTTTTGAAACCCAAGACATCGGTCATGCTTTAAAAACTAAGGATAGGGTATTTAGGGATATTGCTGTATTTGTAAAAATCTTATTAATGACCATGACTTCTAGCTGGTAATCTTTAATAATGAATGAAGATATTAATTCTATTCATGGCATTCTTTTTTGACATAACTGTGTTCTCTCCTTGAATTTATTGAGTTTTAAAATATAGAAAATTCAATGACAATGGATAATAAATACCACCAAAATGACAACTTTTATTTCCGATTTTTTTCTGTTCCACAATCTGTTTTCTTTTTGTGTCTTATTGTTTTCCCTCTCTCCAAAGATCAACATCTTTGTTGTGTTCATTCTAATTATATTTTTATATTTGTATTTATTTTATGTTATATAGATTCCACTTGACATCACTGCAGCCATCTTGAGATATAACTGCTATGAATTTCCCCAAGTAACCCTAATTAGGTTTTCTGGCATAATTTCCCAGCAAATTGTAAATAGACTGTTAGAGTGGTATGTAGAGATCGCAGCTGAACCCTGGCCCAGGAATATGCCTTTTTGATATTATCTTAAACCATGTGCCAGGTGCAGTGGCACACTCCCACCAACAGTGAAGAACTGTTCCTTTTTCCCTGCAGCCTGACCAATATTTGTTATCAGTCGATTTCTTGATGGCAGCTATTCTTTCTGGAGTGAGGTGAAATCTCAATATTGTTTCAATTTGCATTTCTCGAGTGACCAGTGATGGTGAACATTTCTTTATGTATTTATTTGCCATTTGTATGTTTTCATCTGAGAAATGTGTGTTCATCTCAGATGCCCATTTTAGAGAGGGTCTTTGAATTTTGAGGGCCTAGTATTTTTTAATTCTTTATATGTTTTGGATATAAGTCCTTTGTCTGAGGGGTTGCTAGTTAAAATTCTTTCCCATTCTGTGGGTTTTCTTTTCACTCTGTTGGTGATTTCTTTTGAAGTACAAAACATTTTAATAATATGAGGTCCCAGTTGTTGATTCTTTGAAGTGTTTCCTGTGCAGTTTGCATTTTGTTCATGAATTCTCCACTTACCCCTATGTCTCCAAGACTTCTACCTAACTTGTCTTCCAGTAGAGTTAATGTTGTTGTTTTAATATTTAGATCTTTGATCCATTTTGATTTTAGTTTAGTGCATGGTGATAGACATGGGTCTAGTTTCAGTCTTTGGCATGTGGAGAGCCAATTTTTCCAATACCATTTATTAAAGAGGCTATCCTCCTTCCAGTGAACATGTTTAGGCCCTTTGTCAAATATCAGGTAGCTGAGTGTCTTTGTAGTTGTGTTTGCATCTTCTAATCTGTTCCTTGGTCCTCAGGTCAATTTCTTTGCCAGTACCATCACTGTGGCTTTGTAGTATAATTTCCAGTCAGGAATTGAGATGCCTCCTGTGTTGCCTTTGTTGCCCAGTATCACCTTTGCTATTCTAGGTTTCTTCTGTTTCCAAATGAATTTTAGGAATGTTTTCTCTAGATCTGTATGGTATGTTAATGGTATTTTGATTGAGATTGCATTAAATCTGTGTAACAGTTTTGAGAGTATTTCATAATGTTGCCTCTTCCTAACCAAGAGCAAGGAATATTCTTCCATTTTCTAATATCCTTTTCAATCTCCTTTTTTAGAGTAGTATCATTTTCAGCTTATAGGTCTTTTACATTCTTGGTTAGGTTGATTCCTAAGTATCTCATTTTTTAAGATGCTATTGTGAAAGCGATATTTCCATAATTTCTCTCTCAGTGAGTTTTTGTTTGTGTACAGGAATGCTATTGATTTTTGAGTGTGGATTTTGTATCCACCTATGTTGCTAAATTTGTTTATCACCTCTAGTAGTCTTTTAATGGAGTTTTTTGAGCCTTCTATATAAAGTATCATGCCAGCTGCAAATAGAGATAATTTAACTTCTTCCTTTCCTATCTTTATTCCTTTTATAGCTCTCTTTTCCGATTGCTCTGTCTAATATTTCCAGAACTATATTGAATAAGAGAGGTGATAATGGATATCTTTGTCTTGTTCCTGATTTTAGAGGGAAAGCTTTCAGTTTTTGTCCATTTAGTATAATGTTGGCTGTTGGTTTGTCATAGATGGACTTTAAGAGGTTGAGGTAGACAACATGTGTTCTGAGTTTCTGTAGGCTTTTTATCATGAACATGTGTTGGACTTTATTTAAAGCTTTTTCTGCACCTATTGAGATGACCATGTGGTTTTTGTTTTTGGCTCTGTTGATGTGGTGTATTACATTTATTGATTTGCGTATGTTAAACCATCCCTGCATTCCTGGAATGAATCCCACTTGGTAATGATGTATAATCTTGATGATTTGCTGCATTGTATTTGCCAGTATTTTATTGAAAATCTTTGGTTTAATGTTCATTAGTGAGATTGGCCTATAGTTCTCTTTTATGGTTACATCTTTCTCTGGTTTTGGTATCAGAGTAATACTTGCCTCCAGGAATGATTTAGGGAGGATTGCTTTCTTCTCCATTTCATTGAAGAGTTTAAGGAGTATTGGCATCAACTCTTCTCTAAATTTCTTGTAGAATTCAGCTGTGAATCCATCAGGACCTGGGCTTTTCTTTAAGTTTTTAGGTATGTTTTAAATTTCAATATCTAATATTGGATTGTTCAAAATTGCTATATCTTCTTGGTTGAGCTTTGGTAGTTCATAAATTTCTAGAAATCTGTCCATTTCATCTATGCTTTCCATCCCATGTGAGTAGAGGTTTTCAAAGTAGGTATTCATGATCTTTTGAATTTCCATGGGATTTGTCATAATTTCCCCTTTTCAGTTCTTATTGTGTGAATTTGGGTTTTTTCTTTCTTTTTCTTGATAAGGTTATCTAGGGATTTGTCAATTTTGTTTATTCTCTCAACAAACCAGCTTTTTGATTCATTAATTCTTTATATTTTTTTTAGTTTCAATTGCATTGATTTCTGCTCTAATCTTTACAATTTCCTCTCTTTTATGAGCTTTGGGTTTGGCTTGCTCTTCTTTTTCTAGAAGCTTGAGATGGAGCATTAAGTTGTTTATTTGTGCTTGTTCTGTTTTCTTGATATGACAATTTATTACTATATATTTCCCTCTTAAGACTGCTTTGATTGCATCCCACAGATTACAGTATGTTGTTTCTGCATTTTCATTGAATTGTAGGTATTGCTTTATTTCTTCTTTAATTTCATCTGTAGCCCACTGGTTGTTCAAAAGGTTGTTATTTAATTTCCATATATTTATGCAGATTTTGCAATTTCTTTTGCCATTAATTTCCAATTTCAGTGTGCTATGGTCAGATACTATACATGGGATGATTTCAATACCTTTGCATTTACTTAGGAATATTTTATGGGATAATATATGGTCTGTTTTGGAGAATATCCCATGTGCATCTGAGAAGAATGTATATTCTGATGTGGTTGGGTGGAGCACTCTGTAAACATCTACTAAGTCCAATTGCTCACAGGTATGATTCAGTTCTATTATTTCTTTGCTCACTTTTTATCTAGTTGATCTATCTCTTTGTGACAGTGGGCTGTTAAGATCCCCTGTTATAATTGTGTTCTTGTGTATTTGGTTTTTCATGTCCATTAGTATCTGTCTTATATAGTTGGGTGCTTCTGTATTTGGTGCATATATATTTATAATTGTTAGTTCTTCCTCTTGAATTTTTCCACTAACGAGTATGTAGTGACCTTCTTTATCACTTTTAATCATTTCAGGTTTAAATTTCACCTTGTCTGCAAACAGAATAGCTACCCTTGCTTTTTTCTGGATTCCCATTGCATGGAATACTGTTTTCCATCCTTTGACTTTTAATCTATGAGTTTCCTTTTGGGTCAGATGTCTTTCTTGTTTACAGAATATTGTAGGAACATGTTTCTTGATAGATTCTGTCAATATATTTCTTTTTATGGGTGAATTGAGGCCATTTACATTTATGGATATCACTGATATGTACTGGCTTGACTTTGCCATGTTATGTTCCAGTTGTTTATTTTCTGCTTTTCCCCTTGTTCAATGGCTTGTCCTACCTGGTGGTTTCTTTCTGTTATTGTTCTGGGGATTGTGGTTGATTTTATCTCTGTGAGAAGAGGGACTAGAATCTGTGAATGGAAACTGAAACATTGTGCCTTTTAATCTTTCAAATAATGAAATCTTTTTCCTTATGATGGGAAATACTTGTTTATTTAGGTAGTAGTGCATGGTCACTAAATACCTTCCCAAGGAGAGAGACAGCTGAGTGTGAGTGATACTTCTCTTGATGCTTAGGCATGACAAATAGCACCACTGAAATGTTTCTAGTTTAGTTCTTTAAATTAGGAAGGAAGAGTACTTTGTCTTGAAAAAGAAAAAGATAAGATAGAGGGGCAGTGAAAGAGAAAAAGTAAAAAGGAAGTTCTAATTATTGGGTATTTACTGACCATGCACTACTACCTAAATAAACAACAGAACTCTCAGGGCTGGGGATTTAGCTCAATCACACGGTTGATAATCACAAGGTTGTGAGTTTGATTCCCCAGTACCAAATAAAAATTAAAAAATAAATAAAACTACAGAACTCACAATACTAAGTAAATTATTCCAAGTTCCATCACTCTGTGACTATAAAATTAGAAACAACACCAGAGATAGAAATTATACTTAATAAAATTTTTGTAATTAAAGTTTGCACTCTCAGCAACTGTTTCAATGTAAGTAGTAATATGTAAATCCTACCCCAGCAGGAAGCAAGGAGATCCAAAAAAGACAATCAAGCAAGGAAGAATGAGACAAATATAGAAGAGCATCCAGACAGGACAAAGCTAATAATTTCCCCTTTGGCCCTCTCAGCTTAGAAACTACTTACATGGACTGAAGTGAACCATTCTGTATATTATTTGTAGTTTGTCATGTTATGAATGGTTGCTTAGATTGATAGTGGAATAAGAATATGTGATACAGTATTTATTCTTTTATTATCAATATATAATCTTGAGTAAAATGCTTCATTTAGGCATTGTTAACAAAACCCAGAGTGGGGAGGATTCATCTGAAAATTTCAGTCTATCTTTATCACACTTACAAATTTTAATAAACTCCAATGCCCTAAAGTGGCCAATTTATATAAGTAATTAAATTTTCTCCTTTGCATCTAGAATACTATTGGTTATGTGCCATCATCTTTGGAAAAAAATGAAAGATAATATTCAAGTCATTTTTGGTAGAGTTTTTCTTCTTGAAGAGACCAATGGTAAATATCTTTGAAGGAAGATTTGTCCCATGTAGTTTCACTGACATACTAGGATGTGTTAAAATATCATTTCTTGTTACTGGTACTTTACTCAGTCACATCAAAGTAGTCTTGAAAGTAAGGTAATAACTTTGGACCCTAAAATGTATGGATTGAAATCTTGCTTCTGCCATGTCCACGTTGTTTAATTTCGGGAAAGTTACTCATCTTCCACATGTAACACATATAATATAATAATCATGCTTGCCTTGTAGGGTTGCAGAGGTGATTTCATGAAAAAACAACTGTACAATAGACCTCACTCAGCATACAGTAATAATCACTGAATAAATGTTATCATTAACCATTGCATAGGGCTACCCTGAGTACCCCAATGTAAGCTTTCCTCTAGGGGAGGTTGGAGCCATAGAAAACCTTTAAATATGTCTTGTATGGAGCCATCTGGCATTGATTATTTTAGCTGCACGTCCTAGGGACTCACAATGGCCATAAATAAAAGAAGCAATAATTCTCCTCTAACTACTCAGCTGGTAAAGTGAAGGGACTTGAAATTTTACAGAGAAAACCTTATAATAGGGTACCTATTGTGCATTTGGTACTGATAGCTAAGAGGGGAGGAGCATTTGGTATGCCAGAGGGCTTTATGCTACCCATTAGTATTGTGGCCTCCTTGAGTTCTTGTCATCATCTGAAGTGGTATTTTATAAAAGAATTAACTCCAAGTAACTTTTGCAGCAATAAAACAACATGCTGTGGAAAGGCTTGCTCATTTTCTGCATATATTTTACTGCTATGTAAGACATGAAGAATGAGAAGATGGGAGAAAAAAAGGCATATGGAGACACAGAAGATGGGCAAAGAAAAGAGGGAGAAAGATATTTATCCTATTCTTTTTATTTCAACTAAATATGTATTTTATAAGTCTCTTTTTCTGATTACAATAAGATTTTCTAAAAATTAAAAATTGTGTGTTGCCCCTTTTCTGATTAAAGATAAATAATATGAAAAGCATGCTAAATTTTTTTTTAATTTTCCAAAACACTACTAACAAGACATAAATGTTTTCAAAGTTTTGTGTATTTGTTTTTAATGTGTATCCTACATATGCATCTGAGGATGATATTGAATATATAATTTTGTTTTCCATTCTCAAGTTATCACTGTTAGATACATTTCTTCAGATTATTTAAAAGTCTTTGCTTTTTTTTAAAGACAGTCTATATTGTCCAGATTGGCCTTGAGTTCCTGGGCTAAAATAATCCTCCTGCCTCAGTTTTCCAAGTCTGAATTTATAGATGTGTGCCCAAAACAAAAAGTTGTTGAAAGATAAATTTGACTAATCACCACACCATACAGAAGAATAAGCTACAATTGAATAAAAGTTCTAAATATTAAAAAATTGATTTTTCTTATAACCTTGGTTGAGTGAGTACTACATATACATGACTTATAATTAAGATGTAGTAAAAAAATTGAAGTTTCATTTCATGAAAATCAAAACGTTTTGCATGGTAAAAGCAAAAAAATAAAAAACCCACAAAGACAAAAGGCAAACAAACTGATAGTAAATATCTGAGAAACATGTTACTGGAGAGCTGAGGAAGATGGTAGATTGACAGGTAGCATGGTAGAAAGCCTCTCTGAGAAAAACAACTCAGATGCTAGAATTTAACACCATGGAGAAGACCAGACAAAAGGAGAGGGATTCTCATGATCCAGGAAGAAACTGAGGAAAATGAAAAAAAAAATTAAGAAAGAAAGAAAAAATAATGTGGACAGAAGGCTGGAGCTAGATGTGCTCTCACCAGAGCTGGTCCTATGCTGTGATGGGTGGAAGGCTGGAGCTAGACATCCTTCCATTGGAACTGGTCCCCTGCTGTGCTAGGTGGAAGGCTGGAGCTAGACATGCTCCCATCAGACCCAGTCCAATGCTGTGCTGGGCATGTCTTGGAGTCGAGCAACTCATGATAGAGCTGAAATCGTGGTCCTGCCAAAATCAGGGGTTGGTGAGCCTTAGATCCTTGGTGGGAGGATGCACCACAATGGGGAACGGAACTGGTGTGGTGAGCTGCACTAACCTGTGGTGAATGCTAGGAATTTAGGTCCTGCAGAGGGGGTGACCATCTAGACAGCATATTGGAGTTGGGCAGAATGGGCCTGAACCGGTAATGGCAGTGGCTCAGTCAGATGCTCCTGGCCCAAAGTGGAATGGTGGGATCTGCTTGGGCTGGGTCACGCCCCTGGTCAGGACCCAATAGCCAGGGATGAAACTTTCCTGAACCTGTGACATCCACAGGGCACAGATTAACGTGCTGAAGCACTCACTGGTTGACTGGCTCAGAGGAGAGGGGCCAGCCCACATCACCCCTGTATGCACCTCACAGATCAACAGCAAACTGGAGAGGTAGCAACCCCCTAGCCAGCACACTTCAGAAAATGGTAAGCAATATGGAAAGGACCTGATACCTACACCATACACCTGTCTGAAGGAAACCAGAAACATGACAAGAGAAAAAAATAAGAAAAAGACTCCAGCCACTGACCCAGGAAAAATAAGTCCAGGAGAGGTTAATACAGAAGAAATCAAGGGCAGCAAACATGCAATATCAGACACAGCCTCAGTGGACATAAAGAAGTACTTCCATGACCTCATTGATGAACTTAAAACTGAAATTCTAACTCAAGTGAAGCAAGATATAAGAAGATTAATAAAAGAAATGCTAAGCACCTCTCAAGAAGACACAGATGGAAGAATGGAGGAACCCAGAAAAAGGAGAGAAGCTTTTGATGTAGAATATAAACAAAATCTAGAATACAGGAAACAGATCCAAAGAGAATACCAGGAAATTAAAAACTCCATTGAAAGCTGGCAAAATTTCTTGACAGAAACTAAAGGCAGACTTTCAGAACTTGAAGATAGATTCACAATGTGTGATTGCAAAAGGAAAGATCTCTTAAAAATAACAAGGAATCAGGAAGTAACAATACAAAGGCTAGAAGACAACAAGAGGATCTATAACTTAAGAATTAAAAATGTGAGCGAAGAATCAGGGGTAAATACAAATGAAATAAAAAGGCTATTCACAGAAATAATTAAGGAAAACTTCGCAAGCATAGGAAAAGGAAATGATATTCAGATATATGAGGCATACAGAACTTCAACCAGCTATAACCAAAACAGATCTACACAGAGACATACAATAATCAAGATCCCAGAAATTCATCACAAGAACAGAATATTAAAAGCTGTCAGAGAAAAGAAACAGATCACCTATAAGGGAAAACTCATCAAAATCATGACAGACTTCTTGACACAAACCATCAAATCAAGAAGAGCTTGGAGCGAAGTATTCCAAGCACTGAAAGAAAATAGCCTCCAACCCAGATTGATGTACCCTGCAAAACTATCACTCAAATTTAATGGAGAAACAAGATGTTTCCATGATAAGGAGGAACTGGGGAAGTTCATGACCACTAAACCAACCTTACAAAAAATACTGAAGGACATTCTAGAGAGAGAGAAAATCACCAGGATTCCAGGAACAATGGCAGAGAGGCCTCAATGAATCAGACAGACAGTACAATGAAGGAGAAAGTAAACAGCCAATGGCAGAAAAAAAAGCATAGCAGAGATGAGGCAGAGAAGATTGGCTATAATCTCTAACACAGATGGCCTGGATACACTAACAAAAAGAATCACAGGCAGAGTAGATAGGGTCCATCAAGATGCTCTGAATAGGAAATATGATCAACCTGAAAGAGAGTTAATGAACCTAAAGTCAAAGGTGAGAAAACAATGCCCTATGTGATGGAGCCAGAAAGAAATAGGGACAGCTCATCCAGCAGCTTCAGATAGGTTGGAAACTCATGACACTTTTGTGCAATGGAGAACTACTCAGTTATAAGGAAGGAAAACCTTGAGGCTTTAGTAAGTAAAGGAATAAGGCTCATGATCAAGCTCAGGGGTTAAAAGGTTCAGAACCACTTAGGTAGATAGTGGGTTGCCCCCTTAATCTAAAAACTAAAGAAGTTAGTGGAACCTGAAATGTACAAAGCACCCTGAGAATGTCAAAGGGGAGGAATTGTCTAAGAAAGAGAAGGCAGAGGACATTGTTAATAGTGTATCAGGATTTAAAAGCCACATTATTCTTATCACTCTGTTTAGTTTGATTTTATTCTGTTCCAGTCTGTCTACTCATACTAGATTTGAAAGCATAGACAGCTATCCCAAAAATAGCAGGATATACTATGGTAACTATCCTTAATTTCCTATTAACTTAAACTGAAGCCCTGTATCACTTACACTGCCTTACTATGACTGATCTTATTTGAATCTGGTCTGTTAGATAGCTGTTTTGTTTTGACTGATTTTATTCAAATCTGGTATGCTTGATAGTATCAAGTCTGAGAGTAGAGGCAACTACTCTGAAGATGACAAGATTCAATAGGATACCCATACCAGTTTGGCTATATTGTTTTGTCTTGACTGATTTTATTCAAATTGGTATGCTTGATAGTATGAACTCTGAGAGTAGAGGCAACTATTCTGAAGATGACAAGGTTCAACAGGATACCCATTCCAATTGGTTTATTAACTGCTTTTGAAGTCATATAATGTCTCCAATGTTTTGTTTTATTAATATTGCTATTTATTGCTATGTTCAAATATACTATGCCTGATGATACAGACAATTCTATTGAAAATAACAAGAGACATAGTAACTACTATAGATCACCTAGTATTGTGGTTCTATATGACCTTTTCATTTCATGTTTTTCTAGGAATTTGCTATGTTGTCTTTTTTTATTTGTTTTTCCCTCTAATACAGAAAGGATAGGTATACATGTAGAGATTCATGCATGCATAGAACTTCTAAACAGTTTATGAGAATTGATTATAGTTATTGTAAAAAAAAGAGAGGAAAAGAAAGTACTCTAAAGGATATAACTGCATGTATGTTTAAGTGTGTAAGATTGATAACCATATTACTAAGTTTTTGTTGGATAGAAGAACAGAACTGATTGCAGTCTCACTGTTTAAATGTCTACTTTGTATGCTTTACTTTCGTAACTTGAACAACTACTTCTAAGAGGAAAATATGTAATTATGAACTAGTGATTTCTTACTACTTTTTAAAATTATGTATTATTCCTACCCTCTTTCTGTGTTTTTTTCTTTAAATAAAAAAATATTACCAATGATAAAGTAATAATTTACTTTGAGTTTTGAGGATTGAAGGAAAAACATCAAACATTTTACAGAAAAAGATAAATATAAAATATATACAGATTATTTAGTCTGGTGTGGTGGAACATGCCTATAATCCTAGCATTTAGGAGGCTGAGGCAGGAAGATTGTTGCAAGTTGGAAATCAGTTTGGGCAATGAAGTGAGTTCAAGGCCAATCTGAACAGTTGTATTTTTTATTTTTGGAAGCATGATAATGTTCTACATATTTTTTAAAAAAATAAACTAAGATTTGAAAGATGTCTAAAATTAAGTTCAAGCATAAACAAATGAATCTGTTCTGATTCAAATAAACAAGAAACCAACAACTCTTTTGAGTTGTTGATGAAATATAACTAATCCAATTACTTTTTTGAAATAGTTTTTTTTCTTTTTGGATATAGGATCTCACTATGTAGTTCAGGCTGGCCTTGAACTCATTATGTAGCTCTGTTTGATATTAAACTAAAGATACTCCTGTGTTAGCCTCCCAAGTGCTGGGATTACCTGGCATGTACCATCACAGCCAGACTTAATCCAACTACTTTTCGACAGTGTGCACTTTGTTTTACGTTAAAGATAATAAAACCCAACAAAACAAAACAGAATAAATGCAATCAAAACAAAACAGTGAAATTAGTACAGAATTTCAAAGCAGGATAATACAGAAACAACAATGGCTATCATAGTATATTTTTGTTATCATTTCAATAGTGGCCCATTTCATCAGATATAGCAAAATCAAACCAAAACAAAACAGAATAAAACCAATCAAAACAGAAAATTGAATAAAGTGAAACAATTAATTGGAACAAAATAGAACAGCATTCTATTTCAAAGACAAGACAGAAGGAAATCCCCCATATTTGCTATATTGCAAACTGTTATCCTCCCTATAGATACATAGATGGCTGGCCTTAGGCCTGCAAAGTCAACCAAACAATATGAACATTCAGTTGCTTTTTGTACCTCAGTTTCTATCAACTCAGCCTGTTCTCTGAACCAGCTGCTTATGGGGTAGGGGGCAGGGTGGGGGGAGTTGATGATTCTCAGCCCACACACCAGTTGGTTCACAGGAGGTGCTATCTGACTTTTCTCTTCCTGGACTGCATGTGGCTTACATGACTTACCAGAAAGGCTGGCTAGTTGGCTTATTGGTTGTCTCCTCCTGGTCTTCAGATGGCCAATTCTTAGGAGACTCTGTCTGACTTTTCTCTTCCTGGTCCCTGCATGACTTGCCTCGACCATGTGCATTTTTTAATGTCTCTCATTATGCTTCCAGCTATCCTCAAAGAACTCGTGGACCCAAGAAGTCCCCCTGCCTTAGCCTCTGAGTAGCTGGGACTATATGTGTGCTCCAAGCATCACTGTAATTTTAATATATTCTGTGATCTACAGAATTCTAAGATAGCTCCCAAGATTCTCATCTCCTGGCTTAAAAACCCTATAAAATACTTCCTTTATTGGATATTGCCAAAACCAATGAATATGGTGTGATAGTTGCTCCCTGGTTAGGTTATATGAGTGTAGTCATTTCCACCATTATGATATGTTATATGTGACTTCATAGAGAGACTAGGGATTTTCCTGCTGGCTTTGAGGAAGCAAACTGCCATGTCGACTTGAAAAACTATACATTATAGCTAGGCTTCCCAACATATATAAAATATAAAACATCTACTATAAAAAATATATCTTTCTGTCTCAAGGACCCTCAAGCAATGGCATCCCAATAACAATGCACACATTTAATATCTAGATCTTGATTTCTAACTACCCTTACCTGCTGAAAGAAGCCATGGCTCCATGGAAAAATGACTGTTTCTACAGCTGGCATAGAGGAGGTGTTAATATGAAACTGGAACATCTTACTGTCCCTGAGGAGATAATAAAAGTGACTGATAGAGTCATGTCAAAAGACACAGGAGTCACCTTAAGCATTAAAATAAATAGGAATACTATAATATGGTAATTCACTGAATAAAATAATAGTCTATGAGTCTGAGGGGATGTGTGAGAGAAAGAAGGAGGGAGAAAGGGAGATGCAGAGAGAGTGTAAAGGAAGAGAAAATACTCCTTATGGTTGAAAGTTCCTAATACACAAAGAATACAGGAATGATGGAGTTGAAAATCACAATTTTGAAGCTATCACAGTAAAGAGTGATGAAGGGAATATGTTAGTAGATCTTAAATCTAAAGGGGAAATGTTTGATGACAAAAAGATTTATAACATTTTGAAGTATATCCCTATAAATTTCTAGTTAATTTCAAAAAAAAGAAAAGCAGCTATGCTAGAGAGACTAGAAATATTGGGAGAAATACAAATTGAGGAACATTCAGTAAAATAATTTCTTGTCTACTATAGTTATATCAATGCCATAAAGATAAAGAAAGGTTGAAGAAAGTTCTTTCAAATTAAGAAAGTCTGAGGAGACATGACAGCTAAAAGCAGTATGTGATCCTAGACTAGATGGTGAGAGTAGGTTGGGAGAAACCTACTATAAAGGGCATAAAAGACTATGGAGTATAGATTAGATAAAAGTATTATATCAACGTTAAGTTTTTTTGAATTATGTAATTGTGCTGTGGTTTTCTATGTCTCTGGTCTGAGGAAAATATAAGGGATGAGAAGGCATAGCAAATACAATCTACTCTCCAATGGTTTGGTGAGGAAAAGATGAAATCTAAAAAATATGGTGAATGTTTAAGCTAAAAAAAAAGTTTAAACCAAAACACTCCCCCTTCACTTCAAACACACTTATCCATTGTTCTTGCCACCTTCCAAAGCAATTGTGGAAGTCCTTTTTGGTGTATTTAGTTACAGTGTTGAGGCTGCCCCAATATCTTGAATGGATTCAAAACATTCACCTTTCCTGGTCATTTTGGTTTTGGAGAAGAGCCAAGGATAGCATGGTGCCAGATCTGGTGGATAAAGTAGAGAAGGACACACTCTAATGGTTTTACAGGTATGCCTTCCCATCATGTTAGATGGCACTCAGCAGCATTCACTATATTTTTTATCACACCATGTAAAGTATACTCATGAAAAAGGGTTTCCAGAAATGCTTCCAAAAGTGATGAGAACAATGGGATAAGTGTGTTCCAAGTTAGGGGGAGTCTCTTAAGGGGCATTAAGGGCAATGTGTCTTTTACTGTAATAAATTGTTTAAATGTTTACTGTAGTTTTCAATCACAGTTTGTATTTTATGCATATACATACAGAGTAATAAAATAATATGCTAAAAGAATTTAAGTCAGAATAAGTGGTTTAGTACTTTTATATAAGTATTCTTGTGTTAGTACTTTCATACAAGTTTAAAAATCCTTTCAAAATGAAATGCAAAGTAAAATTTTTCAAACTAAAAATTTTTTTCACATGTCATTTATATCAGTTCCAAAATATTCTACTGTATGGATGTACTATTCCTCCTTATTTTATGATTCAAACTTTATTTTTAATTTTTTGCTATTTTAAATAATATGATACACATGGGTCTTTGTAACTCTGATTATTTCTTTGCTATAAAATTTTTTAGCCTAATTACTGAGGCAAATGGTTGAAACTTTTAAAAGGCTCTTAACATCATATATTGTCAGAAAGCTTTTGGGAAGTCTGTATATATTTATATAGTTATTACTTCATTTTGTTCACTTGTTCATATCTACTTGCAATGTTTTGTCTGTTCATATCCCTACTAAACAAAGAAAGTAACTTTTGTTTATATCTTCTAAATATATAGGCAAAAGTTCTATTTTGTTATTGAATAAATTACATTAAGATTGAGCATTTTAATGCTCTAACTAGTCATTCATATTTATTCAGGGATATTTCTACCTATGTTTTCTGCCCATTTATAGGGATGTCATGGATTTTTGTTCATTTTTTAAGTATTATTTCTCTCCAGAGAGGCAATAGTAATACTTTGCCGCCTTTATTGGAGAAGAGAATGAGTGGTTTTCAATCCATGGCACTGACCCTAAAGTGTAAGTGCAGGATGAGCAGAGAAGATGCTATAAGCTGCAGGAATCTTAGGAAGCAGGGCCAACTGGGCCAAGGATTCTATTACGTGGAAAACAGAAGGTCTAAATACACGTGAAGATTAGGGAAAATCTTCCCTAGGAGGTACAATTCATGAGCCTAATTAATCCTATGGCAAGAGGCCAGAGCAGCAGCCCCTGTCACACTGGGCTGAAAATGCCTCCTCCACAAGAATGCAAATCTTATCTCTAGGTGAAACCTACTCCTCTTGTAGCACCAGTGTACTGGACACATGGGAAAGAGCAGAGTTTGAATATGCAAAGTGGCAAATTTTATCAGTTGTGAAAGAAGAAGTCAGCCATGTTTCTAATGTCACTGTCTGAGAGGGGAGGGAGTTTGCATAGATAAACTCCATTTCCCATCCCTATGCTTGGTCCGATGGCAGAGGTATATTTATAGATGATGAACAGCTAACCAAGCATGAGTGGCATTCTGGTGAGGTTGGTGTCAAGAGACCTTCAAAAATAAAAGTCTGCTATGATCTTCAGCAACACCTACTTGGAGACCCTGTTAGGTTGCTTTTTCTTTTCTTTGCTTTGCTTTGCTTTGCTTTTTTTTTTTTTTAATTTTCATTTAAAGAGAAAAAAGAGCATGTAAAGGGTAGAGATAATACAGAATTTCAGAAAAAAGATAAACAATAAGAAATCACTAGTTGATAAATTACATATTGTCCTCTTAGAAATATTTGTTCAAGTTACAAAATTAAAGCATACAAAGTAGATCGTCAAACAGTGAGAGTTTAAATGGCTACGCATACATGAGTTACTACATGTATTTCTACCCTTTCTGTATTAGAGGGAAAAACAAAACTTAGCAAGACAAAGCAAAACAAATTCCTATAAAAACATGAAACCAAAAAGTCATATAAAACCACAGTACAAGGTGATCTACAATGATTGCTGTATTGTTTCTTATTATCTTCAATAGAATTGCCTATATCATCAGGCATAAATGAATATAGCAGTACAATTGAATATAGCAGTACATAACAATGTTAGTAAAAAAATAAAACATTGTAGACAATATAAAACTTCAAAGGTAGGTAATAATCAAACCAGAGTGGATATTCTAGTGAATCTTGTCATCTTAAGTGCAGTTGCCTATACTCTCAGACTTGATACTATCAATCATAACAGCTTTGAATAAAATCTATCAATACAAAACAGTGATCTAACAAACCAGATTTGATTATAATCAGTTATGGTAAAACAGTGTAGGTTTTACAGAGTGCTAGACTGACTTAATAGGAAATTAAGGATGATTACCATACTATATCCTGTTATTTTTGGGATTAATACTGTTTGTACCCTCAAATCTAGTACAGGTAGAATGACTGGAACAGAATATAATACATCTAAGCAGAGTAGTGTGAGTAATGTGGGTTTTTAAATCCTGGTGCACTATTAACAATATAGTGTATCAAGGCCATCTATGTTAGAGATTATAGCCAACCTTCTCTGCCTCATTTCTGCTATGCTATTTTTCTGCCTGTTTGTCTAGTTTTCTCCTTCATTCTAC